>OZ024907.1:85196939-85586939 GCA_964017125.1 Flabesymbios commensalis
ACACACAGCACCCCCCTTTCTCCTAAATAGGAAACAAACTCAGGCAAAATAAACTTATTAGGCTACCGGCCTACAGCCGTTGCCTAATTATGAACGCGCATATTATTAGTTGAAAAAAAATGTAGGTTTTATGATTCCAAATTGTGCAAGATAATTTTGAATTCATCTCCGGAGCGCATATGGAAGAGCCTACACACCAGCGACCACTGACGTTTATTATACATCTATCGGAAATTACATCGTTAGTGATATCGCAAAATCTATTTCTAGTATTTGTTTATTTCCATGGATATTATAAATAAAATCGCGAATTTTCAAAAGATAGCATTTTTTGTGAACGTCATGGACGAACTTACCGCGTAGCAACATGCTCCTCGTGAAATCGCGAAAACGGGTAAACATTATATTAGAACTATTTAAATGTTCTTTAAAATTTGTTTTTTTAATGCAAACCTTTTCTTTTTACCTCACCTGTTTGAAGTAATGTGCAATCACCTATCCATTTTGAAGGTAGAAACTTAAGAACAATTAGAATATTTCAAACCACAAACAATATCAATTAATATTGGTTAAATTATTATTTAATTTACTTTGAAAGTGGAATTATTAGCTTCACACAATCAGATAATGGCAAATATTATATTTGTATATGGAAGGAAAATACAAAATTCGGACACAACCCTGAAATATAATTCTTGAGCTATTAAAACTCAAGTGAGTTTCTGAATTGTAAATAATCATTTGTGTCTGACGAGTAATGTTGTTTGAAATTCGCAACCTTGGAGGTACCTGGCACGAATGTTTGTCATTGTTTTGTGCATATATAATGTTACAAACTCTTCAAAAGCCAGGTGTGTGCAGTACTCCCTATAGTTCTACGCATAAATAAGGAACCCTTGAAGAACAGAATAAGTCACGGTGGCCAGCCTTGAATTGAGTTTGCATGATATAAGTCTTTATCTCAAGTTAGAGAATGAGGTAATCATGGATGTGCAAAGATCGTTTTTAAAGTACCAGCCACTGGTGCTATTGCTGCTTCTGCTAGCGAAATATGTGTATTAAAAACAACTCCTGCGCCAAACGATAAACAACATTGACGTCAGATTCTTGACGTCTAAAGTCTATACCCACTAAAAGAGTAAAATGTGTATAATGACCCATAAAATAGTTATTTAAATGAAACAGCAAGAGCCATGTTGGTGATTGTAAATTGACAAAACAAAACACTTTTGGTCTCAATGGCTTATACACAAAAATGTCAGCGCAGTAGGTCTAACGGTTCAGAGTAAAAAAACTCATGTGCAAAAACAGCGGGAAAAGTGAATGTGCAGCGACAGCATTAATGACAGTATCGGCATCCGGCAGTCGTCTCGCTCGGGGGTAATACAAAGGCAAACGGCAGTAACTTCCAGCTTGAAAATGCGCAGTTACAATTGTTTGTCTTTGTATGTAGGCTCCCTTGCATGAGTGGTACTGCCTGCAACAGCATAAGTACTGGCGATAGCAGGACCATAACGTGCAAGAGCAATGTCATCGGCAACAGCATTGGCGATTGCAGGAAGAGCACCAGAGCCAGCAGCCGTAAGTATAGAATTGGCCGGTGAAAGCGGCAGTATATTTCTGGTGATCTACACAGGCGTCCATTAGACGTATCCTGCCGGGATCATGATGTGAGAACGGCCTGCTGACTGCATTGCCTGACGAGTGACGATCCAGACGCCAATGTGGACCGCAGCCTGGCGTTGCGGCAAACCTTAAACAGACGTGCAGGCAGGACCTGTCTCATACTGCCTGGATCTGGACCGCAGGTGATCCCACACGTGCGTGTGTCCTGCTCAAAATAAATAGCTTCAGTGGGAAAACTATGCACTCATCCACAAGAATGCATTGTCAAGATGCAAACGGGATTGTACTGAGTCTCCAGTGAAAGGCGCGGCCATAATAACGATTTTAGAATTTCCAGATAATTATAGGCCACTCGTCTTTTACTTACGGATCCTCGCGGCATAGGTGTGGACTCTGCTTCTGCGGACTCCGGTTGATCGTCCAGTGTCCCGCTGGCCTGAGGACCAGGCACGCCACATGGGACTGAGGAATTATTCACCCGCACGCCTCGGACTCTCTGCTGCACGTCCAGCCCTGGGCCACACTATTATTTATGGACTCAGGTTCTCAAGATTACACGGATCTACACGGTAAGTCATTAATTCATCATATCACTGTATCTGTGCATCATATCCTAGCAAAAACAAAACGATTATACAACATTTGTACAATGTTGGTTAACGTCGAAGACGCTGGGCCGACGTTGTACAAATGTTATACAAATGTTTACTGTTTGCTGGGATGCTATGAAATCACTGTATCTGTGCATCATATACTCACAATGAGCAGGAATAACCCTCAATCTGCTCAAGTGTTTCTCAGTAGTTTTCATTCAATTGAAGCTGGAATTTTTTTAACGCAATTTCCAGCTTCAAATTACGAAAAATATTGCTATTTATGAAAATAAACACCCATTACATTTGATTGACTTCGCATTTACCACAAACCATTTTTCAGTGGCTTTTTCGTTAGGTTTCAAAACGTATACAATTGCATACTGGCGCAGCAGGTCAAGGGTCAATGCGTATACTGTCTCAGCAGGACAAGGGTCAATGCGTATACTGGCTCAGCAGGTCAAGGGTCAATGCGTATACTGGCTCAGCAGAATAAGGGTCAATGCGTATACTGGCTCAGCAGGAGAAGGGTCAATGCGTATACTGTCTCAGCAGGTCAAGGGTCAATGCGTATACTGACTCAGCAGGTCAAGGGTCAATGCGTATACTAGCTCAGCAGGAGAAGGGTTAATGCGTATACTGTCTCAGCAGGAGAAGGGCCAATGCGTATACTGTCTCAGCAGGATAAGGGTCAATGCGTATACTGACTCAGCAGATCAAGTGTAAATGCGTATACTCTCTCAGCAGGAAAAGGGTCAATGCGTATACTGGCTCAGCAGGTCAAGAGTCAATGCGTATACTGGCGCAGCAGGTCAAGAGTCAATGCGTATACTGGTTCAGCAGGTCAAGGGTCAATGCGTATACTGACTCAGCAGGTCAAGGGTCAATGCGTATACTGGCTCAGCAGGAAAAGGGTCAATGCGTAGACTCACTCAGCAGGTTAAGGCTCAATGCGTATACTGGCTCAGCAGATCAAGGGTCAATGCGTATACTGGCTCAACAGGCAAGGATCAATGCGTATACTGGCTCAGCAGGCAAGGATCAATGCGTATGCTGACTCAGCAGGTCAAGGGTCAATGCGTATACTGGCTCAGCAGGTTAAGGGTCAATGCGTCGACTGACTCAGCAGTTCTAGGCTCAATGCGTATACTTGCTCAGCAGGAAAAGGGTCAATGCGTAGACTGACTCAACAGGCAAGGATCAATGCGTACCTTTAAAGTTTAAACTAAAGGATTACGTATTATGATTTCCAGTTTTTAGAAAAAAAGGATATTTCAATTCAATTCGATTCGGTTTATTTATTAATGCTTAAAACATACCTATACATGTATACAATTAATTATAAAAATGCAAAGGAGACATGCAAAAGGCTTATGTTAAGCCGCTGGAAACCTTCATGCTATTCTGTTTCATTTTGGTCGTGGATATTATTTCCAAGTTCAAGATATATTTAGTGTGCTTATGCGATAAGGAATGTTCTTTATTTTGGAAAAAAGTGAAGGCACACGGCATATTTTTTTATTCCGTCAATCCATTAATCAAAAATAGGATACTTCTCGTTGACATCACAACATGGACTATTTCACAAAAGGCTTATCGACTTTGGCTGATTGATCCAGCCAGAAATGTTGGTCAGCGTCGTCAATAGCGTCTTGTGCGGTCATCAACATGGTCATTCACGCTAATTGCTGCTGTTGTTGCGTTTCTTACACTTGTTGTCCGCTTGCATGAATTAGTAGTGTGCACTGGTGCCGCGGGCTGGTTAGCTACACATACGACCAATACACACAATTTTCGCTCTGGTACGACCCGAGGGACCTTTACGCATGTTCTGACATCGGTATTAACACATATCTCGAGCTACATAGAGTTTCGCTAGCGAGATGAAAAACTTAGATTGCGAGAAAAAAAATACTGTTAAGCTTTTTAAAGAACAAATATTCATAAATGTTGGCGGTGAAATCCTATCCTATCCGCACGAAAACGCTAATTGGGGGAACGGGGTGTTAGCAGCGAAGGGGGTGTCAGCAGCGAGGCATAAAAATATAGTAAGAGCTGGTGGAATTTCCTGAGATATGTTATGCAATACCTGGGTCATATTGATCCGTATGAACGCCGTGTTGACAAAACGCCACAATAAATGGAGCCAACGTCGTTTGTAAGGCGTCCGTACTTGTCATGGTGACGGATGTAAATGAAATGAAGGGGGTTTTAGGCCAAATTGTGCACGCATAGGCTAAACTGGACCAGGAGAACCTCCTAAGGATGGTCAGATGGATGAGATGACACTGCCCTCCAGACAAAGGATTCGAAATTAGAGCCCTGGCGTTCTGAGGCTGAGCACACTACCTCTCGGTCACGGAGGCTCCCCACAATATTAAATCTTTACGAGTGCGCGGTGGCCCAAGTTATAGGGGTAAATTATTTTATCTCCAGGCTGGTTAAATTTGGGACGTAGTTGGTATCACCAAGGATATATAGTATCCTTGGTGATACCAACTACGGTATGTGTGAACAGATTAATAGGAGATACAACAGAACGTGGGCTTATCAAGGTCTATGGAACATCGATGCCAAGTGTCATGCTTGCCCTAAAAGTGAGGCTTCGCCCATTTTTGGGCTTTTAGCATGTCTACTGTAGTGAAAATTACATTAAAAAATGGTTAGGTCAAAAGTACATGAGGTACTACATTTGTTCCTAGGTAAATTAGTTAGAAATATCATATTTAACCTTGAAAATCATATTTTCGCTTATTTGACCTTAACATTTACGTTTTGACCTTGAGGATAATAATAACAATAATAATAATTGGGTTCTTATATAGCGCTACACAAAACACATGACATATTATCTGGTGTGCTGTACAATCAACTACACTCGGAAGCACTTTGAATAATGCTGTTCAAACAAATATGTTTTCAGTTTGACCTTGAACCGGTCATATACAGCAGCTGTTTTTATGCTTTCCGGCAGACTGTTCCACCACTCCGCTCCTAAAACACTCAATGAGCGAGCAGCAAATGTCTATCTGTTGGTTTTAGGGACATCTAAATGGTATAAAGAGGCAGCTGATCTTAGATGCTGTATTGAGGATTTGATTTTAAACATCTCCTGTAAATAAACAGGTGATGTTTTGGACACAACACTTTTATAAATTAATGTTAGTGCCTTATACTTCACACGTTGTCTGATGGGGAGCCAATGCAAAGAACGCATACATTCTGTCTAACTGTCATATTTTCTTTTATTCAACACTAACTTAGCAGCCATATTTTGTATTCTTTGCAGTTTTTTTAATCTGACATTCTGGAAGGCCCATAAAAAGTACATTGGCATAGTCAAGATGTGAGATGACCAGACCTAGTACTAAGCTGTGACATGCGTCTTTAGTGAGAAAACGTCTGATGTTAAATAGACGGATGATATTAATCATAGCGATCCTACATTTGTTTGTGATATGTTCTTTCATTGAGAGTCAAGATGGACACCCAGGTACTTGACACATGGCGATCTTTCTATGATGCTATTATTGATGTCAATTCCATCATCACTGACCTTTTCCATATGATGTCTAGAAGCGAATGCTGCGAATTCTGTTTTGCGTAGTAAGTACAGAGACTGGGTCCCGCAATATAGCCTTGTGGGACCGAAAACGTAAGCTCACGTGGTGTTGAATATGTATCTTGAATGCTTATTTTGCAAAAGCGTGGACTCAAATAACTAGCGAATCAGTCGTTTACCATCCCACCCATTGCATATCTCTTATTCAGAACCTCTAGGAGCACTGAGTGGTCAACAGTGTCGAATGCTGCGCTTAGATCTAGTAAGCACATAAGTGTGATTTTTTGATGTTCCATGTTCCATAATATATCATTCATGAGCTTAGTTAAGGCCGTTCCACAGCTGTATCCTGCGCGATATGCAGATTGATATCCGGGCAGTAATCCCCATTTATAGCTATGAGTGTCAATCTGGTGGAGAGCTGCTTTTTCAAGCAACTTCGACGAAAAACTGAGGTTACTGACTGGACGATAATTAGATGGAATAAGTTCAAGGCCTGTCTTTTTTAGAAGAGGTCTAATTATGGATGTTTTCCACTTGAGTGGAAAGACACCCACCCATAATGATAGATTGATGTAATTGGTGTTATAAGGACATCAATAATTTCTTTGAGCAGCTTTGTTGGAAAACTGTCCAATTCACATGACTTAGTTGCAAGCTTCCCTATATATTTAGTTACTTCGTCTTCTGCAACTGGATTAGGTTCAGGGGCATCTCTGCAAGTAGGCTGGTATAAAGGCTTGTCTTTTAAAGCATCCCTGATTTTATTTATCTGTTCCATAAAGTAATCCGCAAATTTGTCCGCAAGATCTTGATTTGACTCACTATCTGGCAATGGATTATCCTTGTGTACACTCGTTATATTTGACACAAGTTTGTACAGTTTCTTTGTGTCTTTCCCACATCCACTTACTTCATTTGATATTACCTCTTTTCTTTTTGATCTTAGTAAAGCTGTATATATTCTCCTTTCTTTTACATGGGCTAGCCATAGATGATGCTCTTTATATTTTCGCCACTTTTCGTCTGTTCTTTTGGTCTTTCTTCTTTGATTTTTTAGCTCCTCGTCAAACCATGGTGTTAGAATTCGCTTTTTCTTGAGCTTAGATTGCATTGGTGCATGTTTATCCAATGCAATCGTGATGCTAGTTTCTAAAATATCTAATGCTTCATTAACGTTCATATCAGCAAAAGATATATTGGCAAAAGCGTCTCTTATAGTATATGATAATTGTTGGTTGTTAATGTGTTTTAAGTTTTTGTAACTAATACGCTGCAAAGTAGCATTTTTTGTTTCAACTTTTAAGGCAAAAATAATTGAACAGTGGTCTGAGATGAAACTACCCTGACTGCAGCTGACTATGTCTTTGGGATGGCCTTCTTCGTCAGACGGTGTGAACACCAGATCGAGTGTGTTTCCTTGATTATGTGTGGCAAATTCAACAAGCTGAATATAACCCATCTTGAGGATGACACTTAATCACCAAAATAGTACCACTCTTAATCATAAAAATAGTACTACCTAACTTAATTCTTCAATCAAAAAGAGGTATTACACTTGCCGCTATTTGCATTTGTTAAAAATTACATTTCACAGTTTCGACCTTGGAATTGACCTTTTGACCTTTAATATGACCTTGAATCAGCAAAACATTATTAGAAATAAATTACGTAATCAAAATCACACCATAATAAGTTATTATATTTGTTCTTAATTATGTTTGTTAAAAATGACATTTTCAACAATTTGACCTTGAAATTGACCTTTTGACCTTGAAGATGAACTTAAATCATTAAAATAATACCAAAAATGATTTTCTCAGTCAAATTAGATGAAATAGAGGTATTACACTTGTTTGTAGCTCTATTTTTTAAATATGTATATTTGACCTTGAAATTTGAACTTTGACCTTGAATTTTGTCATTTTTCTCAAAACGCTCAAGAATATTCTCTTGATATCCGGCGGATATGCTTCATAGAACACCTGATGAGTTATAATCCATAAAAATAAAAAATTAACAGCCGATGCAGGATTAGGCCAAAAAAACAGCTTTGGCTGCCTAACTAGTCATCGTTCAAGAATGATGTTTTTACGTGGTGTAAGAAAGACTTGGAATCATATTCTGCGACGAAAAAGATAAATCAAATGAGAGAGGAGCGTCATTTTGCGATTCAGTATGAACTCCGGGGCAGCTGTATTGGCGCCCAACTGATATGTAAAGCGCCAAACATATATATCCCGCGACAGTCGTGCGACAGCGACTTGATCTTCACGCGACAGATCATAACGCAGAGGATGCGGTAATAACATGTGAATTGAGCTGAAGTCTATAACTCATGTCGCGTTACTGTCGCAATTTGTTGTTTTGTTATTAACCTCCACGTCCAAGCTGCATCGTGTCACGACGTGTAGTCAGTTTTAAATTAGAATTTTGCCGCCCTAATCCTTGAACCACTATGCTGGTCCAGATCCGGATAGTGGTTCAAGGCTTAAGACGGCGTAGGTTTTTGCCGATTAGTCACATTCACCTGCCATGGCTGGTCTTCTTGGAAGCAGTGCATTCGTTGTTTTGTCAAACACCCGTGTACGTTAGCGCAGTTGCATCAACACTGCATTATTTATGGCAGTGTCATGTATTATTTATGCCAATCACGTGGATCACCTTGATTGTTCTATGTATGTCATTTGTAATAAATTAGCATACTGAACACTCACTCACTCACTCACTCACTCACTCACTCACTCACTCACTCACTCACTCACTCACTCACTCACTCACTCACTCACTCACTCACTCACTCACTCACTCACTCACTCACTCACTCACTCACTCACTCACTCACTCACTCACTCACTCACTCACTCACTCACTCACTCACTCACTCACTCACACGCTTATTTTCACATTGCTCGTCTTCCAATTATTTTGGTCTTCGCTCCAATGACAAATCTTATCCGCAAAAGATCTGTTGAAAAAAATCCTGTATTTGACGTGGCGTCTGACATATCGCAGAGCCTGGGATCTGCATCTCCATCTGGGATGTATATCCACCTGCACCGGATGCAACGGACTGCTTCAGTCAATCTGGAATTTAGTTCCACACTTTTTTCAACGCCGGATTATCCAGCAGAAACAAGTCCTGGAATCAATGTTGGTTTAACGCTGGTCCAGCGTCGTAGACGGTGGACCAACGTTAAACCAACATTGATTCAACGTCCTGTGTCTGCGGGTACATTGACGGAGCTGTTCTTTGCCTTTGCTTATCACAAGGATAGGCCTACTATAGTATCTTCACTAACCAAGATCCGGGATATATACAGCGGTGACTTACATTTACACAGCGCGTCGCATCTGTGGTGACCTTTGACCCCGTCGCACCTGCTCCGTCACCTTGGATTTAAGAGCAATAAATCAAGGTGACGGAGCGCCGGATCAATGGCGGGACAGCGCTGTATCCTGGTATCTGTATGCACGTAGCGCTGCAGATTGCGTGACTCACGTGCAAAACACTTAGTCCAAGGTCGACCGTGATGTGACCGGCGTGCGAGCATTAGGCCTACATCTGAATTTACCGTGTTTTTGTTTGTAGCACCTATTCAGGGATTCGCCGCTTTTGTTTTGAGATAATCCCCTGGGTTATTGACCTATAAATCGTCTGTATCCACACTTCATACTCGTGGTGCAATGGTTCGAGCGTGGCGCTTCGCCAATGTTGCTGATATAGTAGGGTGAAAAACCTAACTTTCATGACCACTTTCTGGCTAAGATGTTTTGATGATTGATTTGACTTCCTTGAACCTTTTAAAAAATATTTAGCCCCAGTGTCCCTCGCAAAAATCCAGGCATTTTTTTTAGAGGGGTAAATCCAAAATGGCCGCCTCCGCCATTATGAAAAAAATAACTTTTGACATATAAAAGCTACAAATATGAATAAATACACTTTTTTGGCTAATTCGACCTCAAGGAATCCATTTCTGACGTCAATATGGTATTAACACACATTTCTGACCCTAAAATCCAAGATGGCCGACAAATTTGGATAGAAGAGCAATATTTTAGGCGAAACAGAATTTGATCCCCTTACAGGGTGGTATAAATGCAACAGTTAATATGACTATAGATGAATGAATAGCTCTAAATAACAATCACAAATTACAATAAAAAAATATAAAATAATAAAATAAAATAGAATAAAATTCTGCACGTATATATCGTATATAGGCCTCCACCGCGTGAAGCGAGGAGACAGGTATACTGAAAATATAATATATGTATTGGATTACACCTCCTGCCAGGCTATGTTATGAGTCCTCAGATTCTGATGAATATGTCATGTTATTCTGTTTAATATCATCTGGTTTTATTTTCATGCCAGCTTCATTTAGTCTTTCCGAGACGAGCCTGAGGTGGTAAATGTGCTCAACAACATTTCTGCTGTATATGATCATATCATCAATGGAGACAAAGCAACACTGATCAGTCCATGTAGCCCCTGTCCATGGTGCGTAGGAAGAGGCTGAAGCGTTGGCCATTTCATACGGCATTAGCTTGAACTCAAGTAAACTCAAGTGAAGGTTGTTTTGTATCGATACTCTGGTGCTACTGGGATCTGCCAGTATCCACTTTTGAGCTCTAAAGGCGAAAACAACTTGGCAGGCAGTAGGAGTCTGAGTATTTTACCGTGGCCGCATTAAGCTTACAGTAGTTGATGCAGAAGATCTAGGTATGATTCATCTTTTTGGGGGTCAATGTGACTGACGCCGACCATGGTGATGTTGAAATCTAGATAACACCCGCTTTTATCATTGACCACTTTCCTTAGTGAGTGAGTGAGTGAGTGAGTGAGTGAGTTAGTGAGTGAGTGAGTGAGTGAGTGAGTGGGTGGGTGAGTGAGTGAGTGAGTGAGTGAGTGAGTGAGTGAGTGAGTGAGTGAGTGAGTGAGTGAGTGAGTGAGTGAGTGAGTGAGTGAGTGAGTGAGTGAGTGAGTGAGTGAGTGAGTGAGTGAGTGAGTGAGTGAGTGAGTGAGTGAGTGAGTGAGTGAGTGAGTGAGTGAGTGAGTGAGTGAGAGTGAGTGAGTGAGAGTGAGTGAACGCGACCCACAACTTCAAGCGGGTGGAAATGACTCATATTTGTGTTGACGTTTAAACACTGATTTCATTCCTAATAACTGTGATTTGATCGGCGAATAAAAATGAATAAAAACGACAATAGTCGTGATCATAGATATGGATATGATCTATGGTCGTGATTACCGCCCTAAAGGTCAATGTGTTGTAAGTTCTCCAAAATCTGTAACATTATCTCGACAGCTTTGGGCGTTAAGATCATGCAGAAACTTCAGGATATGGGCATCGACAGCGTGGCCACAGTCTGTAATTTCTGAAAAATATTCAGATAGGCGGATACATCGGCTTATTTTGAGCAATAATTGACAAAAATTGAGAATGGCGGCGGAGGAAAGAGCGAGTGGTAAAAAGATGACAAGCCAGTGAATGCAAGACGTTAGATTAACGTTCCCTCACCGTCACAAGACACTGGGTCAGCGTTAAACCATCGTCTTCTGATCAGCTGAGAATATTTCAATTTGCGCAATTTTAAAAGTGTCATAATTATTTCGACAGGAATTCCTGTTTTTAAATAAAAAGAACTCAATTTGTTACACGATCCTGTATCACGATCGAATTTATTCCATAGAATAAAATGTGTGTGTAAGAATTTCATTGGAAGTTTATTCCAGACGAGGTATAGTGAATTGCTGGAACGCTTCGTGACTTGGTGTCAATTAACCCACACAACGCTGAATCATGTTGTATAAACCATGGAGACCAAAGCATTTTTTTCAATTTGAAATCATCATAAATGTCTTAGTTAACTCTTTCTGCTTCATTTGAATATGTTATGGGTCTACGGCCATTGCAAATTCTTTCAGGGCTGGGATCGTCTTTAGAATCTGACGTCTATTTCGACGTCTAAAGTCGATTCCGGCGCTGAAAGGGTTAAAATCGCCTCGTTGTGTTGAGATGATGAGGCTGTGTTGCACTGTTATTACAAACCTGTTTCATTGCAGACTTTGATAACTCAAATAAAACGGATACCGTAGTTCTGTTAATTTGTGCGTGTTTAGATTTTCGCGAATTTGTGAATCTGGAATCTGGGACTTTACACGAAATCTAGATTCGGGAATTATCAATTTCGGTGATAGGTAGCACTATATAATAACAATTTTTCGAGATTCTTAGTTTGGTGAAATTGTCCTCCTCGCAAAAATTCGCGTAAATTAAAACCTCGCGAATATTACCAGATCTACAGTATCTCATTTTGTATCAACAACTCTCACTGATTTTATTTCATTCGCTGTTATTTTTCCCGACGAGCTGCATTATTTTTTATTGCATCCACTTAGAATCGTAACAACTATGGGATTACCGTGATGACATCGTCTCTCCCCGTGCCTGATTCAGCCGCATGAATGTGTGAGTGAATGTGCACGAGTTGTCCCCGTTTTCTACATTCTTCGTAGCAATATCAGAACAAGATGAAACCCCAAGTTGAGATTATGTCCCACACTTTTTATGTGGTCCTAGTGGCTAGGTGGCATGCAATGCACATTCCCTTGAACACTCTGGAGCATTGTTATTATATGCACAACACCCGATTCTAGCGCGTTAATAAGCTTCAAATCTACAGACAAACCGAACAGCGCATGATCCAGTATGAAAAACTACGTTTCAGCTATAAATGCAAAATATTCAGGTTGTAGGAGCGTTTTAAAAACGGCTAAATGTGATAATCAGGCTCCACAATAACTTATCCTGCCTTTATATTCCTTCTATGTGAGTTTTATGTACGGAATGAGTGTGATTCTAAAAGCGAAACATGCAATTGTGGCATGCCACATTACTCCTCTGACACCTCAATGTGTAATAACATCACACGAGAGGGCGCGAAGCAGACTGTATAGGAGACGTTCCTGCAGCGTCGGTTCACAGTTGGGTCAGCGTCAGCGACGATGGCCCAACTGTGAACCAACGCTGCAGCAACGCCTCACAAAATGACACGTGTCCGACATTCTAATACCATTAATCCGGTGTCGCAGGTGTCGGACGTTCACGGTGCGTTGGGCATCGGATAACATCAACATGTGGGAGTGTTTGGACCGGGCGTCAAATGCAGCGAGCCGTGATTATCCGAGGAAATAACACGTTACCGCCGAAATAGAGCTCCGCGGGGAATTGGTCCAGACGCCCGAGTGAAGCCCCTCGCACCGTGCGCAAGGGGATCAGTCGCTATTTCGTTTTTCTAAATTGCGCCAGTGTTTGTTGAAGAATTTTAGAATTCAGCCTGTTTTATGGCTGTAAGGGCAGTCGTGGGATCTGTTATTTTCCAACAGCCCTGCGGGAAATCATATAGTATTGATGTATCTTGTATAACATTTATTGGGTGGGATATACTTGTAGAGGCTTCACTGAAGCCTGTACGGCATCTCTCCCAGGTGATCTATGTTTATTTGTTTAATATTTTATGTGCATTACATTGTCTTTATCACATTGTTTATTGCGTACATATATTACACAAATATAGTATGTATCTACCCTGTTTATGGCATGTATCTGTACATTGTCACCAAATAAATTGAATTGAATTGACAAAAGCAAGCAACAGAGACTGGTTACCTTTAACACTTACAGCGCGGGTATCAACTTTTGTCGTCAGGCTCTGACGTCTGTAGACGTCAGATTCTCACGACTAAAGTCGATTTAACACATTTAATTTCAGTAAATAAAGGGAGATCACGATTGAGTCTGTATCAGCAGATAACCTCCGAAAATAGAGAGCTCGTTAATTAGGATGTCATCAAACAATGCAATTTGTTGATGTTATTAGTAGAATGTTTCAATATATAATCAGTTATATTAGGTGTATCACACACTCGTGCACCCATTGCGCCCTTGATCTCTTGTGAATATTTCATCAAATCGCATATGATCTCTGCACCCCCTTCCTGTGATAGATTCATGCTAATTTTTAGACGTGGCCAGACAATGAAGCAATGCTTGCACGACGTCGCAATGTATGGCCACGGCTTAGTGCCAGCTGGCGTTTGATTGGACACATTGCTCCAACACTCCAGTTAAAGTGGACACGGGGGGATTTATTATAGTCGCACGATTTTTGATTGCTCGTACAAATAGCTGCGACGTGTGAACGAACCCAGCCACGAACGATCGGCGAACTGTCCGTTGTCACGTGACCTCGATCCTAGCCTCCTCTGGGCTGTTGACACATTTCGGTATCAGAATGTGTTCATAACCGATAACAATCGCAAGCTATTGTATTCAATTCCGATTTATTTATATCTGATTCAGGTACATTTATTACATCTCTTAAAGTATTTTATTTTGTTAATAATAGATGCTAGGGAGACCCGCAAAAAGTTGATATAAAACCGCTTCCAGGAGGGTCACCCTTATAATACTATAGCAACGGAACATGTATGTCATGGTTGTGCAGATCGCCTTGCAATTAATTCATCAACTTCATAGGCATTGACCCAGAGGGTGGCCAATGGACGCTTAAATTAATCTAATTCATTTCCCTCGAGTAAAACCCACAGATTAGGGCTCACCAGCGGGCCCAGCAAACACGATACGGGGGGGGGGGCGTGATGAGTGTCATGTATATAGGTCATACCGCAGACGGCCTCTAGAGCGAGCACATTGTAAGCGACATGTTATCTAGTGGTCAGAAACAAAGATGGCCGCTCCTTCGCTTGTCGGGAGATGAGCACCCGTGTCTGCGTTTTACACATCACTTCAAAACTTATATACCAGGAAATAGAAAATATAACCAAAAATTGTAGACATTCTGTCAGGAGTATTCCTTGTGAAAATATACCATCCCCATGGACTTAGAAGGTGCTAAACTGACACTTTACAAAATTACAACTGTGCACCTTCTAACTCCAAGGGGACGATACAGAAAGTATCATGAGGTGTGGGATCTGAACAAACAGAAATGGTCGCACCCCCATTGCGGCCGCATGTCATTATTATTATCGCCCTTTCCTGCAATGCCAACCCAGAAAACGTGATAATTATATTGATTCTATGTTTACTCAATATTGGACCACCGTCTGTAACGCTGTTCCAACATTTAATTAACATAGAGTAACTACGCCGTGTGAAGGTAAGCATTTGTCTCTCTTTCTCATAGAATGACAGAACAGTCTCCGAGCAGAATAAATACATTTATAAAGTAATGAAGGAATGTCAGAACAAAGCCTCCTGATCTGCATCATAATATAATCCTTTGCGTGGTGTATGAATGAGTGAATGAATGAATGAATGAATGAATGAATGAATGATTGAATGAATGAATGAATGAATGAATGAATGAATGAATGAATGAATAAATGAATGAATGAATGAATGAATGAATGAATACATGAATGAATGAATGAATGCTTGAATGAATGAATAAATAAATGAATGAATGAATGAATGAATGAATGAATAAAAGAATGAATGAATGAATGAATGAATGAATGAATACACGAATGAATGAATGAATGAATGAATGAATGAATGATTGATTGAATGAATGAATAAATGAATGAATGAATGAATGAATGAATGAATGAATACATGAATGAATGAATGAATGAATGAATGAATGAATGAATGAATGAATGAATGAATGAATGAATGAATGAATGAATGAATGAATGAATGAATGAATACATGAATGAATGAATGATTGAATGAATGAATTAATGAATACATGAATGAATGAATGAATGAATGATTGGATGAATGAATAAATGAATGAATGAATGAATGAATGAATGAATGAATGAATACATAAATAAATGAATAAATGAATGAATGAATGATTGAATGAATGAATGAATGAATGAATAAAGGAATGAATGAATGAATTAATGAATGAATAAATGAATGAATGAATGGATGAACACATGAATGAATGAATGAATGAATGAATGAATGAATGAATGAATGAATGAATGAATGAATGAATGAATGAATGAATGAATGAATGACTACATGAATGAATGAATGATTGAATAAATGAATAAATGAATGAATGAATGAAAGAATGACTGAATAAATGAATGAATGAATGAATGAATGAATGAATGAATACATGAATGAATGAATGATTGATTGATTGATTGAACGAATGAATGAATGAACGAACGAACGAACGAAAGAACGAACGAATGAATGAATGAATGAATGAATGAATGAATGAATGAATGAATGAGTGAATGAAAGAATGAATGAATACATGAATGAATGAATGAATGATCGAATGAATGAATAAATGAATGAATGAATGAACGAACGAATGAATGAATGAATGAATGAATAAGCGAATGAATGAATGAATGAATGAATAAATGAATGAATGAATGAATGAATACATGAATGAATGAATGAATGAATGAATGAATAAATGAATGAATGAATGAATGAATGAATGAATGAATGAATGAATGAATGAATACATGAAGGAATGAATGAATGATTGAATGAATGAATGAATAAATAAATGAATGAATGAATGAATGAATGAATAAATGAATTAATGAATAAATGAATGAATGAATGAATGAATGAATGAACGAACGAACGAACGAACGAACGAATGAATGCATAAATGAATGAATGAATGAATGAGTGAATGAAAGAATGAATGAATACATGAATGAATGAATGAATGATCGAATGAATGAATAAATGAATGAATGAATGAACGAACGAATGAATGAATGAATGAATGAATGAATGAATAAACGAAAGAATGAATGAATGAATAAATGAATGAATGAATGAATACATGAATGAATGAATGAATGAATGAATGAATGAATGAATGAATGAATGAATGAATGAATAAATGAATGAATGAATGAATGAATGAATGAACGAATGAATGAATGATTAAATGAATGAATGAATAAATAAATAAATAAATGAATGAATGAATGAATGAATAAATGAATAAATGAATAAATGAATAAATGAATGAATGAATGAATGAATGAATAAATGAATGAATGAATGAATGAATGAATGAATAAATGAATGAATGAATGAACGAACGCATGAATGAATGAATGAATGAATGAATGAATGAATGAATTGATGAATGAATGAATGAATGAATGAATGAATGAATGAATGAATGAATGAATGAATGAATGAATGAATAAACGAATGAATGAATGAATGAATGAATGAATGAATGAATGAATGAATGAATGAATGAATGAATGAAATTATAATTGAATGCCACGTACGCTACACCTCTCAGTCACAATTTTGAATCTGTATAGGTGAGCGGGAAGACACATCTTGCTCTTTGGCGTTTTATACTGCATTAGCCCCTCTGTCCTTATTCCAGTTCCCGCACAGACTGTACTTTATAACCACAATTAACTAGATAATTGCTAAATGTGAGATAGTGATATCACATTTTACAAGTATCTCAGGCATTCCACCACCTTTGACTCTGACAATGTGTGACAATAGGCGTATGTATGCTGCCGTGCTAAGCAAAAGACAGTATCTGCCTTATATTCAATTAAGCAGATTTTACATTTTGGCTTTGCAGAGCAGTATTGAAGTGAATATTTAGACAATAAGGTTTCAATGCTCTGATGACAAGGGCAGAATCATCCACCGGGGCTTGGCAACAAGTATTAGACTTTTTGGCAATCAAGTCCAAAACTAGGTGGCTGGCTACTCCCTTTATTTCTTCCACTTCACTATCGATTTCACACATTCTGAATATGAAGGCACAGTGAATATATACTGAGTGTTGTCAACCGTTTTTATTGTGTGCAACCACTACTCAATCCTTATTCAATCTAGCTGTGGGGGGTGAGAAGAGACATCACCTGTACGGTCGTGCACCACTGTTTTTTGCATTTTCAGACCAGCATACACCATTGCGGTTAAACTTGTACTTAAGTACCCCTTCGTGAGTAGGCCTGCTCCCATTTAATGGTGTAAAGGACAGGGCAACAAATGTGATGTTTAACCCCAAGAACACAGAAGTCGACTATAATGACCATACTAGTGCTTCTGTGATTTTTGTTCGCACTTAGAGAGGGACGTGGCGCAATGGCTAGAACGATGGAGCTTTGCTAATGTCACTGCCTGCCGTGCGGTTTCGAATCCCACTTGGTGCAGGATTTTCAGATAAATATCATGTTTCTCCCCTCTCAATATTAGGACATTACTCGATGTTATGTAGTAGGGCAAGGCACTTTACCCTCATATGCTTCACTTGACTCAAGGGGAAAATGAGTATCTGGTATGGCAGAGATGGCAATATGTGCGACTAGTTCCCAGCGCCGAAATGTATGCTCCAAAAAAGGGAGTTGAAATGGTACATGAATGAGCAGTGACCAGGCCTAATATGTGTGACGCGCACAGAGCATTGTATGTGCGATATATATGAACTCACCATTATTATTATTATTATCACGTAACCAAGTTTTTAGAACTGAAAAATCTCTTAAAATCTACGCAACTGATGTACGTTGTGCTTTAATTTTAGAAATCCAAGTAATTTTCAGTCACTCAAAGTTGTGTGTCGCGGTAGCGAAGCACAGCTTTAAGTGATTGAAAATTGTATTTGAACAGATCAGAACTCTGGGGTTAATGTACTATAAAAGACCAACGTGCTGAATGTCAAAGAATAAAGTGACTGAATATCAAAGGCGCCGACACATCAGTAAGTACTTCTGTGCAGCACATAAAGTCTTACACTTAACATTGCCTCAATGGTGGTTCGGCGTCTGCGACGTTGCCCCACCATTGATACAGTGTTAATATGTAGTCCTTGCGTTTTCACTGACAACAGGACGTACTTTGGTGCCCACGTCACTGTATTTAGTGTGTACGATGAGCAATAATGTGACACAAAATGTGTGGGGCACACCTTGCTATATAATCAAATCCATGATTAATCCATTTTTTTAGGTCATTCAGATTTATTTTCTCACCCGTGAAAATAGCTTCTGAAAAGGACTCCTTTGAACTTAGATTAAAATAGTTCA
Organism: Flabesymbios commensalis; assembly: GCA_964017125.1. Lineage (NCBI taxonomy): Eukaryota > Metazoa > Annelida > Polychaeta > Terebellida > Flabelligeridae > Flabesymbios > Flabesymbios commensalis. The sequence goes on from OZ024907.1 coordinate 85,215,814, forward strand.
AATGAAGATAGCGAGTAGTCTCAGACAGCATGTTTTGATGAAGTGAAATATCAGCATCGTGACATAAAATCAGTCTACTTTTAGAATGACAAGGTGTGTCATCTTGGATGTACTCTGATGGAAGCTGCACTGTAAAAAGTAATACGTGCATTCCTACCACAACGACCGGTCTGTATGAGTGAGTAAATGAATAAGTGAATGAATAAATGGATGAATGAATGCATAAACTAAATAATGAATGAATGGAATATTAAATGAATAAATGATTAATTGAATGAATGAATGAACAAAAGAATGATTGAATGAATTGACTATTAAATGAATGAATGATTGAATAAATAAATGAATGGATGTAAGTGAGTGAATGAGTGAGTGAGTGGGTGGGTGGGTGTGTGGGTGTGTGGGTGTGTGGGTGTGTGGGTGGGTGAGTGAGTGAGTGGGTGGGTGGCTGGGTGGTTGGGTGGTTGGGTGGTTGGTTGGGTGAGTGAGTGAGTGAGTGAGTGAGTGAGTGAGTGAGTGAGTGAGTGAGTGAGTGAGTGAGTGAGTGAGTGAGTGAGTGAGTGAGTGAGTGAGTGAGTGAGTGAGTGAGTGAGTGAGTGAGTGAGTGAGTGAGTGAGTGAGTGAGTGAGCGGGCGGGCGAGTCAGTCAGTCAGTCAGTCAGTCAGTCAGTCAGTCAGTCAGTCAGTCAGTCAGTCAGTCAGTCAGTCAGTCAGTCAGTCAGTCAGTCAGTCAGTCAGTCAGTCAGTCAGTCAGTCAGTCAGTCAGTCAGTCAGTCAGTCAGTCAGTCAGTCAGTCAGTCAGTCAGTCAGTCTTTAAGTATTTGTATTGAACTTTTTCTTATTTCATTACAGTGAAATACGAAAACGTTCGATACAAAATACTTTCTAATTCAGGAATTTATGTACATACATGCAGGTACTCTTTTTGCAATAGGTGAGCAATCACTGCGGGAAAATTTAGAACGGAAATATCGTATTATATAACTGGAAAAGAGAGCTGATACGGTAATTTTGCCTCCATGTTGTGATGTTGATCAGCCATTGTTTTGTTGTTATTAGATGAGCACGTGATAATGCGCAGGCTTCACCAGATAGTCAAACGGGTTTTTGTATTGTAATTAGAAAACTAATAACCAATTGTCCACAGCAAGATGGCGGAGATTAGAATGATCTTACAAACAAGCTTCTCATCAACGCTGAAAAGTGTTTGTTACGTGGCTTGTTACTCAGCGTACAGCATACTGAACATTTGAGTGTTTGACCGTCATCCTTGGCATTACGCTGATGACATCGCAAGGCTCTGACCCAGAGAGGGTTACGCTGATGACATCGCAAGGCTCTGACCCAGAGAACTCCATTTTTACACATATCACTTTTAATACGATCACTAGATTTCGCCAGTTGAAAAAGGGTGTCGTTTTTACAAAGCTTGCAGTGTACGTAAAATGGCGGTCAGGGTGGCCGGGTCTGCGGCGAAGCGAGTTGGGTAGACTGGTCATGCCAGGTACGTTGACATTGCATATTAATCGATCAGCTGTTATCGCCTATGATGTATAATTCTGCTTGATCGTGCCAATAAACACATTTGAGAGAAATTATTTCACTCTTCGCTGTCAAATGACAAAAATATAAAACATTCAAAATAGTGATATATTTGTTGTCAATTTTAAGGAGAAATAACATTACTGATGTTGTACTAGTAATACAGATACACACATATAATATTATAAATATATACATTCAATATTAAAATTATGCATGCATGTGCATTATTAAACCGAATGAGCGACAGTACAGTAAATTTACAAATTACAACATTAGATAACCCTAGTTGTAGAATTTTAATTTTCACCCACTTGACATTGTGTCTCGCTGCCGCGACCCACAATTTCAAGTTGGTGAAAATGACTTACATAATTCTGTACAATTTAAATCACAATATATGTTGATATTGTAAATGTAACCCTTACAGTGCGGGGATCGACTTTAGTCGTCAGAAGCTGACGTCTGTAGACGTCAGATTCTAACGACTAAAGTATATGCTCGCACTGTAAGAATCAATATAGTTATAACAGGCGTAGACCCATAACATAGGTATTCAAATGAATCAGAAAGAGCTAACTAAGACATTTATGATGATTTCAAATTGAAAAGAAACACCTTTGATCGCGATGTTTTTAAAAGTTAATTCAGCGCTTTAAGGATTACTGTTTAATTCTTCTTCACATTTTCTTGTTTGACGAGCAAATAAAAGGGTTGATAACGGCCATAGATGTGATTGGTGCCTTAACCCTTAAAGCGCGGAATAGTTTTGTATTTAACCGTGGAGACTACAGTCTGTTTCACCAATTTACTCGGTCGCTGTTTGACATTTTTCAACCAAATTATTCTCGAATCATTTTTTCACCTTCCCCTAACATCGCTGAAAATTTGGTAGAAATTTGTGGTGTATTTTGTAAGTCAGACCATTTGTCATGTAATAGGATTCTTGCTTCACGGTAATGTTGTTAAAGAGAGCTATAATTCTAAACAATTATTACATGTCAAATAGCATGTAGTCATATATAATGGATTCAATGGATTCAATGCTGGGTCATCTAACTATATATAATGGATTCAATGCTGGGTCATGTAACTATATATAATGGATGCAATGCTGGGTCATGTAACCATTTATAATGGATTCAATGCTGGGTCATCTAGCTATATATAATGGATTCAATGCTGGGTCATGTAACTATATATAATGGATGCAATGCTGGGTCATGTAACCATTTATAATGGATTCAATGCTGGGTCATCTAACTATATATAATGGATTCAATGCTGGGTCATGTAACTATATATAATGGATTCAATGCTGGGTCATGTAACTATATATAATGGATTCAATGCTGAGTCATGTAACCATATATAATGGATTCAATGCTGCCTAGAGACGTCAGATTCTGACGTCTGAAGTCAATCCCTGCGCTTTAATGGTTAAGGCTGTGGGTCGCGGTAGCGAGACACCACATCAAGTGGGTGTAAATTAGATTTTTTTTTAATTTATCACTACAAAGGTTACGTTTACTGGTCGTCAGATCTGCTGGATAGATTTGCTTCCAGGTCCCTCAAAAATAATTTATATTTCAATTTTATTTAATAATTGCAAAGGGATGGAAGAGCTACACATGGAGCTAGATTTTTTTTTGACATTGTCATTGTCTGGTAATTCCCTCGTCGACTCCCTGTTGACATTTTTATGATTAGCTTCCAATGCTGCAGTCCTGTTACCTTTTCTGCAACAAAATATTAATTGACAAACGGGAATTAAACGTCATGAGGGGAAATTGAAATTAGGTTTTCACATACTGCTGTTAGGTCTCATAACATTTCTAATATTTTATGAATATTGGAGAAGTCTTGTAAATATTATTATTGTTGCAAAAATGACATGATGAAAACAAACTGCAGATTTGATTTTCAGGCTATTTGTTTCTGACTTAAGCAAACACTGAATGCTACCGCCTGTCACTTTAGATGAAGGAGTTTGTTCCTCTTTCGTGGTATTCAGTTAAAATAAAACGACCCCCCCCCCCCTTCACTCGTAAATATATAATATTGTGAGGCCTCTATGTCTGGATTATCATATGGCGATCATCAGGAGATTCATTGGCCCAGTCAAGCGCCTCTATGTCTGGATTATCATATGGCGATCATCAGGAGATTCATTGGCCCAGTCAAGCGTGTGTATTTATAATTGGTCTAAAGCCACATTAGAAAAACATGGTGCCGATCGGTTGTCAGAACAAAATAATATAATTTGTTTCCCCTCTCACCTTTGGGACATCGTGGCAATACGCCGCATTCTAGGCGTGCAATGATGTTGTTTGGCAAGACATTTCACCCTCATTTCCTTATTTCACTCAGGTATAAGATAGTACCTGATAGGACAAAGTGTTCGATAAATTAACATGGTTCAAATAACGCTGAATGGTTGTCGTACTCGATATCAGTCAAAAATCAATTGCTATACATTTATTATAGTGGGGACAGTTTTTCGTCCACACGAAGTTCTGTATCTTGTGACATAACTTTAATCCAGTAAAAAAAATTGTTGAAGTAATAGTTTGATGAAACAATATTATTAATAATAAAATTGTCCCTTTTATAAAAATGATCGCTATAGGCCAATTATTATTCTTTTTACAAGACTTCATTAACATACAAAATGCCACGTTTTACATCCCGTGATTGTTCATATGAGGTCTTGCTGTCAAGCGTTATAGCGTTAAAAGTACATGGTCATAACGTTTCTCGACTATGTCGTTTATCAAAATGATGTGTCAAACATTATTCCCCACAAATTGCATTTGCACGGCAACATATGTGGATTAACTTAGAGTCTGTAAAATGATCTGTGATTTTGCAGCACTATTTCACAGGCATTTGTCCCGCGTTCCGAGAGAAAGCAATTTAGTCAAATGGATCGGATTTCAATCAGGATTTACATTTCATCAATTATCATAGAGAATAAACATGATAAGGTACAGCTTTCTTTTGCTAAGTGAAATAATGTAGGTGTAGGAAAATAACTAGTGTATTATTTTACAGTTAATTATTGATCACTTATAGCATGCTGAGTCTCATAATGGAATTTTCACAATTTTAATAATGGAATTTACAGCCCGACCAAAATTTCCTTTACAAACCCGGACATGAATTCACGATGTAGCCATCCTGCTTTAAAACGGAGCATATGCCACCTTGGTATTATTCCTTAAAGCGAGTAAATATTTTTAATAAACCATGGAGAACAAATGTTTTCATTAAATTTGAAATCATCATAAATGTCTTAGTTGGCTCTGCCTGATTCGTTTGAATACCTATGTTATGGGTCTACAACCATTGTAAATGACACTCTTACAGTGCGGGGATTGACTTTAGTCGTCAGAAACTGAGGTCTACAGACGTCAGATTCTGACGTCTAAAGTCGATACCCACGCTGTAAGAGTGAAGATATGAAAATGGTGTTCATTTGAGTGCGATATGGAAAATATACAGCACTCGTTCAATGAATAAGGTGTGAGCCTTTAGGCGAACACCTTTTTCTTTGAACTCGTGCTGTATTTTCACTTATCGCACGAAAAAATATACAACGTTTGTATTTTCTCACGCGATCAAGTCACATATGACATAATACCACATACACACACATAGCTAGATTGCGATATGGGCTGATACCGATATACGTTGAAACCACAGCACAGAGTGTGAGAAAGAGTCGTATCTGCCACGTTATAAAGTGTCAGTTACGACCCTATATTACCAGAGTTTCTATGCGTCACCTGTTAATCCTGCCATTTCGCGTGGGATGATTGGATGCATCAGATGAAAAGGAATAGAGAATACAACCATGGCGGACTCCCTTTCAATGTAAAGTGACAGATTTTAAATAGCAAGAAAAAACAACAGGAGCCTTGTCATCAATAATTTAAAAGTCATAAAAGTTAACCCTTTCACAGCGGTGACTGTCGTTATACGTCAGAATATGACGTCTGTAGACGTCAGATTCTGACGAAGAGACGGTCCTCTACTGAAAGAATTAAAATATGTTGTAATGACCGTAGATCCATAACATAAGTATTCAACATAACAAAGGTATTAGCTAACTAAGAGATTTATGATAATTTTAAACGAAAGAAAACCTTTCGATCACTATGGTTTATACAAAATATTTCAAAGTTGGAAGGGTTAAGAAATCACAACGGCGTATTGCGATGCCAATGCGTCGTATCTAAAAATACAATTTTGATAGGATCATTAAATTATTTTCAAATCTGTAAGATGAACTCCAGTTTCCCTTACTGTATGACTGTGTAATTGAGTGGTTTACTCATGACACTATATAATCTGTATGTTCTGTATATATTTGTCACCGGGATTATAAGAGAGTCCATAGAGTGGCATGTTCATCTCGTTGGATCATTTGCATACACCACGTATCTCTGTAAAAGTAGACTATCTGCGCGGTAATGCTATCTCGCACTATCACGTACACCGCGAGGTTACACACAAACAATATCTGCGCGGTGGAACATCCAGAAATTATGAAAGTTTTTCACATTCTCAAACTCTTGACGTTTTATCTGCATCAGCGATCAATTACAGTTTGCTCGGCTTACATGATCGTGGGAGAAAATACAAATGATGCTTATTATTACTGCGCTCTGGGAAATATAGCGCATGTCTAATGAGCAAGGTGTTCGCCTGAAGGCTCAAACCTTATTGTTGAACTGATAGGCCTATTATTGTATTTTTCAACTCCTGACAAGAGCGCACTAGTACAAACTTTTTCCTATTTACACACCAGCCGGTCCCGTATTCTCCTACAAGTTATGATATATCGTAGGCTTCGGATTGGTCGAGATGGCCATCTCGACCAATCCAAAGCCTGCGATATATCGTAACTTGTACGAGAATACAGATCCTGATCTTGTTACCGTTCCCTTCATTGTGCTGTGCTCTACGATCAATCAATCAATCAATCAATCAATCAATCAATCAATCAATCAATCAATCAATCAATCAATCAATCAATCAATCAATCAATCAATCAATCAATCAATCAATCAATCAATCAATCAATCAATCAATCAATCAATCAATCAATCAATCAATCAATCAATCAATCAATCAATCAATCAATCAATCAATCAATCAATCAATCAATCAATCAATCAATCAATCAATCAATCAATCAATCAATCAATCAATCAATCAATCAATCAATCAATCAATCAATCAATCAATCAATCAATCAATCAATCAATCAATCAATCAATCAATCAATCAATCAATCAATCAATCAATCAATCAATCAATCAATCAATCAATCAATCAATCAATCAATCAATCAATCAATCAATCAATCAATCAATCAATCAATCAATCAATCAATCAATCAATCAATCAATCAATCAATCAATCAATCAATCAATCAATCAATCAATCAATCAATCAATCAATCAATCAATCAATCAATCAATCAATCAATCAATCAATCAATCAATCAATCAATCAATCAATCAATCAATCAATCAATCAATCAATCAATCAATCAATCAATCAATCAATCAATCAATCAATCAATCAATCAATCAATCAATCAATCAATCAATCAATCAATCAATCGATCAATCAATCGATCGATCGATCGATCGATCGATCGATCAATCAATCAATCAATCAATCAATCAATCAATCAATCAATCAATCAATCAATCAATCAATCAATCAATCAATCAATCAATCAATCAATCAATCAATCAATCAATCAATCAATCAATCAATCAATCAATCAATCAATCAATCAATCAATCAATCAATCAATCAATCAATCAATCAATCAATCAATCAATCAATCAATCAATCAATCAATCAATCAATCAATCAATCAATCAATCAATCAATCAATCAATCAATCAATCAATCAATCAATCAATCAATCAATCAATCAATCAATCAATCAATCAATCAATCAATCAATCAATCAATCAATCAATCAATCAATCAATCAATCAATCAATCAATCAATCAATCAATCAATCAATCAATCAATCAATCAATCAATCAATCAATCAATCAAGTAATCGGTTTTTCAATACAGTAATCTCAGGTTTCGTTTTGATACATTACATTTGGATGCTTTAAAAAATGAAAGTTATTTTTATTCACCGCGTGGTACGAATTGTGATAGACATTAGGCCATTGTTGGCTTAATGTTGGACCAGCGTCGTAGACGGTTGACCAACGATAAGCCAATAATGGCTCAAATGTGCCCACGCTGAATAAAAATACGATGATATTTCGTAAGACAAGAAATATCATGAATACATTCTTATTCTACACAAGTTAACACACATGCTGACGAAATACTCCCTTAATAGTATTAGGTTCACGTTACTCGCCAATAAAAATCTCTACTACTAATTTTACCAGGTATATTACAATGCTTATGTTGCTTTCTGACCTTGAAATAGACAATTATTGCCTAACACTTGGTCCGCACCCATCCGGTACTGCACCATCACCCCTACAAAAAAGGGAAACATACGATTTGGCGAACTAAATAAAAACATCGTGTTCATTTGTTTCTTTAAAAAAACAAATAGCATATACAGCTGTGTTAGCGAACTATTTGTGTGAGGTAATAATTTTCCTATAAATATTTGTTTTCCGGGATGATACTATTATAGTGCGGCTGTGGATTTCGAAGGGACAGTGCAATATCACATCGGGGTCATTAAAACACTGTGCACGTTTCCGACGCTGTCGATATTAACCTGTCACATGGAGGCGTTGACACAACATTGGCTCAACGCTGGCACAACGTCTCCGACGTTGGGCCAGCGTTGAGTCAAAGTTGTACCAACGTTTGACATTAGCGGGGATTCCTCAGTCAGCTTATAATTAATAACATGCGCTGGCAATAAATGTTATTACATTTGCTCCCCGAAATGAACAGCAGGACAAATTAACCATCCGGGCCTCACGGGGGTATGGAATAACCCACTGAATGAAAGAACTATTTTTTTTTCTTTTAGCGCGGGGACCGTATTTAGACGTCAGAATCTGACGTCATACTGATGTGTAAACGCGCATTTCGTTCCAAATAACAGTCATGTTGATATTAACGATTTTTTTTCTCTGATGGTGGATGCTCCACTCGTAACTCGATTAATTCTGAATTTCTGATGGTACCACCCTTGTGTCGTACAGACTGCTTCAAACGTTACGTAGCTTTTTCAACAGAATAGTTCCCATGTGGAATTATTTAACAGTCATACTAATGTAGTTATAGTACAAATCATCTTCTTTTATATCCAGTTTAAAGCGTCTTATGTTTGAAAAAAATGAATACAAGTTTTGTCAGTGGTGATTGCTCTTCATGGTGTTTTAAATGTTTGTGTTGTAATTGCCTCTTATCATAATCATATTATAAAGGGCTGGTGGAAATTGAAACATATGTTGGGTGGAAACTACTGGCAAAGGCTACAATGGATCCTGTTTAGCTTCTCTCTCCGGTGTACATTTACTTTTTTTATATTCCAGTGATACTATTACTTATTATTATACATCTCATGTATATATTTTTTATCTTATTTGTACATGTTATCATACTGTTATTAATTGTATCTTGTTCACTGAATAAACTGAATTCAACTGAATTGATCCCATCGGCAAATAGAACGTATTAAAACGATTATAGTTGTGCTTAGCGTGCAGCGCGGGGAGCGAATTTAGACGTCGGAATCCGACGTATGTGGGCGTCAGATTCTGACGTCTGAAGTCGATCCCCGCACTTGAAGAATTACAAATTTTAGACCTATAACATAGGTATTCAAATGAATCAGAAAGAGCTAACTAAGACATTTATGATGATTTCCAATTGAAAAAACCCTTTGGTCTTCATGGTTTATACAAACATATTTCAGCATTAAAAGGGTTAACCCTCTGGGCCCACGGGGGCCTGGAATAGCACATTGAATGAGTAGTCGTCTGGACTAATTCATTAGCAGATGTAATTAGGAATAACTACAGCGGTAGTAATTAAGTGATCTCCATTCGTTGTCCATATTTGATTTGTGAGGTAGGCCTATCTGTGATAATAGCTTGAGGGATAGGGCCCTGGTATTGTGGTTAGCACCTCCGCCTGTCACACCGAGGCCCCGATCCCCCCCCTACCCTGCTGCCCATGTTCACGTTTCAATGAAACAAAATGTTTCTTCCTTGCTCACTGATAAAGATTCAATATCATGGGGGAGGGGGGTTCACGAGAGCGTGACGTGGCGTGCTCTGCTCAGATCATCTAGGCTCGAACTCGAGAGCCATGTCATCTCAGCATCCTTAGGAGTGAAAGTGAGTGAAAATTCCAATTAAATAATTTGGTAGGTAATAACGTAAAATGGTAAACCGCCCTACTCTTTCCGCGCATATATAACAAACAAACAATTATATATAGTCATATATAAGCAAACGAACGAGCGAGCGAGCGACGGGATGAACGAAGCAATGTACGTGCGAGCAAAGGAATGAATATTAATATGCCAGTGAGTGAGCGTGCGAGCGAGCGAATGATCTGAAGAACGAACAAATGATTAAAATAAAATAAAAGTAAATGAATCGGGCCACTTTTGAGTACATATAGGCTAAACTGGGCCAAATGATTGAAGTAATAAACGAGCGAACGAACGAACGAACGAACGAACGAACGAACGAACGAACGAACGAACGAACGAACGAACGAACGAACGAACGAACGAACGAACGAACGAACGAACGAACGAACGAACGAACGAACGAACGAACGAACGAACGAACGAACGAACGAACGAACTAGCCGACAATTGAAAGTTGTTAACAACTTTAATGATAATGTTCCTGACCTTTTGTATAGTTTTACCGCGCACTGTATGCATGGTAAAACTGCAGGGGGGGGGGGGGGGGAAGAGGTTCAGAAGTACATAAATCCATCCTTGTGGCACTCAGTAAAACTTGACATTAAAACTCCTCGCCCTACGATGATTCACGCCATCCCTGTGACCTATGAACACTATTTCACTCATTAGATCAGCCATTTTAATTATTTATTAGGCTTTCTAAAGGCCTACACAAATATATGCAATAATTCTACAAAAACGCAATGGTAAGTAAATAGTGTACATCATGCAGGGTATCAAGTATACAACCAGAATGTCAATAACACTGTATGCGCTTGTGTAGCCGTGACGTCCTCTCAGGGGCCGTGGATTGGTATATTCGTTTTACCCAAAAACAGATTTTTTTAACATGGCGGTGACTGAGAGCGATCTCGATTCTAAAGTTCGAAAAATGTCCATAGCATTTTAATGACTGTACGGAAGATAAGCTGAACATGCGATCTCGTAGCTGAAATATTACTGATTGTGGCAAACAAAATCTGACCTGATTATTCGAGGGCAAGTCTTAGATATGATCTTCCAAAGAAATGTCCCGCGATTTTGTATGGGGTCAATCTGTGGCTGAAACCTGTTTCAGTCATGTGGATACCAGCAAACACGTGACGATTACTCAATGTTGTTTTAATGTTGTGCCACCGTCTGCGACGCTGGCACAACATTAATCCAACATTGGCACAACCTCTCTTGTTTTCTGGAATGTGCTTCTATATGCCGTCTATCAGAGCGTAACCATGGTAACGGACGCGCATGGATCACGCCAACGAAATATCAACCTGCACTAGATTTACATCATCACCCAGTTAACCCTCTTAGCGCGGTGATCAACTTTAGACGTCAGAATCTGACGTCCACAGATGTCAGATTTTGACGTCTTAAGTCGATCCCCGTGAAATATATATAATGGCTGCAGACCCGTAACATATAGACCTGTATGCGACTGAAGCGGATATAGCTGACTAAGACATTTATGATGATTTCAAATTGAACATAACCCTTTGGTCTCCAAGGTTTAAACAAACATATTTCAGCGCTTCAAGGGTTAAGTGGATCGCCTTGCTCAATGACCGTGTCCCAACATTCAACCCACTTTGGGTCGAGAAATTGTGTTTTCCGGGAGTAGCATTTACCATTTTACCGTAAATGCTGCTATTTTCCGCTAGACATTTTTTTCGTGATGATTTCGAAACTACACTACAGAAGAATGCCAATAATGGTTTGACTTGCTCTAAATTGCGATTTATTCAAATTAAGAAATATATGCGTTTCTATCGCCACATATTGGCCTGGTGTTGTATGTGTTCTGCCTATCAGTGACATATAAGATACTCCGGTGGCATCATTGTAATTGTAAGTGTTTTGTTTATCAAAGTGACCAGTACATCAAATATATTTCACATAAATAGTATATTTTTCAGTAATTAGATGATTTTACATTTGTGCAGTAAATATGAAAGTCTCCACCTTCCACAATGAAAAGATTATTGCCAATGCAGTAACAATCGGGCTACCCAGCAAACACAAAACATTTGTATAACATTTGTAGAACGCTGGCCCAACGTCTACGACGTTGGTCCAACATTGTACAAATGCTATGCAAATGTTTACTGGGTATACGCGCAAATGTATATTACATTATTAACGTCGATAAAATGATAAATTGTTAAGACGAAAACGTTCTCGACGTTATTTGTAATTCCAGGATTTCCACAGAAATGATATCAATTTTCTGACAGAAAACCGTTACAAAAAGAAGATATCCAGAAAATGAACAGTGGTGTATTTATTTTGAGCTAATTCCAAAGGTTATAAAACAACTGGGTTGTTTCTGGAAAAGCTCGGTGCAAAATGGCTATTTTTAAACTGAAATAACTCCGCACTCTAATATAGGGCAATTGAAATTGAAGTGGATTCTGAAGGTCGTTGTGCTAAGGTCACTGTAGTAAGCAGTTTGATTTATGGACTAGGGGCGTGAGCAGCACCGGAAGTCACGTGCTAGAAGATCTACTCAATCACTGTTTACAGGATTTGATTTTAATGTCAAGAAAAACGATATTTTTTATTACAGGGTATTTTGTCTCATAGACAATTATCATGTGCACATTTTTGAAACACACCACTACATTATTTCTTTGTCCGACCACTGCATTCTAAGCCGGGAATGTAGAGTTATTGCTGACCAAGTACAGACCAATTATCATGGTAAGCCTATGGGTACTATAATAAATCAGGTGTAACCGAGCTGTTGATTATGAGGGATCCTCATTATGGTCAGCTGTGTTTTTAGTCAGCTAAAACCCTCGGAGTTCTATATCAGCTGTAAAAACGGTCTCGGCCTTCGACCTCAACCTTTTTCTCATCTAAGAATGTAGAGCTCCTCGGGCTTTATTCTATACGTTACGCACTGAGACATTGTAAACCTATAGCAAACTACATTCCTAATACGTGTACTATCGCACTGGATTTAATTATTAAATAGCAAAACACACCAACGCGACGTCGCTTTGGTTCATCAGACACACTATTTTATCATTGTCAAAACATACCAGCGCGGAGAACAAAGGGTTTTTTCGATTGGAAATCATCATAAATGTCTTAATTAGCTCTTTCCGCTTCATTTGAATACCTTTATGGGTTATGGGTCTGCGGCCATTACAAATATTTAATTTTTTTTAGTTCAGAGATCGTCTTTAGCCGTCATAGTCTGACGTCTAGGGTTGATCAGTTTGATGGCAGGCGACGAGCGTTCACATTAACCCTTGAAGCGCTAAATTGAATGATCAACATTTTTACCTACTTGAAGTTGTGGATCGCTACCGCGATCCACAACTTCAAGTGGGTAAAAATTACTCATATTTGTTAAATTTGTGACCAAACATTTGCAAATGTTGATGTTTAAACACACATTTCGTTCTCAATAACTGTGTTTTAACCTGGTACTAAATCAGACTAGGAATAACTGTAGTCGCCATTCGCCATGTATGGGCTAAATTAGTAATTCAAGATGCGGTCATTTTTTCTGAAATATGAACCAGTGAACCGCCCATGTTTGTACCATCTTACCCAGCTGATGTGGCTGCAGTCTCCACGCTCTTCTTTAATCTTTCCGACAGAGAGTCTTCTGCGTCTTGGCCTGCACTTAGGTCGATTTACAAGTGACAACCTAAAGTGGATTGCTTCAATCTACTTGGCCATGCCACCAATCCATTACTGATTTTCACCAGTATTTTCGGATCTATCACACTATTCTACAGCTATTGTTTGATTCATATTCAAGATGCACATTCGAAAAGTTTCACTTTTGACAAAATGTTTCTGCGAGCACCCAATGTTGATTGAATTCATGATTAGCCAACGATGCGGAGAATTGCTCAACATTAAATCAACATTTCTTGTTACGTTCACGTTCGTTGTTTAAGTTGGAAAAAACTAAGCCAGGAAATAAATGAATGGATGAATGAATAAATAAATGGATAAATGGGTGAATAGACTGGATCAGGCCACACTTGCTCACATAGAGATACAACTGGACAGACGACACCACTATGAGATCATATGGCCTTCAGATCGCAGGGTTCTAAGATCGAGCCTTGTCGTTCTGAGGCCGAGCACATTACCTCTCGGTCACAGAGACTCCCCACACTATTGAATCAGTAGGGAAATCAGACTTTATGAAATACGTGTCCCAGGAGCAAACAACATGAGTGTCACTCATCAAAGTGTAACTCACTACACCCCTGTCCAAAGGGAACGATGTTAAGTTTCAATTCGAACGCAATATGCGTTACTATAGTAGGCCTACCTGCTTTAATTTAGTCGAAAAGCGTTGATTTATTGTTGGCTCATAGCTGGCGCATTGCCTCTAACGTTGAACCAGCTATGAGCGAACGTAAACCAACGGTCAGTTTTTCACACTGTACCTGAGAAACATTTGTGGCAAATCTCAGCCTCTATTACATGTCTATATTTGATTATGATATCGCGTGGGTATGTGCTGATTTGTGATCAAACATCATTTGTGCATGTTACGAACTAGATGGGTTGTAACTGCAAAGACAAACAACAGTAACTGTTTGCTTTTCAAGTAAGTAGTTACTGCTGTTTGCCTTTGTAGTACATCAGTACCGCTCATCTGATTGAGGAGAGCAATATAATATATAAGATAATCACAAGCACGATAAACTGTCCAAATATGTCCCCATCCTGTAGGCCGGATCGAACATGTGGGAGGACTGGGGCCCACGTGAAAGATATAACCCCCTTTCCCACCAATTATTCCTATTGCATATACCACATACCAATAGACTGGTCTAATGTAAACGGGGGAAGCTAAACAAATACTAAGCAAAAAGAAATGTAAAGTAACACATTTGAAGAACATTTGTACAACGTCGGCCCCCCTTCTCGACGTTGGTCCAACATTGTACAAATGTTATAGAAATGTTTTGTGTTGAACAATCACCAGTTTCTCATGGATCCGGAGGAGTTGGTGGTCATCCTCTGCTCGGGCGACGGAGGAGTTGGTGCTCATCCTCTGCTCGGGCGACGGAGGAGTTGGTGCTCATCCTCTGCTCGGGCGACGGAGGAGTTGGTGCTCATCCTCTGCTCGGGCGACGGAGGAGTTGGTGGTCATCCTCTGCTCGGGCGACGGAGGAGTTGGTGCTCATCCTCTGCTCGGGCGACGGAGGAGTTGGTGCTCATCCTCTGCTCGGGCGACGGAGGAGTTGGTGCTCATCCTCTGCTCGGGCGACGGAGGAGTTGGTGCTCATCCTCTGCTCGGGCGACGGAGGAGTTGGTGCTCATCCTCTGCTCGGGCGACGGAGGAGTTGGTGCTCATCCTCTGCTCGGGCGACGGAGGAGTTGGTGCTCATCCTCTGCTCGGGCGACGGAGGAGTTGGTGCTCATCCTCTGCTCGGGCGACGGAGGAGTTGGTGCTCATCTTCTGCTCGGGCGACGGAGGAGTTGGTGCTCATCCTCTGCTCGGGCGACGGAGGAGTTGGTGCTCATCCTCTGCTCGGGCGACGGAGGAGTTGGTGCTCATCCTCTGCTCGGGCGACGGAGGAGTTGGTGCTCATCCTCTGCTCGGGCGACGGAGGAGTTGGTGCTCATCCTCTGCTCGGGCGACGGAGGAGTTGGTGCTCATCCTCTGCTCGGGCGACGGAGGAGTTGGTGCTCATCCTCTGCCCGGGCGACGGAGGAGTTGGTGCTCATCCTCTGCTCGGGCGACGGAGGAGTTGGTGCTCATCCTCTGCCCGGGCGACGGAGGAGTTGGTGCTCATCCTCTGCTCGGGCGACGGAGGAGTTGGTGCTCATCCTCTGCTCGGGCGACGGAGGAGTTGGTGCTCATCCTCTGCTCGGGCGACGGAGGAGTTGGTGCTCATCCTCTGCCCGGGCGACGGAGGAGTTGGTGCTCATCCTCTGCTCGGGCGACGGAGGAGTTGGTGCTTATCCTCTGCTCGGGCGACGGAGGAGTTGGTGCTCATCCTCTGCCCGGGCGACGGAGGAGTTGGTGCTCATCCTCTGCTCGGGCGACGGAGGAGTTGGTGCTCATCCTCTGCTCGGGCGACGGAGGAGTTGGTGCTCATCCTCTGCTCGGGCGACGGAGGAGTTGGTGCTCATCCTCTGCTCGGGCGACGGAGGAGTTGGTGCTCATCCTCTGCTCGGGCGACGGAGGAGTTGGTGCTCATCCTCTGCTCGGGCGACGGAGGAGTTGGTGCTCATCCTCTGCTCGGGCGACGGAGGAGTTGGTGCTCATCCTCTGCTCGGGCGACGGAGGAGTTGGTGCTCATCCTCTGCCCGGGCGACGGAGGAGTTGGTGCTCATCCTCTGCTCGGGCGACGGAGGAGTTGGTGCTCATCCTCTGCTCGGGCGACGGAGGAGTTGGTGCTCATCCTCTGCTCGGGCGACGGAGGAGTTGGTGCTCATCCTCTGCTCGGGCGACGGAGGAGTTGGTGCTCATCCTCTGCTCGGGCGACAACCAGCATCGGAATAAGAGGTGTTTTACACAGTCCTGGATCCGAATAACCACTCGCAAGAGCACCAGATTGCGCGAGGACTGCCCGGCGTAGAACACGCGCAGGTTAACGATCTTCGCCTCAACCCGGGTTATTGGAATCCCCTGGTGGATTGGTGCGTCAATACTCCGGTCTAGACAGGTCCGTCCGGGATATCTAGTGACAGAAATCATAAATAATGTGCCGTCCGCGACAATAGCGCCACGTGAAAAAGGACAGTAACAGGTACCCACTGGGCACACGACGTTGTCGCCATGTTAAATCAACGTCATTGACGTAGATTTAACGTCGTAACAACGTCGTGTGCCCGTGGGTAATGACGACGTAACGTCTGCTTCTATATTTAATGCTGTCCCGAGTGGAAAATCTTGCCACGGTCCTGGGAAAGGGCGTTGGCAAAAGACTGGCCCAACGTCACCCCACGTTGACCCACAATAGCAAAAGGGGTGGGGAAATCCGCACAATTGGGAACATATTATATTCATGATAACACTTGGCTCTGCGTTGTAGGATTCACTAAATGGATTTACTAATACCGTTCACGCTTTAACTGCATGCTATTACTGTTTAAATACAGGTTCAGTTCAAGGGATTGGCAACTTGCAACTGGCAGTCAAAGCAATCATAAACCGGGATGGTGCTTTGTTTAGTGATCAGGGGATTGCTCTATATTACCCGTGTGACTAAGCTTTTCAGTGGACCGACTTTAGACGTCAGAATCTGACGTCCATAGACGTCAGATTCTGACTTCTAAAGTCGATCCTCAAAGTGAGAAAGTAACAAAATTATAATGGCCGTAGATTCACAACACAGGTATTCAAATGAAGCGGAAAGAGCTAACTACTTAAGACATTTATGATGATTTCAAATTTAATAAAAACACCTTGGTCTCTTGTTTTATATAAACATATTTCAGGGCTGAAAGGGTTAATGTTTGCTCAAATCTGGCTTCTACTGAAGTTAATAGCATTTCTTACAAAGCCTACGTGTCAGAGAATAGTAGAATCAACCACGGAGTGGGAAGAACCATTGTGTGGGTTTTTACAAACCCAGGTAAATTATTCAGGCCCTAGCTAATGCCAAATGCCAGCAATGACAAGTCGTTTACCCAGTGTTGGTGTAATGATGGTCCCGTGTAGCAGAAGGTGGTACACCAATACGCCAACATTGGTATCAACATAATTATTATGACGATCAGGAAATATTATATAGTTTTGATGATTTTAGAACACTGAATCCTTAGTCAAGACATGTAAAATTCACAGTATAGCTATTTCGAGTTTCAAGGTAAAATTCAGTAAATAAGCTAGCGTTTAAATACTGGTAAGAAATACGTATACCTCACTGTGTGCGTGCAGGAACTTAAATCAACGTCAATAATCATAATAACGTTGACTGAACTGTTTAGGAGACCATATTGATAGAACCACAAGTGTTAGTGGACATGATCTTAAAAGGGTGTGGAATTCATAATAACAAAACCTTTGCAAAAATTTCACGTGTGCCGTTCACCCATCCTTTGATTTCTATTTTATACGGACAAAGTACAGCAGTACCTTGTGGATTGCACTCGAAGGAATTCCTAACAGTCCGATCTGTGGGTGATCGATGGAACATAAGGTGTAGATCTAGTCTTGGCGAGGGCAGGAAGACCGGATCTATAAATAACTTACTCGCAGTTCGCTGGTTTAAAGATAGTTCCCCAGCACTAGGCACCAAACCAATGCTGTTTCAATGTCGGTCCATTGTCTGCGACGCTGGCCCACATTGAAACAGCATTTGGTTGATGTCTAGTGTTTACTGGGCTGGAAAACGAGCCTCCGGCCTCTCTTAATGTGTCAAAAAGTGACAGCGGACTGCTTGATATGCCCTCTCAGAAGAACGATTAGCTCGTATGCAACGGTTATGTCGAGTACATGGAACGGCGTAGGGGCACACACGCTGTTATTTAACATTCCACAATAAATAATGCCTTGAAAATCATGCGTGCACGTATAAATGCAAGAACTGCAATTGCAAGAAAACTCGGATAAATATAAGAAATCGGTTCCTGAGCTTCGGTGGTAGTTGTAGGTAAAACCATTTGCTAACAGGATCTAAAAAATGTTGATTCCTTGTTTACACACACCAATCTATTTCACTGATAGCAATTCAAATCATGATTATCAGCATCAGGGGGAAATAATGTTATTAATCCCTCGAGTGGGGACTTGAATAATTTAATTTTTTACCCGCTTGGATTGTACAAATTACTCATACTAGTTTATTCTAAATCTGAGGCGACAGATTTAGAATTCTTGATCATTTCAAATATAAACTTACGAGAGCTGCTATTTGACATGGAAAAAATAATCAAACGATTATAGCTGTGATTGGGATTCAAAGGTTAACAGAACAAAGTAGACATAAGTATGTTCTCCATTTCGGTGCGGGCACCGACACTAAACGTCAGAATCTGACATTTCTAACCATGTCCTGGTCTGTAGCTAGTCAATTCCCACCATCTCCGCATTGTGACTGTTATTTACAAACCCAAGCAAAATATCAGTGGTAATCCTGATATCTCCCCCCCCCCCCCTGCAAGTGTGCACGGGAGTATCAGTGAAGAAACAGATAAGCACAAAAAGGGAAAGAAATCAAATCGATTAACCGCATAGATATTGCGACCACCTTGGTGATGTTTTTTTAAGCCTACTAATATCTTTACCTTTCTGTATATAGGCCTACATATTACTTTTTTTTGTGAAAATGTCCCCTATCTGGTCAAATTACATTTTAGAGCAGGTGAACGGTGTTGACTTGAAATGTGCCACAGTGTATCACCATAGACTAGTATAAATAGTCTCTGGTATTACAACAAACAATGATAACAAATTGTGAACAAAATAGTGAGGATCGCTTGGTTGGGCCTAGGCTAATCCGTAGTAACAGACTAAGTGTGAGATACAAAGTCCAAACATTTTCAAATCTTGCTGTTGAAACACATATTTTTTTCCGAATAAGTGTGGTTAAGGGTTGAACGGAGGGATCTACCTCAGCATTTCCCTACTACTACGGGAAGGTATGGATTATTAATTTATATAAAGAAATGCTTTCTAACAAACAATGCAGGGTGCCCCACGTGTGCTACCGGACTATATTATGTCAAAAGTTAAAAATTCAAGGAGGCCGATAATTTTTCATTTCACCTCGAGATGACCTCTAAACGTTAAAAATAGTATATAAATTGCATTCAACTTCTTAAATTGGTACAAAATGAAGTATACACTTATATTCCGGACCTATCATTTGAGAATAAAATAGGCTTTAAAAATAGTCGGAGGCCAAAAAATGATGATTTTATATGTTGGATATTGGCAGCCATCTTAGTTTTAACCTCTGGATGACCTTGAAACGTAAAAATGGCATTTTCAACGTAATCAGTGTACCCAAATTAGTCAAAAATGAGGTCTTACATTATATTCTAGGGCTACTATGTCGAAAGTTACAAATACAAGTTGACCAGTGGCGGCCATTTCGAATTTTGGCCGCCTGGAGTCGAAATAAAAAACATCCATATCAGAAATTGATACTTATATACTTGTCAACATCTGCGCAAATTTTGTTGCTTTTATCCAAAAGTGCAAGATTGTTGTGATATTTCAAGCTATGCCGCCCCACTATACAGGCTTAGGCTAACCACTGTCTCTATGATCTCTACCTATTACAATGAAAGGATCTACATCAGTATTTCCCTACATGCTTAGCCACTGTCTCTGTAGTCTCTACCTGTGACAATATATTGAAGGAGATACCCCCCTCCCCCCGAGCGTAAATTGGGAGGTGACATAATTGTGGGCCCACCCATTGGGCACAAGACCTCGTCTCAGGCTAGTCTCACCGCGGTGTAGCAGCATTGAATCAACGTCGAGCTCCCTTCAGCATTAAGTGTTACATAAAATCCTATCATGTGTTTTCAGTAGCGATCAACCATACTAAACCTTACAGTGCGGGGATCGATTATAGACGTCAGATTCTGAAATCTGACGTCTAAAGTCGATCCCCGAATTGTAAGACTAAACATATTTATAATAGCCATAGACACATAACATAGGCATTCAAATGAATCCGAAAGAGCTAACTAAGAGATTTATGATGATTTCAAATCGAAAAACCCTTTGGTCTCCATGTTTTATGCACAAATAATTTAGTGCTTTAAGGGTTTAAAGCCTCCAGAGCCAGACACCATGGCTGGTCCTTGTCCATGAGAGGTCAGTAATGAGGAGATGATGCCACATGATACACTTCCTGGCCTTTATGTCTCATTGTTACAATCTCAGTCATATTGATCTTCACACCTGCCACAAAACACAGAACTATGCTATCTTAAAGTTGGGTCAGCGTCGCAGACGCTGTACCAACAGTAAGAAAACATTAGCTCAATGTATCATATTTGCTGCACCATTTGCCAATAATTATAGTGGGAGTTATTACACTTTGAGATCAAAATCAATTTTCCCAAGGTGTGTTGTTTCCTTCGGTGACACGTGCTGCGTCGTCCTGGGAACATGGCTTGCTGATTCACACCCTCAAAAGTATTGCCAGTAAGCCACATTGTCTGTTGTTGTTTTTATTTCCATCTAATTAGGAGATTTGTTCTGTTATTTGATCAATTACCTGCCCATGGATACATTACAAAACTAACTGTTGCTGCATGGTGCTACGTCTACATGTTACATTGCCTTTTGTTTAGTAAACTAATTTTATTTGCATAAAAATATGATCGTCTCTAACAAGTGTTTAGAAATCGAATAATGAAATATATTTATACAAGTCAATTTTTTTTGCGTGTATGTACATCAGATGTTACCAAAAAGCCGATAATAATACACTGGAAATTGTGCAGAAAATGTAGGCAATGTCATTATATTAGCTATCAAGCTAATTATGACGTGGATAAAATATTTCAATTCCAGTTCAGATTGCAGTGGTGAAAGGTAAAATAATTACAAATGTATATAGCGTAGATCTAATCAATATGATGTGGCAAGGTCAATTATTAGCTTGACATTTACCTGTTTACTGCTTGTGAAATAAAAGCGTCCTATATTGGATACACTGTACGTTTGTTAGTACCACCTGCTGCTAAGGTATCACAGTACGTGTGTGAATGATCAGCTGATTGTTAGTTGGTATCACCTGCTGATAAGGTATCACAGTACGTGTGTGATTCATCAGCTGATTGCTAGTTGGTACAACCTGCTGATAAAGTATCACAGTACGTGTGTGATTCATCAGCTGATTGCTAGTTGGTACAACCTGCTGATAAGGTATCACAGTACGTGTGTGATTCATCAGCTGATTGCTAGTTGGTACAACCTGCTGGTAAGGTATCACAGTACGTGTGTGATTCATCAACTGATTGCTAGTTGGTACAACCTGCTGGTAAGGTATCACAGTACGTGTGTGATTCATCTGCTGATTGTTAGCTAGTACCACCTGGTAGGTATCACAGCACGTGTGTGATTCATCAACTGATTGTTAGCTGGTACAACCTGCTGATAAGGTATCACAGTACGTGTGTGATTCATCAGCTGATTGCTAGTTGGTACAACCTGCTGATAAGGTATCACAGTACGTGTGTGATTCATCAGCTGATTGTTAGTTGGTATCACCTGCTGATAATGTATCACAGTACGTGTGTGATTCATCAACTGATTGTTAGTTGGTACAACCTGCTGATAAGGTATCACTGTACGTGTGTGATTCATCAGCTGATTGCTAGTTGGTACAACCTGCTGATAAGGTATCACAGTACGTGTGTGATTCATCAACTGATTGCTAGCTGGTACCACCTGCTGATAAGGTATCACAGTACGTGTGTGATTCATCAACTGATTGCTAGTTGGTACCAGCTGGTAGGTATCACAGTACGTATGTGATTCATCAACTGATTGTTAGGTGGTACCACCTGCTGGTGAGGTATCACAACACGTGTGTGATTCATCAACTGATTGTTAGCTGGTACCAACCTAGTAGGTATCACAGTACGTGTGTGATTCATCAGCTGATTGTTAGTTGGTATCACCTGCGGATAAGGTATCACAGTACGTGTGTGATTCATCAACTGATTGTTAGCTGGTACCACCTGGTGGGTATCACAGCACGTGTGTGATTCATCAGCTGATTGCTAGTTGGTACCACCTGGTAGGTATCACAGTACCTATGTGATTCATCGACTGATTGTTAGGTGGTACCACCTGCTGGTGAGGTATCACAACACGTGTGTGATTCATCAGCTGATTGTTAGTTGGTACCACCTGGTAGGTATCACAGTACGTGTGTGATTCATCAGCTGATTGTTAGTTGGTACCACCTGGTAGGTATCACAGTACGTGTGTGATTCATAAACTGATTGTTAGGTGGTGACACCTGGTAGGCATCACACTGCGTGTGTGATTACATCAACTGATTGTTAGTTGGTACCACCTGCTGGTGAGGTATCACAACACGTGTGTGATTCATCAACTGATTGTTAGTTGGTACCACCTGCTGATAAGGTATCACATCACGTGTGTGATTCATCAACTGAATGTTAGTTGGTACCACCTGGTAGGCACCACAACACGTGTGTGATTACATCAACTGATTGTTAGTTGGTACCAACTGCTGATAAGGTATCACAACACGTGTGTGATTCATCAAATGCTTGGTAACTGCGCGAGCCTATCTAAACATTTTCAGTTCAGAAACCTGTGATGAGGTGAGGAGTGTGTGATCTCTTAGCGGCAATATAAAAACGTACCATATACCAGTGGGTGATCGGCCGCGCCACACTTGTACGCAGATTATTAAAATATAAGATCCAATCAGCTTTGTCAACTGGTAGTGGTGATGGTAATGAGCATCTCAAAAGACCTCGCGCAAACTTGACATATTTTGGTGAATAATTCCGCATCAAGACTCATAACAGGTCATTATGAGTAACCCTTAGAGCGCTGAATTTATTATATATAAACCATGGGTACCAAAGGGTTTGACTCAATTCGAAATCATCATGCATATCTTAGTTAGCTCTTTCTGATTCATTTGAATACCTTTGTTATGGGTTTAATGCTATAAAACATATTTTTATTCTTACAGTGCTGGTATCTACTTTAGCTAAAGTCGATCCTCGCAATGTAAGGGATAATGTTGAAGTGTATTGTGTCATATTTCCATGTAATATGAGTGAGCTACTTCTTGTGTCTCTTAAGTGATTGCATGTTTTCCACACTTTATTAATTATCAAATAACAGGATAATGAGGCTACGTACTCCAGTTAAGTATCTGTACTAATTGGTGGCTGTCAAGAGACTTGTAAAGAAGGATTTATGCAATGCACATCCGAGCTGCCTCGCCCATATTACATTTCCAAGGCACAAATGCCATCGAATCCTTCGTCGTAACCAGGTTCGCTATGGCGCTTTTCATTGTGCACAACAGTGCGAATCAGTCACCAGTGTATACTGGTATGTATATTAATACTGCTGTTTGCCTTTGAAAAGTAATCAATGACTGATGTCTGCCTTTGGCAGTCCTACGAACCCTCACGACGCTGGAATATCTTTATATAAACCATGGAGACCAAAGGGTTTTTTCAATTGGAAATCATCATACATTTTTTAGTTAGCTGTTTCCGCTTCATTTGAATTTCTATTTTATGGGTCTACGGTCAATATTTTAATTCTTTCAGTGCGGGGATCGTCTTTATACGTCATAATCTGATGTCTAAAGACGTGTAGCCTACAACATAATCATGTATGGCTCTCACTCTAAAGAGGCGATCTGACATATATTTTTCTCTTGTCCTCAGAGGTGAGGGGCAAGGACTGACGGTGACCCATTTAAGATGTGCTCCGACTGACCTTGAGCAGCTAAACCGCCATCACCAATTTTTAAGCTAGTATCCATGACCGTCATAATGCCACCCAGACATTGTACAATGACATGATAATACACGCATTGCCTTTGACACAACAAACGACTCCTTTCAGAGCCATATTTATTTCTACAAGGATTCCTATGCTGTAGAGGTGGTAAAATAGGTGGTAAAATAGGTTTTAAAATTCGCGAATTCAAGAATTTCGCGAAAATTGTTATTATAATAGCGATACTGAATTAAAAAGGAAATTCGCGAATTATAAACTTCGTGAAAATTCCCAAAATAAAAAAATGCGAAAATTTAAACAAGTGAAAATGACCAGATCTACAGTATTCATAGGATTTGCTGTTTAGCCAAAAGCGTTGCCAATGATTCATATAGGCCCAATGGACCAAAACTGGTTCCCTTATAGGCATCGTCCCACCATGATTGTCCAACCAGCCACGCACAAAACCAATCGGAACCATCATATTAACGAGTACATAGCTTTTCAATGTTGAGTACCCTCGCGTCATCCTTCTTGGGTTCTCAACGGGTTGTTGCCAGCAGACCACGGTTACGTCACACCCGATAGGTGCGCACGCATCACGGTGAAAAGCCGCCATCTTTGTTTACATCCAGGCCTATACATACTAAAATCATAATATTAATACCCAGCAAACACGAGTAGTTTAACCAGCGTTGGGTTAATGTTAGCCCAGCGTTTACGACGCTGGCCCAACGTCAAGCCAACGTTGGTTCAATATCTCGTGTTTTCTAGCTGGTTGTTTTCAACCCTGTGTCGTCGCCAGGCGACGGGACAGCATCGAAAACAGCGCCGGGATCTGCGTCCGTGACTGGACACCGCCGCAGTATCGACTGATCAAAAGGGCGGTGATCGCCGGGTCTGTTTCCTTGGAGACTGACTCGCCAGGTGGTCATTACCGCGGACCACTCACAAGTACGGGGCCGCGGGGTGCACGGCATTAGAGGAGAGGATAAAGTCCACCCGGGCGAGAAGCCAGAGATTAATGAAGCCGGAAGCGAGGCACCAATAATCAGCAGAGTGATGTGCCATTTGACAAATTATCTCCACGATTTTGTATTGTGGGGGCGAGAAGGATGCCAAAATAAACGGGAAATAAGTCAGGTTTACCGTTTAAACGCTGAATAGGTTTTTGAGCAAGTTATATCTTCAGTGTGGACCAGTGTATCACAGTATGCAGCACGGGGCGTTATTTCGCAGTTAGATATGAGCTGGAATGAAACGAATGGGCTTTGGGCCACCTTTGTGCACATGTAGGCTAAACTGGACCAGGAGAACCTCCTGAGGTTGGTGAGATGAATGAGATGACACTGCCCTATAGACATAAGATTCTAAATTCGAGCACTGACGGTCTGAGGCCGAGCACGCTACCTCTCGGTCACAGAGGCTCCCCACAATATTGAATCTTTACGAGTGAGTGGGGAAGAAACAGTTTATTTTTGTGAAAAATGTTCACTCACGTGTCTCACTGACGGGATCCACAACCTTTTCGAAATATTTGTGATTGATGTCACATTTTATATACAATATGTTGAAAAGCAGGTATTAAATATGCTAATAAAAAAAGAAAAAAAAGAAGAATATAATCGGGGTGGGCGGTTAGGCTTATTAGCGGATGTCCTTTAAAAAAACTGTTTGAATCGATTCTCACAAATATACCTCATCTTTCATTTAAACTAACTTATGTGTTTAAATAATGATCCTTAGTGATTTAAACATACAATCACGGATGAAGCAACAGACCACCCCACTGCCGTAGATACAAATGATAAATTGCTCTCAATCATCTTTATTATTATTTTTTTCGGAAATAGTTGGCATCATCGGTAAATACATATAATATTGAGTGTGCTGTACAATCGGGCATGTCATTTATGAAAAGTAAAGATAATAAGGGACCACGTATTAATTATTGTGGTAAACCAGATATATGAATTCACCAAGTACCACACTTTCATCCTGGTCTTTAAAGTAATCGATAATCCAATGTAGTAATTGAACAGAAAATCAAAGCTTTTGTAATTTATGAATCATAATGTTGTAATAAACAGCGTCGAAGGCTTTTGAAAAAAATCAAAAATATCATAGTAGTTTGCTTACCCTCATCTTAGGTGTTTACCAAACGCATCATATAAACAGATAAAAGCTGTGTGGCAAACGATTTGCCGATCATAAACCCAGGCTAGTGCTATGATTAAGTATCCAACACCATTATTTATAATTATTGTAAAACTTATCTAGAAAAAATGCAAGATTAAGGATGGAGCTAGATCATCCTGTCATCAACAGAACCTAGCAACTCATACGTTGCCTTACATGTACACGTATTATTGATAAGTAGGCCTACTACTCGCAGAATCATAATACATGTATATCAACTCATGATGAAATAGAACTAGACAGACTGTGAGAGACTGTAAACCTCCGCAGCAGTCATTGTGAATCTGGATCGTAATCTATAAACATATAGACAGATAAGCAGGCAGAGAGACATATATGTCACACGCTTTAGAACAGACAGATAGACAGATAAGCAGGCAGAGAGACATATATGTCACACGCTTTAGAACAGACAGATAGACAGATAAGCAGACAGAGAGACATATATGTCACACGCTTATATTTTTGTGGAATTTGAGTTTTTTACGCTGGTAATAAATAATATCAAATGGTTCATATAACTCAAACTTCCGGCTCAACCAATTTGTACAATATAATTATGACTTTAATTTTGTTAATACTGAAAAAACAGTATAAAAAATTGTCAATGCTGTGAGAATGTCATCATGCAATTTCATAGAGTACAATACCTATGTAACATAAAACACTGAGAAAAACTTTGGAACCACTTTCCTGGTTCGACCAAAAATATACACTTGACCACCTGACTACCTGGCAAAGACGACACGTTGACCCATTTCTGGGTTAATGTTGGCTCAGTGTCGTAGACGGTGGACAGCAATAACCCAGCATTGGGTCAACGTCTCGTGTTTTCTGTGTATATGACGTTACATGACGGCTGACCAATATGTTATCACAGTTTATTCGTTAATTTTGGCTAATAAGATAATATGAAATAATACCAGCAAATTTTACTTTGTGGTTGAAAAACGTCAACAAAGAAATGTTTCATCAACCAGACATTGATACGATTGTTTCTTTATATAAAACTTTTTTCGATTCTAGATAAATATTATATTAGCATAACCAGTCATATACTTTGTTTGCTATTCGTTTCACGTGATAATGTGATCTTGGTGATTTGTAAGATGTGATAAATTGATAAAAATGAAGCTGTACTATGTCTCCATCATCATATTGTAACAGCATAGCTTGATATCAGGACCATATTACACAACTTAGGATACAAGGTGTCACCCACTTTTTTCATTAAATTGTATGATTGTATTGGTGTGCATTTTAGAAAAATGCGTTTTATTGTCCTCGTATTAAAATACCGGAAATATTATAAATGGTAGATCAAGAGACATATGTATGGGTTAGGGGATAGATATGTTGATTGATTGATTGATTGATTGATTGATTGATTGATTGATTGATTGATTGATTGATTGATTGATTGATTGATTGATTGATTGATTGATTGATTGATTGATTGATTGATTGATTGATTGATTGATTGATTGATTGATTGATTGATTGATTGATTGATTGATTGATTGATTGATTGATTGATTGATTGATTGATTGATTGATTGATTGATTGATTGATTGATTGATTGATTGATTGATTGATTGATTGATTGATTGATTGATTGATTGATTGATTGATTGATTGATTGATTGATTGATTGATTGATGAACGAACGAGCGAGCGAGCAAGCGAGCGAACGAACGAAAGAACGAGCTAACGAATTAATGAATGAAAGAAATAATTAATTAATTAATTAATTAATGAATAAAGAACGGATGAATGAATAAATGAATTAATGAATAAATGAATGTAGATGATAAAAACGTATTTATTATTTGGGAAATAATGGTGATTCATATTACGTTTGTCAAAATAATGTCATGTACCGTGAATATGTGTGTTGCAGATGTGTTGGAGATTATAAAACGGATTTTTTAATTTAATAATAATCCTAGATTGATTGGACATTTTCTTTACCGAAAAGTATAGACACGTAAGTATATATTGCATTAGACCCATCAATATGTGACTGTGCTCTCCTAGTTGGTAGATCGACACGAAATAATTACATTGCTCCAGGTGGCACAATAGATTAGCCAAGGCTCCGTGCATTTGTTCCACCCTTTTCCCCTCTTCCACGTCAACACATGGCCCTGGCCTGAAGTGATCCTGGCCTGAAGAGTAAACCGACGCCAGACGGCCCAGTGTTCGGGACGCCATTTGTCCGTGGCGTAAGTATAACAGCGCCTATTGCCCATTAGGGTGTCCCTTTATTGAGACTACGCTCATGCCGGTGCGGACGCCTGTCCTAAGCCTGGACTGGCAATTAATTGTCAGTGAGCCTGACAAAGAAGAAGACGTCTCTATCCTGTCGTCTGTCTCCTCAGGTGGGCTTTCCCAGAATCTACGTGTTGAAAAGGTGCCGCGTTGAAAAGACAGGGTTGTCCAGACAGATGGTAAATGACGCGGCGATTGCTTCGGAACCGGATTTGTTTTTTTTCAACTGAGCATCGGAAGGCTCTGGCACTATTGGAATTTTATATCGAGAAATATCAGCTGGTGTGCTTTATAGGAGACAATGTTCCCTGGCCCAATAGGAGACAATGTATCAAAGGAACTGGCCCACCCCCTGGTTAAAATAAGCTAGCCCACCATCCAGGTTTAATCCTGGTTGTCAAAAGTGTAAACATGCCAATGCAATTACAGTTATTTAATTTTGTATTATTGTCAAAAATATTATTTGCCTAATGTATTTCAAACAATAAAAGTTAAAATAGAATCACTGCGGAAAAGCCTGGCAAGGTCTGAATTTGTGCCAGCCATCTATAAAGCTAGGTGTTGGATAATCCCTCTAAACATTGCCTGCCAATAACTATTTAACTTTACTTTGCTATAAATATGCGTCTTTATATCAGAGTTGACTTAATGTAAAGCAACTGTCCACGGCGGTGTCACAGCACACAGCTAACAGATCTTTTATTTCGTGTCTGCTGCAGTCATTTTTTTGCTGTCCAAAATTAGTGTGGTCAGTCCAGTACACGAAAATATCTACTAGAAGCCATTAACGTATATGCACTTCAACCCGTTGGCTGTCAAATCTATCAGTTACTCATTTTTTTGCTGGGAATTGCTTACTCTTCTCTCACTTCAAAATAAATGAAAATATAGTCCCCTTGGAGTAAGAAGGTTCTAAACTAAAAGTGGCAGTTTAGCACCTTCTAACTCCAAGGGGACGATATGTTGATCTTATGACATAGGCCTACCCAAGTGAAATCGTCAAATAAAATCTCAGTCATGGCAGTACAAGTTAAATAAGGGTAGCAATGTATTTTCTTGTCTTTTGTTCTAAACTATTTCTTATTTATTGGTGTTATGGCAATCAAGTGGCATGCTGTGGTCGCGACCACCGTGGTCAATAAACAATCACCTGTCACCATCTCTGTGAATTCACCGTGGTTAATAAACAATGACCTGTTACCAGCTCTGTGAATTCACCGTGGTCAATAAACAATGACCTGTCACCATCTCTGTGCATTCACCGTGGTTAATAAACAATGACCTGTCACAAGCTCTGTGAATTCACCGTGGACAATAAACAATGACCTGCCACCAGCTCTGTGCATTCACCGTGGTTAATGAACAATGACCTGTCACAAGCTCTGTGAATTCACCGTGGACAATAAACAATGACCTGTCACCATCTCTGTGAATTCACCGTGGTTAATAAACAATGACCTGCCACCAGCTCTGTGAATTCACCGTGGTTAATAAACAATGACCTGTCACAAGCTCTGTGCATTCACCGTGGTTAATAAACAATGACCTGCCACAAGCTCTGTGAATTCACCGTGGACAATAAACAATGACCTGTCACCATCTCTGTGAATTCACCGTGGTTAATAAACAATGACCTGCCACCAGCTCTGTGAATTCACCGTGGTTAATAAACAATGACCTGTCACAAGCTCTGTGAATTCACTCTGATCAATAAACAATGACCTGTCACTAGTTCTGTGAATTCACCGTGGTCAATAAACAATGACCTGCCACTAGTTCTGTGAATTCACCGTGGTCAATAAACAATCACCTGTCACTAGTTCTGTGAATTCACTCTGATCAATAAACAATGACCTGTCACTAGTTCTGTGAATTCACCGTGGTCAATAAACAATGACCTGTCACTAGTTCTGTGAATTCACCGTGGTCAATAAACAATGACCTGCCACTAGTTCTGTGAATTCACCGTGGTCAATAAACAATGACCTGCCACTAGTTCTGTGAATTCACCGTGGTCAATAAACAATGACCTGCCACCAGCTCTGTGAATTCACCGTGATCAATAAACAATGACCTGTCACCAGCTCTGTGAATTCACCGTGGACAATAAACAATGACCTGCCACCAGCTCTGTGAATTCACCGTGGTCAATAAACAATGACCTGCCACCAGCTCTGTGAATTCACCGTGATCAATAAACAATGACCTGTCACAAGCTCTGTGAATTCACCGTGGTCAATAAACAATGACCTGCCACCAGCTCTGTGAATTCACCCTGGTCAATAAACAATCACCTGTCACCAGCTCTGTGAATTCACCCTAGTCAATAAACACTCACCTGTCACCAACTCTGTGAATTCACTGTGGTCAATAAACAATGACCTGTCACTAGCTCTTCAATTTGTGAAGTGCTGACCTGTTTCTAGATGAAAAGTAGCGATTGTGGTTTTACATGGTAAACGATTAGTGACGATATTGGCTCTACATCGTGTGCGATTATTGACGATATTGGCTTTACATGGTGCACGATTATTGACGATATTGGATTTACATGGTGCGCGATTAGTGAAGATATTGGCTTTACATGGTGCACGATTAGTGAAGATATTGGCTTTACATGGTGTACGATTAGTGACGATCTTGGCTTTACATGGTGCACGATTATTGACGATATTGGATTTACATGGTGCACGATTAGTGAAGATATTGGCTTTACATGGTGCACGATTAGTGAAGATATTAGCTTTACATGGTGTACGATTAATGACGATCTTAGCTTTACATGTTGTACGATTAGTGACGATCTTGGCTTTACATGGTGCACGACTAGTGACGATCTTGGCTTTACATGTTGTACGATTAGTGACGATCTTGGCTTTACATGGTGCACGATTAATGACGATCTTGGCTTTACATGGTGTACGACTAGTGACGATCTTGGCTTTACATGTTGTACGATTAGTGACGATCTTGGCTTTACATGGTGTACGACTAGTTACGATCTTGGCTTTACATGGTGTACGAGTAATGACGATCTTGGCTTTACATGGTGCACGATTAGTGACGATCTTGGCTTTACATGGTGTACGAATAGTGACGATCTTGGCTTTACATGGTGTGCGATTAGCGACACTGACATCAACAATCGCATCAACAATCGCGTTGTGACTTTTATCGCTAAAACATATCATCAACTGTTACTAATGGACCAGACAAGACGTATTGCCACCCACTAAAACTAGGGCTTATCCCAGTAGATCTAATCTTAAACACTGTTAAAAATCATCATTTATTACCGAGAAGTACAGAACGAAGGCGTTTTTCACTGCCTCGTTTGTCAAAATGAATGGTCTGAATATTGTATGCTTCTCAACAACGGACTAATGTGCGTTATTAGTTATGGGGGCATGTGTCAGAGATGGGCTACTCTACTGATTAGGCCCCCTGTAATGCCATGAACAATGACCTGTCACTAGCTCTGTGAATTCAGTCTGGTCAATAAACAGCTAAGAATGTAGAACTCCGAGGGTTTTAACTGGCTTAAAACACACCCGAACAGGATTAGAATCCCTCATAATCAACAACTCGGTCTCACCTGACTGATAATTGATAATTGATAATTTATATTTGATCTGTAATAGGCTAGCAATAACTCTCCATTCCCGGCTTAGAATGTAGTGGTCTGACAAAGAAAGTAATGTAGTGGTGTGTTTTAATATCAGTGAAACTACTCAGGACCATTTTACGCACCATTTTAAAAGCTCGTTTGCGTGATCTTTTACAGAGGGCATTGACCCTTCGTCCTTACTGCACCCAGCCACTGCTTGTTGTTATTTGCCCGCCATTTTCTTGTTCGTTAGTTATGAAGATTCGTCTGCTTTTCATTAGCTTTCCCGCGTCAGGGCACGAACTCTGCTGTCCAAGATCAGCTATTGGAGAATGCTTTCTAATCACGTTTGTTACTGGGCCAACGTCAATGATTCTGAGCCAGCAATCAGCCGGCAGTTACATTTGCTGGCACTGACCGTTGCAGCAGAGTGAACCACTTCCTGCATGGCAAGCTGCGCCCTGCTGCTACTGCGCACACCGGAAGACCCACCATTCTATTATACATTATAGAACGCTGTGAGTTGACTGCCCAATGAGCAGTGTTCTGATGCGCAAAGCTGAAAGGCAGTAACTGCTTACTTGAAAAGTAAGCAGTTACTGCCTTTTGGTTTCGCATGGTGTTATTTATTATTATTGTATTTATTATATCACAGGTATGTATGACGTATTTATGTTACAGACAACCTATATGTTAACATAACCATTTTTGTAGCTTAGCATGCTTGGTAAAGGGAATCAGTTATAGCCAACATATAATTATCATGATTTCAAAAGAGCGTACATTTCACACTTATTATTCTTGGCAAAAGGGTTTGAACGCTTCATCATCTTAAATTCCTAGTTTCACATGTTTATATAATTATTTCTGCATCATTTACGTTTGGATACATGGAAGCTACCGAGATTATTAATGAATAGGCCCTACATCATCAAACGTGAACAATTTGTCTCCCCTCGGAAGGTTTTCGGTTTAAACGAGCAGCAAATTTCAGCTGCTTTTAGCATGTTGCTGATTTGGACGATTATGATAAAGATTGCATCCCAGCCATATGTTGACTCAATGTTGGGTTGAAGTTGGCTTTGAAGTTTTTCGGGTATATTTAAGAGGCTTTACCGGTTTGCGCGATGTTCAAGGGATGGTACATGCCGCTGCTCCAATACCGGCTTGATGATGGGCGAGCGCCGTAAACGGTGGGCCAACATCAACCCAGTATTGTGTGCTGGGTGGAAACCACTGAACAGTGCACAGTGTTTTAACGTTGCATAATACTTGGCTACATGACATAGGGTGTTATTTTTATATGACACTGCAGCAGAGGCACTATAATTTATATCGCATGCTTCATTTCCTGCTTAGTTCTCCTTCCCCTACTGGCTTAGAAGACCTACAGTCAGTGAATACCTAATTAGAGCCAGGAAGGCGTGTATAGTGAAGCATTCACACTTTAACCCTTACAAAACCATGGAGACCAAAGTTCTTTTTAAATTTGAAACCATTATAAATGTTTCTTTCCGCTTCATTTGAATACCTATGTCACGGGGTCTACGGCCAGTATATACAGTTCTATTACCTGGATGATCTTCTCTAAAGCGAGGCTTGGCTTCTCGAGGCTGCGGCCTCTAGAAGCCAAGCCTTGCTATAGAGAAGATGGACCTGGATGATTCAGTGCAGATCTCAGCTGTCAATTTAGACTGACCTTGGTTTGTTTAATAAGGAGTCTGAAGATTAATTGCGAATTGTTGACTTCGGAATTAAATCCTGGTCACTAATGGTCACGATGTTACAATACTGAAGGTAAGGCCACGCCCCAAACCGCATCATCTTCATTAAACCCGGCACGATTTGAGACTGAATATCATAGTGTCTGTTACATTCATTTTCTGTGTCACCTTGAAACCCCTTAAGCGACAATTTTTTTCTAATTAAAATTCTCACCCAACTTCAACTGGGTATATAATCAATTTGAAGCCAAAGATGACAATATAAGCATTTATGCTTTATGAAATGTTGTTATCATATATTCCAAGCCGTAGCCGTTATTTCAAATATGTATACAAATAAACTACTAGTCTGTGATTGTGGCGGTTTCGCTCCACATTGATTGAAAATTAAACCGGTGCCAGAGTTAATGTAGGTCGCTAAAGCATTATTTTGTTTCAGTGTCAACCCTTAGAGCGCGGGGATGTCTTTAGACGTCTGAATCTGACGTCTTTAGACGTTAGAATCTGATGTCTAAAGACGATCCGCGCACTAAAAAAATATTTATTTCATAGTGACGCCCATAACATATTCAAATGAAGTGAAAAGAGACAATTACCATTTTTATGATGATTGTCAATTGAAAAAAACCTTTGTTCTCCATGGTTACACAAAAATATGTCAGTATGGGTTAAACTGACATTTTGCGTATATACCCTGATCAACATTCCTCACTTTGACTGCCTTATCATGTTTATTACCAAGAGATATTTGTAAATGTGTACGATTCTAAAAAGTCGAGGGTGATGTGAAGGACATGTTCAGAATTCGATACGGTTGATGAAAAGACCCGATTGTCGTGCAAAGACGGGCTGTTTGTCTTCACATCTGCGAGGGAGCGAATATTTTTTTGTGATATAACTTGCGATCTAACAGTCGCTGCACATGCTAGCGTGTGACATGATAGTGACGGATCCAATAATTAAACTTTCAAAGCTAATCACGAGATGTAATCGTTTTCAACCTGTTTTATTTGGAGATAAAATAACAGTTATTGGGAATGAATGCGCGTTTAAATGGCAACATTTGCAAAAGTGTGGTTTCAAATTAAGAGTAATTTCACCGACTTGAAGTTGTAGGTCGCGGTAGCGAGATACAACTTCAAGTGGGTGACAATTTTATTTATTTAATTTAGCGCTTAAAGGGTTAACCCTTTAAGTTAACCCTTTCCCCGCTAGTCACGACTGTAGTCGTTTCCAATATCTTTTTATCATATGAGATGCAAGTTTTTGTGAAATAAATTCATGTTGAGTAGGATTTCCTAATGTTTGGTCTCAAAATAAACAACTCTGATTAATTATCGCCCCCCTTGAAGTTGTGGGTCGCGGTAGCGAGACACGACTTCAAGTGAGCGTAAATTTAAATTCAATAACGTTTTTAAATAATGGCTAACGGATCCCTCTCAACCAGGCCTGCATTCACATTGTCTCAGCGCTGTCAGTCCCATATCAAAAAGGTTATTATACTATACTATATATTATATAATATACACGTTAAACTAACGTAATAGCGTTAACGAAGGCCTAGCCTGCCGTGAAAAGCCACACGACATGTAATTGCTTCTGCCCGGGGGGTAGTGCACCAAACAGGCGTTAGTGGGTCGGTCCAGGATAAATTACTAACGTCATGTTAACGTCTAAGACGTTGACAAAACGTCTGGTGCACCACTGCGGCGTTTTCAACGCTACTCCTCATCTACGACCAAAATGTCACGTCTACTAGGGGTAGTCGTTGCTGGGGCGTTAGCTGTAAAATGTATACAGAGATCGTGAGGCGCATTTCATTAGCCCTGACACATTCATCGTCTACTAATGCCGAGCATTATCCCATATTATGCGTCAGGAATATACTGATATCATTTTCTTCTGAAAGTGTTTATATCGCAGGTATGATATTAATGGTAATCACATGTTTCTATAGATATAGAACAGTTGATGTTTAATTAGTAAACTTTATCTAATGATCTTGATTTATCATGGTACCGCTGTTATGTTGCACGGATTGTTGCTTCAAATGTAGCTTTCTTAACCATCAAGTTGAATGAGAATAATTTAAATTTCGACGACTTTCGTTTACTCTGAACGCTTCGAATTGTATTTCCATTAGAGCCTTTTGGTCACCAAAATAACATGGGGAAATACTATCACGGGGTTTTAAAAACACGCTAATTGGAGGAAAATTGACACATTTTTTCAAACAGATATGGACTAGAATATTGATGCAAAATAAATTCAAATGTTTAATCAATATCTTATAAAGTTGAGCAATGAACAAAATTGTATTTACTAAAATACATTATAAAGATTTCTGGTAGCTTGGCGAACACAGTTTTGATGCCTACCTCATACATGGGCAATGATGTAATTTATAGGCTAATTTCTTACTTTTATTTAACTTTATACGGTTCATATTGTGATAGAATATGTTTCATTAAGTTTATTCTAAATCACTGAGATAGTATGTGTCTGTTTAATAGTTTGTTTACTAGCTAGGTAGATAATAAACCTTTATACCGTTGTAAAATCATTGTGTTTTTGATTACCCCGTGTGTGAACGCTGCTCGTTAGTGAGACGTTGTAACGACCTTGTGTTGTGCACCTGACGTGTGTCGGGACAGTCAGTGTCGGTCGTTACGACTCTGACGTCGACAATTAACGTCACACGTTAGACGTAATGTGGTGCACTAGGCCCCTAGTGTGATGGTTAAAGAGAGGTAGCGTCCTCAACCTCAGATAGCCAAGGCTCACCCAATGCTCCGATTTCGAATCCTGTGACATCTGATTCATCTCGTTATCCTCAGGAGGTTCTAGGCTCAAATTCATTCATTCATTCATTCATTCATTTTCAAGATAATGTAAGTTTCATTCATTCATTCATTCATTCATTCATTCATTCATTCATTCATTCATTCATTCATTCATTCATTCATTCATTCATTCATTCATTCATTCATTCATTCATTCATTCATTCATTCATTATTATCTTTCCCCTGCAGTGTTGTGTCTGTGAATGTGTTGTGGCGTACGAGATTCAACGGTTGATCACATACTAAATTCCGAATGTCTATTAAAACGCAATAAGTTTGAGCCCATGTTGGTGTAATGCTGTTCCATCGTCCACGGTGTTGGCCCGATATTAGACCAACACAGTTCCAGCATTATCTGTATTGGCTGTGCTCGTCGAGGAGCCGAGGATCGTAGATCTGAGAAGAATTGCGGACGCAATGCGGCACCGCTGAAATATTGATGAGAACGGCGACAGACAGTCAGACGTAGAGATTCACAGGCTGTCCCAGAGACGAGAGTTTCGCACGGGCTGCGAGACTTGTGCGGCCTGTAATTGGTCGATCCCGATGCATTTTATCGCAGATCCTGCAGGATCTGCGATGAAATGCATCGGGATCCGTCAAAGATTAATTACATCAGAATCTGAGGTGAATAAGGAAGGCAGGCTGAATGAAATAAAAAAAAAAAGTAATTTGACGTCACCTCAGAGTAAAACGTCGTATCTACCACTAGCGTATACGTAGCAGATACGACGCTTAACTCCATAGTTGACGTTATATCAGTTAAACGTGATACCACAAAACGGGATACGTCTCGGAAAGTATCCAGAATGGATATTTGAATGGCACAAAAAGACACTGTAAATCATACGTATGTGGTATAAGTATATGACAATCACGACGATACGGTGGGCACATGTATACACGGACGCACAAAA
Organism: Flabesymbios commensalis; assembly: GCA_964017125.1. Lineage (NCBI taxonomy): Eukaryota > Metazoa > Annelida > Polychaeta > Terebellida > Flabelligeridae > Flabesymbios > Flabesymbios commensalis. The sequence continues at coordinate 85,253,760 of OZ024907.1, forward strand.
ACAAAAAGCTGTGTTTTTTTTAAAGTTTTCTTTACTTAGTTGACTTGATGCATATAAATTAAATTGCAGTATTTACAACATGAGTTCTAACGTAAATATGCACAATTAAAGTGTATGCATTTGATTTCAATACAGGTGATCAGCGCCCAATAAGTTTAACAACTATTCTGTGAAACTCAATGACCTTGACCTCCTTTGTTTTCACCGAGCTGGCTAATACAATGAAGTATGGGGGAGGGGTATTATATAACCTTGTTTCCACTGAGTGACGTCTCTGCGTTTCACAAAATGAAGTATGGGGGAGGGGGTCTTATATAACCTTGTTTTCACCGGGTGACGTCACTACGTTTCACAGAATAGGCCTAACAGTTAAATACATGTAACGATGTCTTAAATAAGAGTATGTTGATAATAGACACGTATGTATACAATTATATAATAAATCAAGTTAACATCATAAAAGTACAATAAATACAAATAGGTGTTAACACCTGTACATTAGGTCGAGACATGGCAATGAAATATTTCAATTTCAGCTGGTCTTCAAAGGCAAAGAGAAGTAGCTCTGTACTTGTCATATAATTAGTTATTGCTGCTTGCCTTCGCAATACAGAAGACACAGGAAAACACAGAGGCATGATATATCAGTCACAGCAAACAGAGCCAGGGGAAATAAGTCACCTCAGAGGATAGCGTTGATGTGCGAAGACAAACAGCAGTTTACTTAGTCTATCAGCGCGGGGACCGACTATATACGTCAGAATCTGACGTCTGTAGACGTCAGATTCTGACGTATATAGACGGTCCTCGCACTGAACGAATTAATTTTTTTATAATGGTAGTGTACCCTTAAGATAGGTATTCAAATCAACCCGGAACAGCTAATAAGGACACTTATGATGATTTATAATTGAAAGAAACCCTTTGGTATCAATAGCTTATACAAAAAGCATTTCAGCGCTACAAGGGTTGACAAGTAGGCAGTTACTGCTGTTTGCCTTTGGGAAGCAAAATACGAAATATTCTGTGAAACTCAATGACCTTGACCTCCTTTGTTTTCACCGAGCTGGCTAATACAATATAGTATGGGGGAGGGGTCTTATATAACCTTGTTTTCACCGAGTGACGTCACTGCGTTTCACAGAATGAAGTATGGGGGAGGGGTCTTATATAAACTTGTTTTCACCGAGTGACGTCACTGCGTTTCACAGAATAATAAAAACGTAATGCGACACATACACGGACCGGAAAATATGCGACAGCCAATACATCCGAATCGCCAAGTCCATGGACGGTGGAAGTACAGTGATCTCTGTCAGAAAGGTCAACAGAATGTGAGACCTGACGCCTAGATCCGGAAAGTATTGACGCCAGTATAGGGATAACCTTGAACGTAGTCACTCCGTCATATCATCCTGTTCATGCTGCTGAGCCCCAGTGGCTGAAACAGGTTTCAGCCACAGATTGACCCCGTACAAAATCGTGGGACATCTTTTTGGACAGCTATATCTAAGAAAGTCGTGGGGTAATCAGGTCAAAAATAGCTTTTTTTAGAATCAGTAACTTTTCAGTTCCATGCCCGCATGCTCAGCTCAGAGGTCGCACAGTCATTGAAAAGTTATGGGCATTTTTCGGACATCGGGGTCAAGATCGCTCTCAGTCACCGCCATGTTGGGTTTTTCGGGTGAAGCAAATACATCAATCCACGGCCTCGGAGAGGACGACACGGCTACACGCTGCTGTGATAATAGTCACCAGTCGATTCCCAACTCTAGATCATCCGTGTCAAAGCAAACTCGAGTCATTCAACCCATGTCGTTTCAATGTTGGGCCAACATCCTAGACTGTGGGCCAACATTGAACCGACACACGTTGAGAGTTTCATGAATGATCCATGCTTTACGTCCAACTCAAGCTGGAACAGAACTGGAACTGCGCCCACTCAAAAACGTGGGAATTCATTTTGGACGGTCATATCTAAGACTTGGCTTCGAATAATCAGGTCGCCAATAGAATGATTAGAATTAATCACATTGCAGCTACATGATCGCATGATCAGCTCATTTCTTTCAACGTCACTAAAACGTTATGATCTTTTTGCGGACCTTGCGGGTCGAGATCGCCCTCAGTCACCGCCATGTTGAAAAACGATAATTCCCCCCTGTAAACTGAATACAGTAATCAGTGTGGGCTTGTCCACGGCTAAAGCTGAAATTGCTTACAAAATGTCTAGTGTAGTGTAGCTTCAAGTGATGAAAGGATTCACGCCTTGTGGACTAATATATTTTATGGACTGCGTCTACCATTGGCCTATTTTGTAGCGATTATTCAACAACTAACGACTTTCAGGAGCTGAAAAGACAATGGAGCATACTGAATGGGTGTCACTGTTATCCGAAATCACCAGCTCGTTATTCGACATCACCCACTTGTCATTCGACATCACCAGCTTGTAATCCGACATCACCAGCTTTTCATTCGACATCACCAGCTTGTAATCCGACATCACCAGCGTGTTATCCGACATCACCAGCTTGTAATCCGACATCACCAGCTTTTCATTCGACATCACCAGCTTGTAATCCGACATCACCAGCGTGTTATCCGACATCACCAGCTTGTTATCTGACATCAACAGCTTTTCATTCGACATCACCAGCTTGTAATCCGACATCACCAGCGTGTTATCCGACATCACCAGCTTGTTATCCGACATCACCAGCTTGTTATCCGACATTACCAGCATATTATTATCCGACATCACCAGCTTGTTATCTGACATCACCAGCTTGTCATCCGACATCACCAGCTTGTTATTCGACATCACCAGCTTGTTATCCGACACCACCAGCTTGTTTTCTGACATCCAGCTTGCTATCCGACACCACCAGCTTGTTATCTGACATCACTAGTTTGTTATACGACACAACCTTCTCTAAAACCCCCATCACCCTGACTGGTATTTGTCGAGATTATGCCAGTTGGATAAGAGCTGAGAAGATAAATATACTTGATAAGGCAATCTTCAACTCCTGGATTTTTCCCTGGGTTTCACAGCACCTGGGCGATATTCTTTATCACTCTGACCCAGATCTCTGATTGGCCGAGATCGACCAATCGGAGAGCTAAGACCTGGGTCAGACACAAAACTCGGACCTTATTCAGTGGGCAATTTCTACTACAATTATTTGGCAGTTCGACGACCTTTAAGCTTGTTCCTGAGGTGATCGGGGTCAGACGCCGCTGCATTTGCAGGTCACCACAGATGACCTGCGAAAAGGACAAAGAGATGAAGTGATTTTAGGTCAGGTCATGCTGGTTTAGTGGCTTGGAAAGTGTAATCGTACTCAGAGAAAATAGGAGGTTTTTCCTTGATTTGGCAATGGTGACGTACGTTTGCCCATTCTTTCTGTGTTTTTTTTGTGAAAAAAATAAATTGCGCAGAAACTGACGTCTTTAGACGTCAGATTCTAGCGTCTAATGACGGCCCCCGTTTCAAAGTATCATTTTGCATCACTGAAAAAAGGCAATTTCTAAAACCTAGAGGTTTCAGAACGAAAATATTCACGGAACTGTGTTAATAATAACATTATTTTTTTAATTTGCCACCCACTTCAATCATCCTTATGCACTAGATAATTGAGAATTGCCACAGCGACTCGCGGGGTGCAGTGGATGATGATGACAATGGTAAACTGATGATGATGATGATGATGATGACTATGGTTTGAAAGGGTTAGGGTATCGTATAAGCCACTCCATGAAAAGGCACATATGTCACTTTATCTCAGAGGTGTCGATCCAGGGGTTCATACACTAAAACAATGGGCCGGTGATTACAGAACCTTCTGCTGCGAGATATTTGTCAGACAGGCAAAAAAACTCCTGCAGTATATTGATTAATAATTAATTGATTAATTAATATTAATGAAAACAGCTGACACATGATTGCGTAACACGAAGCAGCTATTATTACATCCTTTATTTTTGTCCACGTTGCTTTATTCATCATGGTATTGATGTTCTAATAACATGCACATGTGGATATTAATCGGGTATCTGGGGAATAAAACACTACCTGGCGACGATGCTACGATGATCCTGGGTAATAATGACTTCATTTTAGGTGATTTGTTGTCGCATAGGTACTGCCAAGAAAAAGCCAGGAAAAAGCAGAAGCAGTAGCTGAATACTTAAACCTTTCAGAGCGGGGATCGACTTTAGTCGTCATATTCTGACGTATATACACGTCAGAATCAGACGAGAAAAGTCGATCTCCGCACTGAAAATATGTAAAATGGCCATGGACCATAACATAGGTATTCAAATAAAGCGGAAAGTAAGACATTTATGATGATTTCAAATTGAAAAAACCCTTGGTGTCTTGGTTTATGAGAAAAATATTTCAGCTCTTTAAGGCCTAATTGAGAAGAAACCAGTTATTGCTGTATTTCTTTGCACAGCAGTGTACCCAACACGTTGACCTAATGGTTGGTCATTGTTGGACCAGCAATAACTGTCCACTTTCCAAGTAACCAGTTACCGTTGTTTGTTTTTGCGAGGCAGTAACATGTTATTTCTGCGCTACACCCAGTGGGAATGTTATTTCAAAGGGAAAATGAAAGGATATCTACAGTAAAGGATTGTCAAATGTTTCCTTCTGATACCCGAGCTGCACGCAAAGGCGTGGCTGTGATAGAAAGGCAAACAGCAGTAACTGCTTACTTTCCAAGTACACAGTTACTACTCATTGCCTTTTGCAGACATGCAGTCTGTAATACAACGACAAACAGCAGTAACTGCTGACTTTCCAAGTACACAGTTACTGCTGTTTGTCTTTGCACGGCACATGCAGTTATAGTCGCTAGCATGATATGAGATTAAAGATTAATCATAAACGTGTAATGTAGCAACAAGCGGAAGTCAGCAGATGTGATCATTTAAACTTGGCAGTAACCCTTATGATCCCTGTCATAGCTATTAACTATTAACATAATTTATTTTATTCGCGCATCAACAGATTAAAAACCTCATATTTTCTGGAAAACTGACACGGCGTGTTGTAAAAAGTTGGGCCCTTGAAATGATATCTACATATATTTAGGATCACAACCTAAGTACACAACCTTGCCAAATGACTACTGGAAATTGGTAAGAAGCCAATAATGACGGGCATTACTAAAAAATCGGAATTACTCAATATCTTGGTAATAATTTAAGATAATTTGCATTCAGGGTCAAAGATCAATATAAAACCAGTCCTAAAGTGATGTTATGTCTTGCTACTATAATACTAATACACAAAATTCTGCTTCCATGTTTTGAAAATAATGTTTCGCACTGGATATTGTTAATCACATTTGATAAGAGAGCATCATGAGCATTTGATGTCAAACCAATGCAATGTTTATTTATTATAAACCAGGAAGCGAGTTCTTCCAACAAGACTCTTTTTTATTGGAGGTCCAAAGTGATCCTTCCGATTGTTCCACTAAATTTTACTAAGATTTTGATCTTACAGATAAAACCAAGAGTGTTTAAATTACAGCAGGTAGATACATTATACAATGCATTGCATACTTGGTGATTGGTCGGAACTTCGGTTCGTTCATCTCAAGACAGCTCTTCATTCAGTTTTGCCACTGCAATGGGTCTTGCTAACTTTGTGGCACTTTGTGTCATTTATCCATGGACAAGATACCACCGGCTACCCATTCTTTACTGGCAAGACAGGTTGGCGGAATGCAGCTACACGACTGATAAACAGCACTGGAAGATATTACAAATGATGGTGCTCTCATTGAAATCACGGTAGATGTGTATGACCAGGCACAACAGCTTCTTGTGAACACAAGAGTGACAACTTCGAAGGCTGTGCTATAGATACGCTCAACACATTTAACAACACGTTCTTAAACAATATGAATAAGTCAACACTGCCAAAGTTGCTGCCACCCACCGAAAAAAAACCTTTCGAACAGCATGATATAAACAACTGCCAAAGCGTGCGGCTAAGCCTATCATCAAATCCCAGGGCTATGAATGGGTTGTAGAAAATGATAAGTTGATTCCTGTTCAATCTACAAACCCACCATCGCCACAACATATGGCACACAAAATTTGCTCCCTGCAAGAAGAGTTGCAGCAAAAAAATGCTAATGTGAGAAAAGAAAAAATCTCTGCTATACATAATGTGACTGTCAAAGATTCCCAAGCAAATGCAGATCTGCACAACACATACCCCTTATATTTAAATAGCATACCTGTATTAAACCGTTTTTTTTGTATTATTTAAGCACAGTTACATTCAATAATCTTTCCAATCGATATAGCGGCCCAAGTCTCGTATTCTACCCCACTGGGTACCGTCTCGCGGCCGAAGTGGATCGGCAGAACTCGGAGTCTGTCTTTATATACACACACACTCCGAGTGCTGCCGATTCACTTCAGCCGCGAGACGGTACCCAGTGTTCTACCCCCTCAGTTAAATAACAACTGAATGACGGCGATGATTGGTCGATCTCGTCATGTGACGGGCTGAACCACTCTTCGATTGGTCGGGGGTGGAATACAAGACTTGGACCGGTATAGCTGTGTGCCTGTTGATCACCACAAATAGTAGTTATTTCGACAGTATTATTTTCAGTGTTATTAAGTTTTTTTTCGTGCAACATTAGGCTTATTGTGTTATGCAGTGATTAATATTACTAAATGCTATAACACTGTAGAGGTTGATACTTCTGTTAGTTGATAATAAAAACAACTTTGCATTGTTATCACATCAAATGTTTTATTTTCAAACGTGATTTATAATATCTAGCGCAAAACATTATTTTCACAACATTGACGCATTAATGTGTATACTTGCATGTCAAGAAGACGAAAAATCACTTCAGAATTGGCTTTATCTTGATCCTTGACCCTGAAAACAAAGGTCCAGACAGCTTTAACAGCAAATTATCTTAATATATAAATATTGACCGAAATATTTATTAATTTAGGTTTTTCGGTAATTGCCGCCTGCATTCTGCCGATTTTCGGTAGTTGTTTTGCAAGGTTGTGCACCTTGTTTCTGATCCTAGATATATATAGATATCATTTGAGGTGCCCAACATTTTACAACACGCCGTGTCAAGAAATCTGCTCCCCCACTCCCCCTGGGTATAAGTTGGTGATCAAAAAGCTTATTTATATAATGTATCTGCTAAAAAAGTTGCCTGTAGGCCTAATTAATTATACTAACCCTTTCAGTGCAAGGAAAGTATTTGGAAGTCATAATCTGACGTCTAAAGATGTCATATTTTGACGTCTAAAGTCGATCCCCACAATGAAAGAATCAAGTATAAATAATGGCTGTAAACCCATAACCATGATCATAGGTATTCAAATAAAGCGGAAAGAGCTAGCCAAGACATTTATGATGATTTCAAATTGACAAAAGCCCTTTGGTCTCCATGGGCGACACAAAACTCTTTCTGCGCTTTAGGGCTAAGATGCAGATGGATCCGATGATCTGCCGCGTCATGGATCGATTTATCTGGCATTATACTTTTCATGATCACAGATGTCAGAAACAAACTTTTACAAAGAAAAATAGATATCATAGTCGAGTGTTATACCATAATGAGCCTTGCAACGAAAGAAAAAAGATACTTATTTGCGAAGATGGCACCAGTAGGATGTAAATAGCTGAAAACAGTCTGGTGCAATTTTTGTACAATGATTGAGCAATTTTTGGCAGCCGATAATTTAAAAATCATACTTTCGTTAAAAACATCTATAGTGTTCTGATAAATTGAGCGCCTACATCCAGGTGTTCAGGGTCGCAGAAGTCAATACTGTAGATCTGGTAATTTTCGCGTGTTTACATTTTCGCGATTTTCTGATTTTGTGACTTTCACTTTAGTAACGCTATTTTATTATTAATTTTAGCGAGATTCTTGATTTCGCAAATTCACAAATTAGTCTAATCAACTGTAGAAGTATATTGGCTTCATGAATTCGACTAAAGAACTGTTTCTTAATACTAGTATATGTTGTCTTGATTGCAATATCATGTGCGGAAGATCAGGTTTTAGAGTGAGCTTATGACTCGACATAGTGGATTGCCTGATCTCAGATTTTTCTCGTAATTTTTACTTCAAATACCATTGTCCCTGTCAAACAAAACATATAAACATTAACATGTCATCTACATGTCATCAACAGCACATTACTGTCTCAGGCCATGTAACATTGTAGATGTAGATCATTTATTTACCAACCATGATTGAGCCGACATACATTTGTGTCAAAAGCAGCATCATTCTTCTTATCCCTCCTCAAAAATAATGTTCGTTATTAAACTGTAACAAAATTACAAATAATGTTTAGCAGAACCCACCTTGCTTGTCTGACTAAATTCAAAATTTATGTATATATGTTCCAAAACCTGTTCAGGCAAACTACATTCCACACCTCTGGACGCGTATTATCGTACAAGTTACGGTATATCGTAGGCTTCGGATTGGTTGAGATGGTCATCTAGACCAATCCGGAGCCCACAATATAGCGTATACCTTGTACGATAATACACGTCCATTGTAGATATATACATCTCTACATTCTCACTGTTATCCTTCGGATAGTTATATGATGAGTGATGTGTGAGATATCTTACATAAGAGCAAAAGATATAAATCGTTTATTATGTGACAGCACCACTTTCTCGCTCCGCTCTCACCAACAGGTATTACTATACCTACAAACTACCAATTACATGCATTATCCAGAAACATTTGCATTTAACACTGTTTAGCATTTTTAGGTAAGTGACGTTATGACATGTGAGTATGCCCGCGCCGCAATCAGCAGCCCACTAGTTAAAGAAATACTAAAAGTACAAGGTACAAGTTTATAGTCTGATATCAAGTCTGAAGACTTATCATCTGACTTTACATTTTACCCCCTGATCACTGGATCTGTTCATTCGTGTGCCATTTCAACTCCACGGAAAGTATACAGTCCTGCAGCCATTTCGGCACATTGAACTCATCGTACACTCTGCCTTATCTGCCCTACTAGATACTTTTTTACACCTCAGTAAAGTGAAGCATGTGAGGGTAAAGTGCTTTGCCGAATGACTCAACATCGAGACACTGTCCCAATATTAAGAGGGGAGAAACACGATATATCTCTGAAAATCCTGCACCAAGCGGGGTTCGAAAACGCACAACAGGCAGCGATTTTGCCAAGTATATTCTCAACGCTCTAACCATTGTACACCGTCCTTTTCTATGTAAATACCCACTTTATCCCGTTGTAACCAGCACCATTGTAATATTTGACCATCCAAATATGGGTTTAGACATCTCATTTGTGATGCTATGACAAACGAGTTATGCAGGAAAATAAAATCATCAGCAATGGACGCCAAATTCGGCGAATAAATAAAATGAATCAGGGCTAAAAATTACACATGGTGCTTCGACAATATGTCACAGTAACCTAACGATGTCTTTATCATACACATTTATGTACCACAGGGACTATTTTGAGCACTTAACCCTTAAAGCGCTGAAATAACTGAAATATAAACCATGCAGACCAAATGAGGTTTTTTTTTCAATTTTAAATCATCATAAATTTCTTATTTAGCTGTTCCTGCTTCATGTGAATACCTGTGTTATGGCTCTACGGCCATTATAATGGTATAATTATAACATTGGTTTATATAACAATATTCGAGCGTTGTAAGGGCTAACCACCAAGCCAGAGCCCTCGCTAAATGTGCTCGTTATTCGCGAGCTAATTACCTTTAAGTATATGTCCCTTTTGCACGGAATCTTTTGAAAGACCATTCTTATTTTATGCGCTCAACAAATCCTTCGTGACTGTCGTGAGAAAAAACCCAGGATTACTAGTTGAAGATGCCTTATGGAGGTTAATTATGGGTTCGGGCAGTGATTGCCTGGTAATTGTGCATGTTAATAGCACATCCCAGAAAGACTAATGGTAATATTATGCCAACTCCTGAAAAAACATGTCTGATGCGGCAAGATCCATGGGCGTTTTATCCTAACAACATTATATTATTGCGATCCATGTATGTGTCTGCGCATTCGGGTTAGATCACAATTGCACTTCACTAAGAGATAATTAGGTAAAAATAGAAATGGCAGGATATATTACTATTAGTAATGTTGGTACCTGCAGTTATTTTGTTATTTTATCCTGAGATTATGTTTTTCTTCTGTGTTTTGAAAGTTAATTACAATACGGTGATATTAATAAAACACCTTGATAATCTCAGACGTTAATTCCTTGCTCTTCAGTTTTGTAAAATCGAACTACTTACTCATTAATATAAAATCTCATTAATATCAGTTTCTCTCTAGGATGATACAGTAACTATACGTGCTAATTATTGTAAAATCACAAAGAATTTCTTTTAATTTCCAACAGTTACCTTACATAATGCTGTGTGAATGCAAAGGCAAGCAGCAGTAACAACTTAAAAAAACCAGTCATTGCTGTTTGCCTTTGCACCACTGCGATGTGCATATCGTGAGCTATTGAATGGCTAATTATTATAACTCTTATTTTCCTTGACAGTATAAAGATCTAAACAGTATAAAACGTCCACCAAGTCACATTGGATGCTCCGGCCAATCCATCAGGAAACGGCTGTTTCATAGCACGGACAATTCCTCCAGGGGCCAAATATTGCCAGATATAAGCCGGACTGTCAATGGAGGTGCCGTGCTGATCAAAATCTGACAATGGGAATAAGTTATTGCCACTCCCAATTTATTACCAACCGAATGATGACCTGTCGGCTGCTGTATAGTGTCATCCGCGTTGTCGTGCATAGTGTCATCCGCGTTGTCGTGCACGTACAAACGCAGTATCTGATACCTAGAAATGTATTCATGTACTGCATTTTGCCTTTGCTCTAGTATTTTACCCTTAAAATTATACAATTTAAATTTTCACCCACTTGAAGTTGTGGGTCGCGTAAGCGAGACACAACTTCAAGTGTGTGAAAATTTAAATTGTATGAGGGCGTGAAAATTACTGATATTCGTTTAATTTGAGACCACACATTTGCAGATCTTGATGTTTAAACGACATTTCGCTCCCAATAACTGCTATTTAAATGGCTGATAAAAACGGAATAAATCGACTATAGTCGTGCTTAGCGCTAAAAGGGTTTATTCATCAGGCCGGCTCTGTTCAGTGTGATATGTGTTTTTCCAGTAAAATAGCGTAATATACACAAATATTCAAACGTCGGAGAACTCCCATTGTATTTAATATAAACATTGCGAAACCCGTGGGGCGCACCTATACCAAATCATAATCAATGTTATATCCAACATAGTGGTCAACAAATCACCGGTTCAAAAAGCAGCTAGTTCGGAAAGATAAAACCGAATATAATGTGCATAATGTAGTATGTAAACGTAAGTGTGAGGAAGATTGGAATAAATCGACTATAGTCGATTGGTTGTAGCGGTTCTGGTTGTAGATAATTCCATGATATAGGTGAAGTAAGAGGGAAAACTTGTGGTTCATTACTTGTTTTTATTTAAGGAATAAAACCTTGTTTGGTGCCAGTATACACTCTGCAATTCTCTTATATTACTGAAGCGAGAGTGAAGGATCCAACTCTTTTTTTTAAGTACTTTTAATTGCTCTATAGTGATGCCAATCATTATGTTTAATCCTTACAGTGCGGGGATCGACTTTACTTGTCAGAATCTGATGTCTGTAAGTTTGAAAATATTTAGAATGGCTGTAGACCCATAACATAAATATTACAATGTAGCGGAAAGAGCTGACTAAGACATTTATGATGATTTCAAATTTAAATAAACCATTTGTTCTCCATGGTTTATACAAACATATTTCAGCGTTGTAAGAATTAAATTCAATGATCAGAAAAAGAAGCTGATATGAAGGCTCCACTTCTTCCTATTAAGTAATTTAATGGCTTCACAGTGATGCAAATCACATATCTTGAAGCCGTTTGGACAGCCTCCCCCGCCCCCTCCCCCGCCCACGCCGCCACCTGCATTTCAAAATGTAGACACCCGGAAGCTAAACCCACACCACACCCACGCGACATCCACCCAATGTTAAACCAATGTAGGGCCAGCGTCGTAGACGGTGGCCCAATATTGGTTCTACATTAGGTGAATGTCTCGTGTTTGTTGGGACACCACACGCATCCCCGCTGTGACACCCACAATCTAAACATCATGGACACAACGGCCGATTGTGAACCCATATAGGGAGCTAGGTGGAGGCGGCTAATGCACATCTCTCTGGGTGGTCTGACAAGCCAGGGCCATATTGTAATTAGTTCGGGGAAGCCCCTCGGAGCCCTCTGCCATTACCACCTGCATCAAAGTCACTCCAGAACTGGGTGATATGATGATCCCGATGGCGCGATGTCACTGACACTGCTAGTGCTGGGACTGCAGTACTGGGGTGAGCAAAACTCTCGTTGTCATACACAGCAGGGTAGAAATATCTATTCCGATTCTTGACTCACGATTAAAGGAAATGTAGCCTTTTTCAGCCTGGGGCGACTTTAGACGTCAGAATCTGACCCCTATTCTGACGTATAAAGTCAACCCCCGCACTGGAAGAGTAAACATCTTTATAGTGCCCACAATAACAGGTATTCAAATGAAAGGGAAAGAGACAACTAAGATATTTCCGATGATTTCAAATTGTAAAAAATACTCTTGTCTCCATGGTTTTTGAAAAAAGATATCAGCGTTTCAAGGGTTAAGGGTAAACGTGTATATTGCAAACAGATAAAGGTGTGTAATACATAGACTATATTACCGCTGGTGTCCGTATGGACACTGGCTAGTATTTCTTTCAGGTGGCCAGTATTTTGTTGAGGACAGAATATACAGCTACCGAGACTAAATAGCAGGGCAAATACTGAAAATACGAGGGTAATCCTGAATTTATTTTATGCCTCGTAATTCTGTCATCCGAAGAGGGCCAACATTTGAGTCTACATTTTCTTCGATGTAGGCCTATATAGATTGAAATACAGAGATGGTCACACCGCTGTCTCCATGCTGGGACTAGTATATGAACTTGTGACTTTTTGCACAAAATGCAGGATAAAAATATGAATGAATAGCGGATTAAGTTCTTGTCATTTGTGTGTTTCTAGGAATAATATGGATTTGCACTGAAGCTGAAAACCTCTAAGCAAAAAAAGATTTAAGACAGATCGTTACGTTGAACAGGTAAGATAATTATTGTGCAGTAAAAGATGTTTTTCTGTAATTACGACTAATATTGATATTTAACGATCGGCGAGAGATAAATCTTAGGCGCTCGATCACAACTTGTGATTTCAATAACCTTGAAAGTAGCCTAGTTTTGTTTTAAATTATAGGCTCCGTATTAAAACGATGGATGATGAATAAAGAACATTTCGGTAATAAAACCAAATAAACTAAATTGTAGACTGTCAGTAGCGTTTTTCGTTTGAACTAACACCAAACTTTGGAATCGATTTGTCATCCCGGTAAGATTAACTACAGTAAGCTACCACTATTGTAAATTACAAATTATGTAAAACACTTCACTTACCAAGACCATTCTTCACATTTTTAAGTATTCACCAACGAAGACCCAGATTTCATATTTTTAAGTATTAAACTACCAAGATCTAAACATCATATTTTCATGTATTTACCTACCAAAACGCAGACATCATATTTTCATTTATTTATTTTTAGAGAAGTATAGCAAGTCACCAATAGACCTAGTCCATAGTCATGACAGTGGTATCTACTCTTGAAATATTGTCATTCTAAGCATCTCATATAACACATATATCTATGCGTCTCTAGCAGTGTAGAGACGCAGTGTAGAGAAGTGTAGCTAAAATAATTTAAAAATGACAACTGCAGGATAAAAGCCGGATTTAAATAGAAAAATAATATTACTGCACATGAATATCTAAGCTCATCCAATGTAGGTTAAAGATCTAAGATCACGGAGATGAAACCAGTAAGTGGCTTATATAATATATCAGAGAGACAGCCCAGCAAACACGAGACATTCAACCAATATCGGAACAATGTTGGACCAACGTCTGCGACGCTGGCCTAACATTGTCCCGACATTGGGTGTACGACTCGCATTTGGTGGCTTATCAGGAAGCATTTCGTCTGGCAAAAACTGTCAAAGCAAAAAATGAAGCTACTAGGACGAGTCTTGGACGAGATGAACAGTGTTGCAACGTGACTAATTGGCGTGCGCATCAAAGGTTGGAGCGGAAATAACAGATAGTGTCAGATTCAAAAAATAACGTTTTTCTGAGAAAGCACCAGAGCTATAAATGACGTTCTGTTAACCATAAGGACCGAAATTTTCTTAGTAGCTTGTCTTGTTCACTCGGTTTTTGAATATAAGTTGAAAGGTTTGAAGCCAAAAAGTGTCATGGACATATTTTTTCCCTTGCTAGAGCGGACAAGATAGATTAGGTTGGCGAAACAGTGCATCAAAAATAATCTAGCAACTTGTAACACAATTACTTGTCGTTTTCCCAGGCAGGAAATATACATGTATGGACTGATGGTTTTTCAATTATCCTGTTATGCAGAGTCGGTCAATGTCCAGTATGACCCTGTGATCCGGTGTGACTAATTATACCAGACACTTTTCACAGTCGGGCGCAGGGTGCAGTGTGGTGCGCAGAAAGATTTCTGATGAGATTTGTAGCTGCTCTGCCATACGTCCTTGGCCATACATAGTATTTAGGTTAGCTACAATATAAAACCTATAATCGGCCAGTGTGTAAGCGATGCCACCACACATAAGACACACCAGCACATTATTTTCTTTGTCCGACCACTACATTCTAAACAGGGAATGGAGAGTTATTGTTGACCAAGTACAGACCAATGATCATGTTAGGCCCAAGGGTATAGTAATCTGCCAGGTGTGACCGCGAGCTTTTGATTATGAGGGATCCCCATTATGGTCGGGTATGTTTTAGGTCAGTTAAAACCCTCGGGGTTCTCCATTCTCAGGGCTCCTCGGGCTATATCGTCTACATAAGACAGTACCGTCTGTATTTCAAGTTATAATCTGCTACAACCATTAACTCTTAACACTTAGCCCTATGACCTCCGGTGCCGTATATATTCGGGTTTTCATTTTCTATTAGTACATAATGTACCACCTTTTGAACATGTTAAAGATGAAATTTGAAAACAGCTTATCTCCATTTTGTCAAATCGGAATAGTTTTCACTCACGTCGCGTGGATTGTGGGGAGCCTCCGTGACCGAGAGGTAGCGTGCTCGGCCTCAGACCGCCAGGGCTCGAATTTTGAATCCTGTGTCTGGAGGACAGTGTCATCTCAATCATCCTCAGGAGGTTCTCCTGGCCCAGTTTAGCCTATATGTGCACAAAGGTGGCCTAAAGCCCGATTCATTTCATTTCATTTTGCCGCTACCGATTATATTCGATTTTTAACATTTTCATTATAAAAAATGTCGATCAGCTTACAAGCATGTTGAAAATAAAACGTGCCAACAATTAGCAAGATTTGAAAATCGTATATCTCGATTTTGTCAAATTTGCATAATTTTCACTCACTTGAAGTTGGGAATCGCGTCAGCGAGAAACAACTTCAAGCGGGTCAAAATTCAAATCGAGTAAATTTGCGGGTAAAGGGTTAACCCGTTAATCACGAGTGAAGTCGTTTTAAGTACGTTTAATTAACCGGTTAAATCGCCGCGATTAGAAACGAAATGTGTGTTACAACACCAATGTTAGCAAATATTTTCTCTCAATTTCAGCAAATATGAGTAATTTCAAGTCTGGGAATCGGGCTTTTGCAATAGCTGTCCTAAAGCTGTGGAACTATCTCTCCGAAGGACTCAGAATGATATCCTACTACACTGAATCCAGGGAAAAAACTTGTTCCGCAAAGCCTACCAACAAAAATTGAAATTCTTTGAATCATTTGAGAGTTGGCGCTTTATAACTATAACTATAACTATAACTATAACTATAACTATGACTATAACTATAACTATAACCATAACTATAACTATAACTATAACTATGACTATAACTATAACTATAACTATGACTATAACTATAACTATAACTATAACTATGACTATAACTATAACTATAACTATAACTATAATTATAACTATAACTATAACTATGACTATAACTATAACTATAACTATAACTATAACTATAACTATAACTATAACTATGACTATAACTATAACTATAAATATAAATATAACTATAACTATAACTATAACTATAACTATAACTATAACTATAACTATAACTATAACTATAACTATAACTATGACTATAACTATAACTATAACCATAACTATAACTATAACTATAACAATAACTATAACTATGACTATAACTATAACTATAACTATAACTATAACTATGACTATAACTATAACTATAACTATAACTATAATTATAACTATAACTATAACTATAACTATAACTATAACTATAACTATAACTATAACTATAACTATAACTATGACTATAACTATAACTATAAATATAACTATAACTATAACTATGACTATAACTATAACTATAACTATAACTATAACTATAACTATAACTATAACTATAACTATGACTATAACTATAACTATAACCATAACTATAACTATAACTATAACAATAACTATAACTATGACTATAACTATAACTATAACTATGACTATAACTATAACTATAACTATAACTATAACTATGACTATAACTATAACTATAACTATAACTATGACTATGACTATAACTATAACTATAACTATAACTATAATTATAACTATAACTATAACTATGACTATAACTATAACTATAACTATGACTATAACTATAACTATAACTATGACTATAACTATAACTATAACTATAACTATGACTATAACTATGACTATAACTATAACTATAACTATAACTATAACTATAACTATAACTATAATTATAACTATAACTATAACTATGACTATAACTATAACTATAACTATAACTATAACTATAACTACAACTATAATTTGTCTTTAGAACAGTTTTCAAAATATATTTTTTAAATATATAATATGTATATATTATTAAAATGTTTTTAAAACGTTTTTTTAATGATGTTTTTAAAGAATATTTGTAATTACCGTTTCAAAATATTCTGTTGGCCCGACGTTTTAATATTAAAAAAACCGTTTAGTCTAACATTTTCTAAATATCCATACAATTTTGTGTTTGCTAGGTACATACGACACCTTGTCTGCTAGTGGTCGATATGGTAATATCAGTATCTTTTTAATTTGCTGCATTAGGCGATCAAATCACAGCTACTGTGAAAAAAAACAAAACATTACAATGCTGAAATATTTTTGAATAACCATGACAACAAAGGATTCTTTTCAATTTGAAATCATCATAAATGTCTTAGTTAGCTCTTTCCGCTTCATATGAATACCTATGTTATGTGTCTACGGTCATTAGAAATATTTTATTCTTTCACTGCGGGGATCGATTTTAGACGTCAGAATCTGACGTTTACAGTCGTCAGATTCTGACGTCTAAAGTACAGACGTCAGATTCTGACGTCTAAAGTTGACCCCCTCCCCCCGCTGTGAACGAATTAATGGCCTCACGTCACCTGCACATATAGGCCAACACTGCACACATACAGGCCAAAATGAGCCAGGAAAAATTCGAGCTGTGGCGGTCCGAGGCCGATCACGCTATGTCTCGGTCACAGAGGCTCACCACTAGGAAACTTGAATTCAAGAGCGGGGGACGACCCCACAATCTCCGACATGACAGTCATTCGGTGTAACCTTAACACGACTCCCTTCCACAGCGTATTGTCCTGAATGTGTCGTGCTTTCGATTTTGACCGAGCAGATGCTTAATAATGTAGGTCACTGTCGCCTACATATCACTCCCGCTGATATCTAGGTCACTCTCGTCAAGTGGCGCAGCCGTGATATGAGCACCTGCCATGTTTTATGGGTTGTTCGTCAGAGCACAGCCACCTGTATATGGCAGTGATAATTCACGAGACCTTTAAGTAGGCCTGTAATTTACAGAGCCCGTATTCTCGTACAAGTTACGTTATATCGTAGGCTTCTGATTGTCGAGATAACCATCTCGACCGATCAAAAGCCTACGTTATACGCTATCCTAACTTGTGCGAGTATACGAGCCCAGAGTCGGACCGATTCGATGCTTCAATCTGAAAGGTGAACTATCACATTTACCCGATGATGCAGCATAATTTACACTATTCGCAGAGCAGTGCTTTAACCTTTTAAACCGTTTTATTACCCGAATATATGTTATAATATTGGGAAAAATTGTATGTTTTAACATCGAGATTTGCAAATCTTTGGTCTCAAATTGATCACATATATGAGTAATTTTTACCCACGTGAAGTTCTGGGTCGCGGCAGCGAGATACAACAGTTACTTCAAGTGGGTGAAAATTTATATTTTTAATGTAGCATTTTAAGGATCAAATAGCCCTGTAATTTAGAGAGTCAGTTCGACACCACGTTTCTGAAAGGCGACATTATCACATTTACCCGATGATTCAGAAGAATTGACACTATTCGCAGAGAAGCGCTTTAATCATCACAACACGATATTTTGAGAAATTGACTCGACCAGTTTCAACGCTTGGTTATTTGGCGACTACCAGCAGACGAGAGACGTTGATCAGTGGTCCCTGTCGCTGGGTATACAATGACCATATAAAGTGTTGCCCTACACTGATGAACAGATAGTCAGAAGTCAATTGTAAGGAAAAGTAAAAGCTTTTTACATTTCAAACAGTACTGCGTTGATGCCAGTCTTCGTGTGAGAATGCTTCAATAGTAAATCTAGACCAGCTGATTTATCTGACATAAGCTTTAATAATTAAGTTTTTCACTTCAATCTACTGTCACTGGCTGGTTTAATTCTTCATACATTATATCTAATTCATTTTATTCATTTGACTGTATGACGCTGTACAACAATTGTAAAAATCTGTTGAGCTAATGTTAATTGTATATTTGACAGGCGGTTTATCTTTTAATAAGGCCCAGTAGTCTATCGCATTATTTAGGTTTGCTTGCTCAATCTTTCGCGTTCCATTGATATCGATTTTTTTCTTACAAACTCTTACACATATTATCTTTAAATTGTCCTCTGGCCTCTGTCAGCGCATGATCAGTTCTCGTCGGTATTATATCTTCTAAGAGTATTTAAACAATCACAAAAATGTTCACACCTATCTTCACATCCATTCTTTCATAAAAATAAATATTTTTCGTCATTTGAAGCCGGAAATTGCGTTAGCAATTCTAGCTTCAAATGACGAGAAATAGAAGCAGATCGACAAGAACAGCAACACAAGGGATAAATAAATACTACTGAAACATCACGACAGAGATTGCTCATCCTAATCCTCGTGATCCTCTTACCGCTCAGGTATTCACTAATCTCGTTTACCGTTTACTGTCACATTAAGATGGGAATAGCTATTCCCATCTCAAGGTGACAGTAAATGACATGATTCCTCTAAATACCCAAGTGTAACAATGGCCGCTCAGAACGTTTGGATTTTGGTACATTACACCATTTTCCTTAATTGGTAGATTACATAATTTTTCCTTTTTTTGGTAGACCTTACCATTTTTCTTTATTTGGTTAGATTATATATTTTTCCCCTTTTTGGAAAGTCGGATGAAATCCTTGATATCAGACTATAAACCATTACATTCACCTTCATCTGTTACTTTTGTATATTAGACTAGTTTTTCTTATGTTGTTATAATATATAATTTAACCTTATTTTGGTAGATTACTTAATTTTCCTGATTTTGGTAGATTATATAATTTGTCTTATTTTGATAGATTATACAATTTCTTCTTATTTTGGTAGATTAATTAGAAAACCCCAAGTCGGTGCTTAAGCCTAAACCTTTAACCGTCAAATTGGTTAATTGTAAATAAAATTGTGTCTCGCTGACGCGATCCACAACTTCAAGTGGGAGAAAATAATTCATATTTGACTAAATTGAGGTCAACAATTCCGAAATCTGTTGATTGATATCACGTTTTATCTAAAAAAATCGGTATTTGATTTGTTATTAAAAAAATGAGAACATGAATATAATCGGGACCGGTGGTTAAAGGGTTAAATGATAAAAAATTGTATTTTTATACAAAAAGAAAGTACATGTAAGCACATATCAGTATGATAAATGATTACCACACGAGGCGATGCCAGTTAACACGGCGTTTCACATCGGCAATAATGGCCGAAGAATGAGTAATGTACTGATGTCCTAACCACAACCCAGTAAACACAAAATATTTGTATAATATTTGTACAATGTTGGACTAACGTTGGGCTAACGTTGTACAAATAGTATACAAATGTTTTGTGTTTGCTAGGGAAGGAATGATATATGATGCTTCTCATCAAACGAGGAAGCGAGTAATGAACGGGGATGGAAAAGACGCTGTTTCGCTGATCCGCGAAAACAGGAATAATTACCATAATCCAATAAACGAGCCGAGATATACTGCCGGGCAAATACAAAAGGCTGTAATTGAATACTTTTCAAGTGAGCATATATTGTATTTTAGCTTGACACAACAGTGCACATCAATGAACTGACTGGCAAATGAATCTTGGCAAGGGCACATGGACATAAACTGTAATAAGCAGGTTTTGTATAGGATAAAGCCTGAGGAGCCTCGACATTTTTTACAGCTAAGGATGTAAATGTATCTGTATCTGTATATTACGTGGCAGTACGCACTATTGTGCTATCGCGCCACGGGAGAAACTTAGCAAGGCCTGTTATCATTCATGATATCATTCATAGCATTATGTGCATGCCAATTACTCCACATTGTGGATTTTCTGGGGTCTCGCCGGATGAGAACTGCGCCTACGTCCATTGAGGCTCTTTTACGTCCAACTCAAAGTCAGTCAGACGAGCCATCTGATTTACGTGGTTCTCTGAGCCACACGACACGACATCACTGCACGATGTCCTAGTGTATACGGCACCTGGCAGTCCCAGGCGGTCACCCATCCAATTATGAACCGGGCGCGACGTTGCTTAATTTCAGTGATCAAGCCGATACCGATGAGACAACGCCGTATTCCGTATGTAGAGCTCCCAGGGTTTTAACTGACTTAAAACACATGCGACCATAATCACCTGATAATGAGGATCCCTCATAATCAACAGCTCGGTTATAATACCATGGCCTACCATGATAATTGGTCTGTACTTGGTCAACATCATTCCATTCCCGGAGTAGAATGTCGTGGTCGGACAAAGAAATTAATGTAGTGGTTGGTTTTGATTGACAGAAATCAATGGCACTGGGCCTATGCATATTTTGATGCATAATATTATTATATGTAGGCCTACGCAGAACATATTTCACTTTTGTAATAAATAATACCTACCGTGTCTCATTGGGTATTCGGCGCCAGAAGATCCGTACATTTAGGCAAAAATGTGATGAAATGAATGAGTTCCCTTCTGATGGGGGGACTGAATCATATGCTAGAATTTATAATCAACGGGGGGTGGGGTCCCCTCTGCATCCGCCACAGCTGGATGCCTATGCATTGCATGATACACACAAAATCAAGTCAACTGCATCTCCAGATTATGAATTGACGAGAACTCCAATCTACAATGCAGTGCCCCATAAATCACAACACGTTGACCCAATGTTTTTTAAATGTTGGCCCACCGTCTGCGACGTTGGCCCAGCATTGAAACAACATTGGGTCAATGTTTCATGCTTACTTGGGCACTGATGCTTCATTAATGTCTTCAGTAATGTCATTAATGTCTTTGCTCTTTCCGCTTCATTTGAATACATATGTTATGTGTCTACGGCCATCAATAACTTTTATTTCTTTCAGAACGGGGATCGACTTTAGACGTCATAGACAATATATTATGACGTTTAAAGTCAGTCTTCGCACTGAACGGGTCAGTCAAGTTAATATCATTTTCCACATATGCTCGAAAATACCAGCGTTGATCCAATGTTGTTGGAATGTTGGGACAGCATATAATTTAGTATGAGCGCATTCGTGGTAAAATCGAGCTGGTGGCTACGCCTCTGTCTATATGCTGAATTTTTTTTTTTTTTAATTTTCCCACATTTAATCAGTTTGGAGCACTCTATTGTGATGAAGGGCTACCTGCACCACTAAATGGCTCAAACAATGTACGTACATGCTATTACAGACAGTATTACACCAGTATCATTTCTTCTGCCTGCTTTATTCATCATTCCATAAGAAACAACAATCATTCACTAAGTCAGCTAGGAAATCCCAGTCAACACATCTAAATAACATAACACTTTAGATAGTATTAAACACATGCTATTAATACCGTATTAATATTATCAATCAAAATGCATAAACAAAATGCATCAACAAAGTTTAAACATCACAAGTACACATCAAAATTACATCATGGTCAATAAGAACAGACCATAAACAGGTAGTATGTGGCCTAAAAATACTTCCAATAATTCAATTGTTTCAATTATTAATTTAATTATTTATGAAATACTGCGACGTAGCATGCTTTGCTTTGTATCTGTATTCTTGTGTTGAATTGAGCGTCCCTGCGCTTTCGCAGATTTGTTTTTGTCACTACTACTCGTTTTCCCAGTATTGGCTTGATTGAGTGCCAGCGCTGGGCTCAATTTCAAAACACACCTCGCGTGATGACAGACATAATTGCCTCCAATCAACACCCTTGTTCTATCACACATTCGTAAAAACAAAACTCAACGGCGGATGTGAGTCAGGTAATGAGCAAAAATAGGAAACCAGGACTGGTTACTGGTAGTTTTCTTGCACTGGCCATCCAAGCGTCAGATGTGGATGTGTAATAAATCTGTGATCATGGGGATGTGGATTTTTTAGTGAATAGATTTCGTGCAGTTTGAATAGTTTTGTCTGTGAAAACTTGCGTAATATGTAACGTCGATCAAAGCAACACGTACGATTGATAAGCGATATGTGTGATAAAACGGTCACTGTTCAACTATTAGTGATTGATTGAATAAATGAATGAATGAATGACTGAATGAATGAATGCATGAATGAATGAATGAATGAAGAAATGCATGAATAATTGAATGAACGAACGAACGAATTATTGAATTTAGAAGAATAGTTGAACAAATGAATGAATGAATGAATGAATGAATGAATGAATGAATGAATGAATGAATGAATGAATGAATGAATGAATGAATGAATGAATGAATGGATTTCACGTCGGTAGGATAATTTATGCAAATGAAATATGGTGCATCTTTGTCCGTAATCAATTCCAGAATAATTAAGACGGCGGGTGACTAGAAAGAGTTGATGGCAAAGCCATCAGAATCAGGCCACTGGTGACAGTTTCGCGGCCTGCCACCTGCTGATTTCAGGTGATTTTTTAGCAGGCGTCTGTCAACCTGTAGGCTTACACGTGATTCAATATTTATTGACATCATCCGGGTCTTATTATTATGGAGGAATCCCATGTCGGGGTGAAAAAGGTAAAAGGTAAAGGTGCCGGTTTATAGTCTGATATCAAGTATTTTATCCGACTGCATATATTTTTATATATCGGCTATTTATAGACAAAAGCTTGTCGTTTAACATGTTTCAAATATGTTTTATATGAGTGTGTTGACTAATAATCAGATGGGTGGCCGACATTTAGACATGACTAGCGGGTGTATTCTTTCTATGCTTTTTAATTTTCATGCAAATCACATTCTGTTTATATTCAGACTTTTTCCGTCTTAAAATAAAATAAAATGATTTTGAACAAATACATATGAGCATTATAATAAATTTACTAACTCAAACAACGCTATGATAATATGCGAATTTTTTTATCCAGTTTTGAACCAACAATAAATCAACACTTGGATACCACCTCGTGTTGACTGTATATTAAACGCCTTTGGAATATAATGGTTATATGACTGGCCATGAATGTACCTGTGTCATTGCTTATTCAATGATGTCCTATTATCCATATCCGACCTTCATTAGCTTTTATATTGCCTCCTATCAGGACAAATACACGTTACAATATTTGATATACAGTAATAAATTATTGTGTTACCTCAAATACTGACTCACTGGATATCTGACTGACTGACTGACTGACTGACTGACTGACTGACTGACTGACTGACTGACTGACTGACTGACTGACTGACTGACTGACTGACTGACTGACTGACTGACTGACTGACTGACTGACTGACTGACTGACTGACTGACTGACTGACTGACTGACTGACTGACTGACTGACTGACTGATTGGCTTACTGACTGACTGACTGACTGTCTGACTGACTGACTGACTGACTGACTGACTGACTGACTGACTGACTGACTGACTGACTGACTGACTGACTGACTGAGAATGACTGACTGACTGACTGACTGACTGACTGCCTGACTGCCTGACTGTCATCATTTTAAAACGCCGTACAACCTGGTTCCCGGGAACAACAGTACCGTGTGGGCGACCTTATGATGACGTCAACGCCTTAGCTCATTCAAGTTTGATAGCAGGGATATCCGCAGGGGATTCCCCAAAGTTCGAGACTGCAAGATAATCAGTCCGTAATGTCATCAAAGAGGGGTGTCCCAGCTCGTATACGCGACGCTCATCCCATATGCTGCCCCGACGCTCGATGAAGGGCAGCTGACGGTCAACTAACGTCAAACCAAAGCTGGGACAGTTTTGGTTAGACGTTTGTCTACCGTCAGCTGCTCTTGATCCTTGTCAGAAATCCCAGTGGTGGATCCAGGAATTGACAGACGGGGGGGGGGGGGGGAGGTGGCGATTTTTGCAAGCATTTATGCAAACACAGCTGGCAATTATATGCTCTCTATATGTCCCCGGAACATTTTAAAATTTGAGACATTAAATGACGCATTTTATACCATATTCGGGCGGGGGCCCTAGGGTAGTGGTTAGCACCGCTGCCTTTCACGCCAGAGTTCGGGGTTCGGTTCCCGGTCTCGGCGGTTTGAAAGAAAAAAAAATGTTTCTTCCCCATCCACGTGTGAAACTCAGTAGTGTGGGGAGCCTCTGTGACCGAGAGATAGCGTGCTCGGCCTCAGACCGCCAGGGCTCCAATTTCGAATCCTGTGTCTGGAGGACAGTGTCATCTCAATCATCTCACCATCCTCAGGAGGTTCTCCTGGCCCAGTTTAGCCTATGTGTGCACAAAGGTGGCCTAAAGCCCGATTCATTTCATTCCTATACCATATTCGGTCCGAGATATAGTATATTTTATGATCGTTTTTGGAACCCTGAACGGGGGGGGGGGAGCGTACCGGCTGCGCGGTACCTCACGAGGGTGTGTCAGACGTCGGTACGAAGCTGGACCAACGTCAATTTCGTGCTCACATTTATCTGTATTTTAAGTGTGTTGATACAAATTTTCGCCAGCTGGTCTGGACTTCGGGGTTGCTGGAATCAAAGATCTGCATTTGGCACCATACACCCCTAAGACAGGTGTTGACCAAGTTGACATATTACTATTCCAAGAAGCTCAGCCAATGAGGATAAATTAAAGAATGTGCATCCATGTTCTAATAACAATTTTTAAGTTAATAGTCACGATTTTGATTATTCAGGACTTTTCTACCGTGTCTTTCTTTTCAGTGATATTTCTTTCTTTGTAGCGTCAGCCTATGACTGTACAAGTACAAGTGGGTCAAGTATGAAATGAAGAGAACGTAAAAGTGTTCTTGTTATTTATTGCGATTGTGATTCAAATTCATTCTAATTTATTGTCTGAATAACAATGCTGAATTTTTCAATTATGCTTTGAAACATAATTTTAAATAACAATATATTATGATATAGTATCAAATAAACAATATAATTATAATAATAATAATTGTCGAAATGCCTAAAAATAGATAATTGTATGGTATTTCTAATTGATCTTGACCTTGTAATTTGATGAATTATAACAACTAAAACAATAACCAAAGCTGAAGACATCAATGTTTCTTTTCGTTTTTGGCTTGAGACGGTTTTTTATCTTGTCCCTTTTTTCTTAAATCAGTTGTTTGGTTTTTGGGTGAGACACGTACGTTTTCACTGATCTAATGGCCATGAGGATTAAGCCACATCATCATGCTCATTGTGAGGATGTTGTGCTTTAAAACACGAAGAACCCCTGAGGTCATTAAAAAAGAAAGGCCTACACTCCCCAACCCGAGACTTCCACAAAACCACATAGAGCCACACACACTCACGGGACCCAAACGTGGCTCAGCCGCGAGCGCTACTGCCTGACGGCCGGGGCCGAGCTAAATTAAACGTGTCACGAGAAAAAGCCCCCCGGGTGATGACCTCTTCAGAAGACATCCCACTTTCCGGTGCGCCACCCGGAAAAATCGGGCCGACTTGGTCTGCCTGATTAAATTTGGTCACATCGATCCCGCCGACAAGGTCAATTATATGGGATCTGTGTGGGATCAGTGCCGGGCTAGAGGCTCACGCGTTGGCCCAGCAGTGATCCGATATCTGCTGGAATCCGCAATATGTGCCCTCTATCCCAGACGCTCGTTACTGCCCAGAGGACGACTATTTCATTTCCCGATAACATACATTTTTCTATGCGTCTGCACGACTTTCAATCTCCATCGTACAACATGGTCTCTTCGCATTTTCTCAGGCTACTTTATCATCAATCCGTTACCTGGTAAGCACGACTATAGGTATTTTTTTGGTCTGTTTATTAGCCGATCAAATCACTGTTATTTGAAACAAAATGTGTGTTTGAATGGAAAAAAATGCAAATGTTTGGTCTAAAATTAAACAAATATGAGTAATTTTTACCCATTTGAAGTTGTGGATCGCGGTAGCGAGACACAACTTCAAATGGGTGAAAATTTAGACTATTTTAATTAGTGTTTTATGGGTTACCACAGCGCATAAAATGGACCGAGCGTCAACAAGCTGGGACATAAGGGGTGGATGCATTCAGGAGATCGTCTGGGGTTGATATTTGACAGCCAATTTTGCAGGTTCCGCTGTTGAGATCAGGTTGTTACCATGGCTTCCCAAAGCCCCTTCTCTTTATCACTGAATGTAATTGTCTTGCTTTTTTCGAGAACATTTTGCAACCACGTGATAAATGTAGGGGCCTACATTCAAAGAAAAAAATCATTTTTTTCCACGCAGTTTCTTTGAAGATATGACGACCAGTCTAGCGATACTGCTCGTCTCTGCACATTTATTTGATACATCCACAAATCTGCCAATCAGACAGCTAGTCATCCAGCCAGCCACCCAATCAGCCAGCTAGCTAGCCAGCCAGCCAGCTAGCCACCCAATCAGCCAGCTAGCTAGCCAGCCAACCAGCTAGCCACCCAATCAGCCAGCTAGCCAGCCAGCCACCAAATCAGCCAGCTAGCTAGCCAGCCAGCCAGCTAGCCACCCAATCGGCCAGCTAACCAGCCAGCCAGCTAGCTACCCAATCAGCCAACTAGCTAATCAGCCAGCCAGATAGCCACCCAATCAGCCAGCTAGCTAGCTAGCCAGCCAGCTAGCCACCTAATCAGCCAGCCAGCCAGCCTGCCAGCCATCCAATCAGCCAGCTAGCTAGCCAGCCATCCAACCACCCAATCAGTCAGCCAGCTAGCCAGCCAGCCTGCCACCCAATCAGCCAGCCAGCCAGCCACCCAATCAGCCAGCTAGCTAGCCAGCCAGCCAGCTAGCCACCCAATCAGCCAGCTAGCTAGCCAGCCAGCAAGCTAGCCACCCAATCAGCCAGCTAGCCAGCCAGCCAGCCACCCAATCAGCCAGCTAGCTAGCGAGCCAGCCAGCTAGCCACTTAATCAGCCAGCTAGCCAGCCAGCCAGCCACCCAATCAGCCAGCTAGCTAGCCAGCCAGCCAGCCAGCTACCCAGTCAGCCAGCTAACCAGCCAGCCAGCCACCCAATCAGTCAGCTAGCCAGCCAGCCAGCCTCCCAATCAGCCAGCTAGCTAGCCAGCCAGCCAGCTAGCCACCCAATCAACCAGCTAGCCAGCCAGCTAGCCACCCAATCAGCCAGCTAGCCAGCCAGTCACCCAACCAGCCACCTAGCCAGCCAGCCAGCCAGCCAACCAGCTAGCTGGCTAGCTAGTTATCCATCCACCCGGCCATCCATTCAGCCAGCCAGCCAGCCAACCAACCTGCCAGCAATTCATCCAGCTAGAACGTCAGTCAGCCAGATATTCGGCCAGTCATCCAGCCGTCCAGCCTGACAAGTGACAAAAACGTCCCATTGATCTCCAAGGTAAAAACAAAATACCCAGACCCAGACAATAAAAATACGATGGGTAACCCCTTCAGCACGAGGACCGTCTCTATACGTTAGAATCTGATGTCTACAGACGTGAGATTCCGACATATAAAGATGATCCCCGCACTGAAAGAATTAAAATATTTATAATGGCCGTAGACCTATAGCAAGGGTACTCAATGTTTTGATGATTTCAAATTGAAAAACCCCTTTGGTCTCCATGTTTTATACACAAATATTTCAGCGTTTTATGGGTTAACGTAAGCGTGCACGAAAATACCAAAAATCGTTCACTTCACAATGAAACAGAACGACAATGAAAACACGATGGTTAAGCAAACTAATTCAGCTTTGCAGGGGTTCAAGTCTATGTGACCCAAGATGCCGGAGACGAGCCAGCAGCTGCTCCCCCAGGCACGTCATATCAGTGCTCGGAAATTAGAAGAACAACTTTTCGTGGAACCGCCACGTCAAGAAATGCCTGAACTTGATGACAAGAGGTCGCTGTCCTTATCTCCAGTGAATTATATTAAACCCCTACAACTATGAAATATTTATTGTATAAACCATGTCGACCGAAATGGGGTTTTTTTTTCAGTTTTTAATCATCCTGAATGTCTTCTTTCCGCTTCATTTGAATACCTATGTCATGGGTTACGGCCATTATAAATTTGTTTTGTTTTTTCAGTGCGTGGATCAACTTCAAACGTCAGAATCTGACGTTTATAGACGCCAAAATCTGATGTCTAAAGTCGATCCTCGCACTGAAAGGGTTAACATTGGCTCATTTCTTATGCTTCTCTAGATATGAACTTCTATTGTGTGTTAGACTGCACTTAAATATTAGGATCGCGATTCAGGGTGATATCTCTTGGACTAATTTAATTTATTACTGCCGTACAAAGAATGATATGCTTGATGGTATGGACAAGCATAGTAACTGTTTCTAACAAGAAACTTTCGATCTTTTTGAGTTGAGACATTTATCTGGTTACTAAATGTTAATGTTTAAAGTCAATAATTAAGCTAATAATACAACAAACAGAATCAAAATCCTATGAAATATTACCAGGGAGGAATGACTCTGTCCATTGGATGAGGTACCACAGACGATTCCCGATACCGGCCGGACAAAGGCTAGATGGCAGACCAGCGACGGACAGACGCCAGACATACAGATAAACTCGTTTCGCCTACAGGCGGATGTGGTGAAATTAGAGTTGGTGGCAGACCATTGCTTATTGATGACATCGTTGGGGTGTCCGGGGAAGCTGCTGATTGCGTCAGACAGACTCTATAACCTAGCCCACAGCAAACAATGCGGGCTTAATGCTGGGTCACATTTAAACTTTACAGCGCTAAAATATTGTTTATATAAACCGAGAGATCAAATGATTATTTTCAACTTAAAAATCATCATAAATGTCTTAGTTAACTCTTTCTGGCAGTGTTTGAAAGTGACGCATGCGCTATTGGCAATTGTTATAATATGGTCGTGACAAAAATAAAACCGCATTTGAACATACTTACATGCGCACATCTACTTGATGTGGTTGAAAATCGCGACCTGTACAATATCCAGAAGTTTTGCCCCTCACTACTGGCCCGAATGACATTGACAGACAGTATACCGGCGCAGCGCCGGTATACTTACCATAAGGCTGTTTATACCGGCGCAGCGCCGATACTAGTAGTTTGTATGTGTGTATGTTTGTGTGTCTCCATAACAATATACAAGTACATCTCATAAATATACAATAACATTTAAACAATAACCAAATAAACATGATAAGGGTACATTTGGAAAGAGAATAATTAAAATGCCATGCCGTAGTGACAACTGTTATCAGTTCATCGCATCAAAGCCTGAAACCTCTTTGCATAGCATTTTCTGATAAAAAAAAGTATGAGACCGCCTATGGTATGCACATTGTACATTTATTTCAGGAAAAAATGCCAGCAATACCTAATTTAAAACACGAGAAACAATATCCATTAATTATTACCTGTTCCACATTGCCTCTTAGCAATTGCCAGCTTCAAAGAATGACAAATACCGACATTCCTAAAAAACAGACCTCTTATTATTACAATAGTAGGCCCCTACTGTTGCTGTAGATCAAAACATGAACAATTATTATTCAGTAATTTCAATCAATGAAAAGTGGTCTGAATGCGTCTAGAAGCGTTACGAACATCGGAAGTTAATTAATTAAAAAATAATGGGATATGATGGTTGGCCAGGTCAATTAGTATAAACATTTGTCTTTTTCATTTTGTGAGTTTAGTCAACTCCTCGGAAGAGATGAACTGGAATCGTGTTCTGTGTATTATTATGACCGGAAATTGGAACGCGTTGATAAAGTGAAAGCAGAGCAGCAGACAAAGTGCACCTGATGCCACAGGGTGGCACATCGCTCAGCCAACATTTTGCCAACTCTGGGAAAACCTGTTGATTTTAAGGCGCTAAATTATATCAGTTAACTTTCCACCCACTTGAAGTTGTGTCTCGCTACCGCGATCCACAACTTCTAGTGCGTGCACCCGGGCCGTGCACATTCCTCTTTTACTAATTTGAGACCAATCATCTGAAAATCATTTATTCCCAATGACAGTGATTTGATGGGCTACTCAAGTAATGGGTTATGTTCGTTTGGCCTTGCAGAGTGTAGGATAGCAGCAGGCAGGCGGTTGATAAGATCACTGAATGTGAACTTTTGTTTGTAGAAGACAGATGTGTCCATCCACCTTGCAAATAAAAGGCGAACAACAGTACACACCGTCTGCCAATGTAATCAGCTACTACTGTTTGTCTTTGAGTCACAGTACCTGCGTCTTTAAATACTGTGAGTATTCGCTGGTTTCTCAGAAAAGCCAACGAAAATAGTCAAACTAAATGGATTCTAGATATTTAGATATTAGTCTGCACTACTGCATTATATACTGCACTGCATTTTACTGCACGCCGGGGAAAACTTTTTATCCAAGCCATGGGGACTCAACTATGCCCTGCGGCTTCAGAGAATACTTTACGAGCCAAAATAGTATATCATAGATATATAGTCTGCATTTGCCCTTTTATTTTTACGTAGAAAACGCGCTGGCATATTCTGAACAACAATTTGGTACTTTTATTTGGTACCGTGTTGCACTGCACCTATTTAATCATAGTGCATTGCCACACCGCAGAATAAAAAAGACGCCTATTGGCGCAAAGTTAACGCTTCTTGGCGAAGGATGAACGCTTGTCGGCGCAAAATGTCAATTTAGAGCACTGACGGCTCACAAAAAGTGTAAACAAAGACATAAAGTTCAATTACTTAGTGTAATGACCCCATCCACGGAACACTAGATTGTATAAGGACAACGCTGGTGTTTATTTTACTCGTATAGCGACTGTAGTTTGTTCAGACGAATGGAAACAGTTGGCTACCCATCCTGATATTCCGGACTTATAGTCCTTTTCAAACCCTTTTTTGCTGGTAAGTAGCTATATGAACGTCATAATATAATCGAATGTTAGAGATTGAAGTCCGGACTGTACAACTAAACAACTGGGTAGCAAACTGGTAGCTTTATTTTGTAATTATTCGCAAAATCTAAAGTTCTTGTCTGGTTGAACGCCTATTGGTGCAGTGTGCACACGCCTATCGGTGCAAATAAAGTTTACCAAAATAGAAAGCATGTTATTTTCAAACATTTTCAATGGCAGATCCACGTTCTGGATAAAGAGGGGGACCCCCTCCCCTCAATATTTTTTTTGTTATATTGCTTACACTGTTTTTTATCACGTATTATCGATAAATGTAGTAGGCCTATTCAACGTTATATTGCTAAGACTAGTCATATACGTCTATCAACACATTTAGATGATTAGGCCTATGTTAATTATCAAATCCCCACAGCCCACACTTTCTATTAAAACATTCACTTCAGAAAAAAATAAGATGGAGCAAGACTATAGTCTGGTATATACATTTATTTGTAATATAAATAATATTTATCACAATGACCATGGTAATAAGGTAGGATGGGGATTTTTAGATGTCAGCTATATAACATAAAATCAGGCCTAAATAAAGCTATTTTGGTCAAGGGAAGTTCATGTAGCGTCACCATGGTCACATCCGGAGTGAAGCATAAGGGGGGGGGAGGGGGCAGGCCTAACATCTGCCCCCAACCTAGCTTTTTGGGCAGGGATATAATATTCAAAAGCGCAGAAGAAAACTGTACTAACGTAAGTTTAATTGCCAGGCCTATATTGCCTATATTGGCATATAAAAAAGATCCGGGGTACTTATAAAATGATTCTAATAATTAAAAAAGTAAGCAGGATCCAAGAGGGGGGGGGGGCTTGGTCGAAAAAAAGATTATCTTATTTAGGGATTTCCTTATGAACTGGTTCCACACTCACTGAGGGACAAGCAGTGGCCAATATGCCTTAGATTGCAGGAGAAAGCCTTTGAAAATCAAAGACACAGCGCTGCAGTGAAATATTCCTTTGTTTTAAGCCCCCCCCCCCGTCAGTGAAAAGCTAGATCCGCCCCTGACTAACAAGGCCTAAGCCTACAATGGTTTGTGCTAACTAGCCAGGACTTTCGTACCCAGCAAACATTAGGTGTACTGTTGAGTCAACGTCGTAGACGATAGGCTAACGGTAAACCAGCGTTGGGCCAACGTCTCAAGTTTGCTGGGTAGTAAAAGTGGTCGGGTCATAATGCCTATGCGTAAAGAAAAGATTTAGATCAAATGTATAGCCTTGGGTGGGCTACATATTAACCTCATCCTTGTCTCCCCATCTCCCAATGCATACATGTGAACTACATGTGCAGTCGTGTAACCCTGTAGACCCCATAGTGCACAATAAGCAGGGGGTGAGTATAGTCCAATCGTGGCTGAAAAAAACTTGAAATTGAAGATTACAGCCACAGATAGCTTCCAATAAAAGATGTGTTAACCTACTTTCCATTTTGCCTTCATAATTATGAAATACTAAAATTAGCCTTGATTAATCAGGTCGACAATAGGACTGGTTGGTTAGAATCAGTGACATTACAGCTAGGCCCTATACATCCCATGCTCAGCAACATTAAAAGTTATGTAGGCCTACTGTGGTGAGTTGAAGTCGAGATCGCTCCCAGTCCCCACCATATGTTAGAAAACTTTCATTTTCTTGGATAAAAGGAGCACAACAATCCATGCTCCACGCCTCTACGATGTAGTCAATCGCAGGTCTGGACTAATATCAGACCACCATGCCTCGCGTAGACCTATATGCCTACCCATAAACAGACCAATGACAGAACAGTGATAGGACCAGTAGACATAATGTAGTAAGATTAATAACTGTCATTAACTAGAAAGAGTGTTGTTCGGAAACGAACACGACAGCAGCCCTCCGTTATCGCGAGTCGGCCATTTTAAATTTGATATAGATCAGCAGATTTTCTCAAGTTTTATTTTATATTACCGCTTTAGCTATTATGTAAGATTTCCGAGGTAATGAGAAAAAACAATTAAAAATGACCGCAAGTTGGCTATTTTGGATTTTATTTCTGCGAAATGTGTCTGTGATGTATGTGATAGATATGCGAAGTATGAGAGAGCAGAAGTTCTTAGATCAGCTATTATGCAAGATTTCCAAGATAATGAGGAAAAAATTTAAAATGGCCGACTGGCGGCCATTTTGGATTTTATTAGTGCGAAATTTGTCATGGGTTATAACTGTGTGAGACCTTCTATTTTGTTTTATATTCATGGTCCAGCTAATTTGTATTTTTTGAGTCACTTAAATATCACAAAATTACTCAAATTCAAAATGGCCGCTAAACGGCCATTTTAAAGTTTTTGTTCCCAAAAAGGGAATCAGGTCATTGGCTGACATAGCTGAGCATATTTGCCAGATTAAAAGAAGATCTGATGGAAACTGTTTCCTGAAACGCGCTAACGAGCATTTCTTCGTTAGTGGCCATAGTAATTAAAGAGTTGAGGATATGGAGATCAAAATGTCACAAAAACAATTTGCCAGTGGTATGAGGTGGCTATGTGAAGCATAGATAGACTATATTGATAGATTAGTAGCTATCTTGAAAACAAATAACTGTGCTGGCGGCGGGGGCTGCATAATTATTAACGAACATTTTGTTAGGCTATAGTCTAGACTATCAAGTTATATTATAAATATCATTTAAATGTATTTATTCCAGCTGTAGGCTACATAGCACAATGATCTTAAGGCCTATCCCGTTAAAAAAATAGCCGTAGATTATAAAACAAATTCGTACCTAATATAGCCTTATAGGTCTACCAATACTAACAAAATTATACATAGTTGCCCCAATAGGCGTCTTCACATTGCTCCAATAGGCGTGCAACATTGATTTTACAACGTTTCAACGGTTTATTGTCTACGCAGGTTATTAGACAAATAAATGAGATATCAGTGGCGTAGAACAGACTTAATGTAACATAATCTATCAAATTATAGAATATTTACATGCAAATAGATTTGAAAAAATAACATTTGAATGGAATCGTGTCCAGTTTTGAGGTAGGGTACCAAAACTGTTTTCACTAGTCTGAGAAATGTATTAAACTTTTCCATGTTAATTCCATGCGTGGAGGTTCGTAAGATGTACTAGTGTTCCGTGCACACCCCTATGTAACATAAATTGAACATTTTGGACTTTTTTCAGACGATATTTTGAAAAAAATTTGACAATTTGGCACCGAGAAGCGTTGCACTTTGCCAGTAGGCGTCTTTTTGATTCTGCAGTGTGATTGCATTACATTGTAATTCATGACATTGCATTGAGTTACATTGCATCGCTTTGTAAAGCACTGCTTTCACATTTCTGAGAATTAAATTTTATATTTTATAAATCCTTCATTAAAATGTTAATAATAACATAATAGTAACACATTATATAGCCTACTAATATAACATATGGTCCTACACCCTTTGATATCCAAGGGGATGATGTATAAGTTTCCTCTAGAGATTAATTGTTTTCATCACGGGCTCATTTACAAAGTGTGTAATGTCAATTTTCTACAACACTGTATGTTACTGGGTCCCGAGCATGCTATTATTATTGCTTGAGATAATCACTTCTAGACAGGTGAGATAGAAGAGGTTCTTGACACGGTTTCATTAATTAACCCTTGCCACACTGAAATATTGTTTTACAAACCGTGGAGATCCTAGGTTTTTTTTTTAATTTGAAATTATTATAAATCTCTCAGTTAGCTTTTTCCGCTTCGTCTGAATACCTAATTTATGGGTGTAAGGCTGTTATCATTTTTCATTTTTTCAGTGTGGGGATCGACTTTTGACGTCAGAATTTGACGATTCTGACGTCTAAAGACAATGCCCTCGCTGAAAGGGTCAGCTCGTTCACCACTGCTCACAACTATTATCCGGCTTTGATTATTGTATTATCGCATATAAAAGCGGTGGCTGGAGGTGCTATATTCGGTTGATTAGCAAAAATAGCACACCTCACAATGTTATGAGCATGTTTTATCCCTGTTGTGTGCGAGAGCGATACACATAATCAAGTGGGTAGCAAATTGCAATTAGTTTAAATCAAGCTGATATCCTAAAATTATCCTGTTCTCAATGCTGATTCATGTCAGGTTACTAAGCTTGCTAAGAGGTGAATCCGTGAATTAATATAATTTAGATCAATACATTAACTTTTTTCCTATTTTGACAGTACATAAAAATACCAGTAAATATTTATCTGGCTCCTTCGGAGAGAGCTGTTTCTATCTGTCACTGATATGAGTTTCAATATAGATCTTTTTAGCCCCGAGGCCACGTTATATTACCGTGGCGTGTTTGAAGTTGAAGAGCGAGTTAATATAACGATTCAATATTGACAATGACATCTATAAGGATTTATTTTGTCATCACGAAGATGGATGTAAATTATAGCGCTATTAACGACCGTATCACGCCTAAAATAATATATTCAATTAAATCTTGACGCAAAATAGTACAGCCGTATACGTTACAAAAATAAACTATGACTGATTGCTTTGTTTTTTATTTCAATGACATTTTAAATGACATATTAAATCAATTTTATTTTTGAAAGGCCATGATATTTTAGGAGCGGTCGAAAACTGACATTGGGCAGAGAGGTTGTAAATTCTTTTGATTTTTTGTTTGCATGAAACTGACAGAATGTATTTTGGAAATCCACAAATATATAATGCCTACAAACATGACAAACATTACTTGCGAAATGTTATTAAAGTATTTGACAAACCAAATTCAAGACAAGAACGTTGGAAATACTGGCGGTCTATTAGCAAAACAAATGTCGTGTCTTTTCTGTGCTTTAATTCCTCATGTTAAGCCAGTGGAATATGCATAATTTTATTGACGTTTAATCCACGAAAATTAATCGTCACC
The DNA here is from genome assembly GCA_964017125.1 of Flabesymbios commensalis. NCBI lineage: Eukaryota > Metazoa > Annelida > Polychaeta > Terebellida > Flabelligeridae > Flabesymbios > Flabesymbios commensalis. Next base: position 85,290,580 of record OZ024907.1, read on the forward strand.
GTAACAGGCGCGGTAATGTCCTGGGACCGGTTTAATTACTTAAAATTACAATATTTGCAATTTTGCATAGTTGATAATCACCTCACTCCACCCACGCCTCCACCCACGAACCAACCAAGAAAACAACCACCCATGCAAAGGAAGCTCCAGCCTTACAATTTTAAGGAGTGAAGTAATAATTTATAACTAACTAAAATATAATGAATAATAACAGCACCACAGGAGTATTCCTACACTCTAAGCAATATAGGTTCTTTAGAATGAACCCTCGCGTACTATTACCATGTAACCCCAGGAGAACCCTGCAAGGGTTCTCCTGGGGTTGCATGGTTATAGTACTCAAGGGTTCTTTTTAAATATTTTTTTAGAGTGTATTTATGACTTCTTGTGCCTGGATTAGCCTAATACCTGTGTTGCCCGACAACTGTTTGGATGGAGTACCAGGCTACGAGTGCATCAAGAGACTGTGACACCCCTGAAGCCAGCAACGTAGTAAATCAATCAGAATACTGGTTAAATAAATGATCAGCTCATGTGATGACTTCAGCTTTTTCTTTGGCTTGCGAAAATATAGGATCTATCTTGTTACTTTACATTATTAAATGACACACCGTCCGGTGTATCATTTAATAACATAAAGAGAGACATTATCGTGAGACATTACGGGTGAGTTACAACCAGTTTACGACCAAAATCGGCTGACTGCGCGACATTGTCACAGACCAAATATCAATGCTCAAAAACGCTATGTGGTTGCATTCAGTGACACTACGGTGAAAATAGGCGTCGTTTGTTGCTGTAAGACTTTATACAGAATCATGGCATTATCGCGAAAGAAGGAATGCGGTAAGACAGACACATTCTAGCAAACATAATACATTGATTCGATGCTGGTTCAATGTTAGGGAAGCGTCGAAGACTCTGGTCCAACATTGAGCCAGCATAGAATCAATGTATCGTGTTTGCTGGGATATGGCACATACTCTGAGATAGTTTTGTTCCTAGGCGTGCAGACATTGAATAGCAGGAAAAAAAGTTATTTCAACGCCAGCAGTGATCACTAACGTGCTGAAAGACGGACATTCTTCAAGAGTGTTTTGCGTGGGATGGGAATTCTCATTTATGCTGGATTGCCAAATGGCGCATCTCAGTGAGACGGGATTCCACGAAACCCACAGCCGAGGAATGCGGCTCAGCCAAAAGAAATACCCTCCTCAAGACGCTATACGTTTGTCTGACGACGCCCCTATACACATTATGTCATGTTGATCAAACGTGCCCCGCACTTCCGATATTTTTTAAAAATGATTTGGTCCAATACATAGATAAAAAATGGACAATTTTGCTGACAATGCAGTCAAAAATGAGTCTAACGAAATTTTCAATGTGTGCTTCGAAATGTACAGTGATCACTTCGCTTCGCAAACGCGAGATACCAATTATATGGTAAATACCTTCCTTCCCACTTTAGTATGACTATGTAACAATGCATGGACATTCTTTTCCATTACAAACCTGAATTTACCATTGTCATCATACTCCACTACAAGTTGCGAATTGCTGTCGCAATTCTCGACTTGTAGTGGCTAATCTTACGATATTTCATACATTTAGGAAAATAATAATATTTTGAAAACACATATTTTTTGCTCACTTATCTAAAACAATTCAGTTTGGTGGTAACCTATAAAACAGCTTATAAGATACATGTAATATGACATTATATGACATTATAAGGTGTGTAATATTCGTGACATTTGTAAATATATAGCCTGCCAATTAAAATTACGAAATCCCACCCACATGTCTGTATTCAGAATAAATTCTAAATGAATTTTAAATGTTGATAACATTATCTCTTAAATCTCTCAGCGCGACTATAATCGTGTTCTTTATTGGTCGATAAAATCACTGATATCAGTAATTTTTACCCACTTAAAATTGTGGATCGCGGTAGCGAGACACAATTTCAAGTGGGTAAAGATTTAAATTGTATTTGTTTTTTTATTTATAGAGTTAATGTTTAAATTTCAACGGTTTTGTTACTTTTTTTAATGCCATATGTCATGCGTTTCATTTTATCGGGTAATAAATGTGTAAAACAGACACAACTGTGGGCATACGGTGGTGACGCAGACCTTTAAACATTACATTTTAGTATGCCTTTTTAGTGTGCCTTATAATGTGCCTTTTAGTGTGCCTTTTAGTATGCCTTCTAGTGTGCCTTTGAGCATTTGATATTCAAACAAGTGGCGATCTATTTCCATACGGCATAGCATCCCCTGGTGACAACATTCATATTATCAGACACAACATCGTATCGGCATAGAGTCAATTGATCTTGTTGATTGGCAGTGGTCGTGAGATGTCATGTCTGCCCTCAATCGATAACAAAGGCATGACATCGACAATACATATTGTTTGTTTCATCAACAGTAGCAGTATACTGCTCTGCAAGGGCAAATAGTGTAGATGTCACATAAAAAACGTTCGTGCCTTTTGTCTGCTACAATTTATTTTTCAGCTGATTCCAATTCAAAATATCATAAAGATGCCTTTGTCCTTTGTCCTTTTTTCATTTAGCTAAAGTATGGCGGAATCCAAGATGACCGCCAGCATATTTTAAAATAAAATATTTTATAAAGGGAGTAACCACGGCTTACGTTACATGTAAGCAGATACTGTCTCTTGGCTTTGCGGAGCAGTATACTATAGGCCTACTACTTCTACAATATTGTGAAGCCCGCTTTGCTCGACATGCTTATCTCTTGAGAATTGTCCGATTTATATTATTTATATTAAGAAAGTTGTACATATATTCCTAATCTTATTAAAAAGAGCTATGTCCTGTTTCTGCAAGACAAAATCAAATAAGCATGAGTTCAGTCATCATAGTGTGTACATGAAATCTCGCAAAGGATGTTTGCCACTATTTTGTTGTGTTTGAGATCAATACCAACTGAAATAGCTTCACCTTTGCAGCACTAAGCGCGACTTTAGTCTTTGTAAATCCTCAAGTCTATTAGGAATATAATGTGTGTTTAAACATCAAGATGTGCAAATATTTGGTCTCAAATGAAACAAATGCGAGTAATTTTCACCCGCTTGAAGTTGTGAGTCGTTGTAGCGAGACACAACTTCAAGTGGGGGAAAATTTACATTGATTGATTTATCGCTTTAAGGGTCAATGAATGTGACATGTATGCGTGAGTGAGTCACACAACTTCAAGTGGGCGAAACAATAAATTATATTACACAGCGCTTTTAGGGCTAAGATTTACTCCCACGTGCTGCAGCAATTAATGAACAAATGGGTGGGGATTTACACATCTTCCCGCGCGCAGAAACGAGCATTAGCCTCAGTGGGAGAGATGATAAGGACAGGAGATTCTATGTCAACTGTGTTTTTAGTAATTAGGCCTAGAGATGCAGACACATTCTGAGACTGCATTCCTGAATCCAGAAGATACTCATTTAAATAACTTGTAATGTGACATATTAGCGACACATTATCGTATATGACAATTTATTCTCATTGATTTGAAATATTTAGAAGAGCATTGTACTGCTTTCCTTAAAAGGCAAAGGGAAGTAAACGTTTACATATCGGGTAAAAGGTTACAGCTGTGTACCTGTGTGCTGCTGTAAGAGGTTACAGCTGTGTACCTGTGTGCTGCTGTAAGAGGTTACAGCTGTGTACCTGTGTGCTGCTGTAAGAGGTTACAGCTGTGTACCTGTGTGCTGCTGTAAGAGGTTACAGCTGTGTACCTGTGTGCTGCTGTAAGAGGTTACAGCTGTTCACCTGTGTGCTGCTGTAAGAGGTTACAGCTGTGTACCTGTGTGCTGCTGTAAGAGGTTACAGCTGTGTACCTGTGTGCTGCTGTAAGAGGTTACAGCTGTGTACCTGTGTGCTGCTGTAAGAGGTTACAGCTGTGTACCTGTGTGCTGCTGTAAGAGGTTACAGCTGTGTACCTGTGTGCTGCTGTAAGAGGTTACAGCTGTTTACCTGTGTGCTGCTGTAAGAGGTTACAGCTGTGTACCTGTGTGCTGCTGTAAGAGGTTACAGCTGTGTACCTGTGTGCTGCTGTAAGAGGTTACAGCTGTGTACCTGTGTGCTGCTGTAAGAGGTTACAGCTGTGTACCTGTGTGCTGCTGTAAGAGGTTACAGCTGTGTACCTGTGTGCTGCTGTAAGAGGTTACAGCTGTTTACCTGTGTGCTGCTGTAAGAGGTTACAGTTGTGTACCTGTGTGCTGCTGTAAGAGGTTACAGTTGTGTACTTGTGTGCTGCTGTAAGAGGTTACAGCTGTTCACCTGTGTGCTGCTGTAAGAGGTTACAGTTGTGTACCTGTGTACTGCTGTAAGAGGTTACAGCTTTGTACCTGTGTGCTGCTATTCAATTCATGCATTTCAATTTATTTGGCGAGAATTGTACACTCAAATACGTGCAATAACATATTTGTGTAATATTTTTCCATAATAAACAATGTAAGAAAAAACAATGTAATAATCATAAAGTATCAAACAACTACACATGGGCGTATTTAGACGTCAGAATCTTCTGACGTCTAAAGTCGGTCCCAGTATTGAAATAATTACAAATTTATTATGGCCATAGACTCATAACATATGTATTGAAATGAAGTGGAAAGAGCCAGCTAAGACAGTTGTGATGATTTCAAATTGAAAAAAAACAATCTTGGGTCTCAATCGTTTACATAAAAATATTTCAGCGTTGTAATGGTTAAGTACCAGGGCCCGCATTCTCGAACAAGTTGCGATATATCGTAGGCTTCGGATTGGTCGAGATTGCCATCTCGACCAATCCGAAGGCTACGATATATCATAACTTGTACGAGAATACGGGCCCGGATAGACGCAGCTTCCTCAGAATGTGTTGGGTGGACAAGCACTGATATGATTGAATTAGCAAGCCAACTCAAAATGCTGGCCCAACGTTATTTCAACACATGAGTATCGTCATAGACGTTGAAACAACGTTGGTTGAATATGACGAGATTACGGGGTGTAATTTGATAGGGTAAATTGATCATGTAAATATGGACTTGCACCAGATTACACTCTTGAGTGCTATTATTATAATTATAATAACACAATGATGCCGAGCAAAGGCAAAACGCCGTATCTGCCCACGTTACAAGTACGCAGATGTTGCCTTTTGCTTTTGCAGAACAGTATTCTTTGCAAAGCCAAAAGGCAGTATTTGCTGACTTGAAAAGTAAGCAGATACTGCCTTTTGGCTTTGCAGAACAGTATGCTCTGCAAAGCGAAAAGGCAGTATTTGCTTACTTTAGTAGTAAGCGGATACTGCATGCTATTTGCATTTGCAGACCAGCTCTACATCCACTGAGAAGACAAACAAAAGTGATTACTTACTTGGAATGTACGCAGTTACTGCTGGTTGTCTTTACACGGCAGCTTTTAATCTAATTCACCAGGCACTATTTTTATTTGCTGCAAGCGCATCAGATGCAAATAGAAAAGAGTGTCTGGTGAATTAGATTTTATAGAAATGCCTGATCAGAGATCAAAACGATTGGGACATTTATCACTTCCAAGTGTCAGTCCCGGTCAAGTGGACAAATCAATCCTGGCAAACACGAGACATTGACCCATTGCTGACGTGATGCTGGGTCATCAGCACACACGCTGGGTCAACACTAACCATTAAACATGTTAAACGCTATAAAAATAATTTAAATTGTCTCCCTTTAATTTAAAATTGTGTCTCGCTACCGCGAGCTACAACTTAAAGCGGGTGAAAATTACTAATATTTGTTAAATTTGTTAGCAAACATTTGCAAATCTTGATGTTTGAACACACATTTCATTCCCAATATCATAATTTGATCGGCTACTAAAACGAACAAGAAATGACTATAGTTTACTCAGCGCCTAAAGGGTTGAAGCGACACAATCAGGCTAAGAGCATAAAAAATCGGTAAATTGTTGTTGGCTTCCTAATAAGACCATATGATGTAAACATGTCTACAGACTAGAACTGCAAAAATGTTTTTAATTTTTGTGTTGCGCATTCACCAGTTAAGCAAGATATAGAGACGAAATTCCCATATTTCTTATTTTGGACATGCACATGAACAACATTGAGAAAACGGTCCGTCTTTGCTGGAATGGACGGCGTGTGATGTGTGTGTATGTTATATTAGTCTGGTAACGTCCCCTGTAGGACTCTAAAGGTCAGCGGTTGTAGAGGGCTTACCGGTCCTTGTCAACCCTTACAACGCTGAAATGTATAAACCAAGAGATCAAAGGATTACTTTTCAAATTGAAATCATCATAAATGTCTTAGTCAGCTCTTTCCGCTTCATTTGAATGTTATGGGTCTACGGACAATAGAAATTTATCAATTCTTTCAGTGCGGGGTCCGCTTTTAGATGTCAGAATCTGACGTCTATACAGACGTCAGATGCTTACGTCTAAAGACGATCCCCGAGCTCATAGTGTTAACCTTTTCGTGCCCAGTGGATAATAGTTTGCCCCCATTAGCTAGTCCGTGCTTGGACAGCATAACAAAAGCTGTGTTCTTGTATGCTGATAACCAGTGCACGTAGATTTCATGAGTTTCATGAGAAATGTTATTACTCAAACAAGGGCGCATATAATTCAAGCGGTTGCGCAAGTATAGAATTAGGAACATATTTTTCGAATGGCAACTATTGCAGATTATGTATCGCGTTGGCCTACAATAGTCTGGACTACGCATTAGCATGATTAGCCGACAGTTGTGTCCAGATATTATTCTAATGCATTCTTGTTAAAATAATAATTTCTTTTTTTTATACCACAGCCAGGTTAAAGGAAAACGAAATAAAAATAAAAACAGTTTAACATAACGCAAAATATAAAATGTACAGGACTAGAACCCGGAATGTGAGATTCCTCGGTGGAGCAGACTCACAAATATAAACCTCTCCGACAGGTTTCAAAACCAGCTCTTAAGAAAATTAAAAGATTTATTTCTAAGAAATGTTTACCGCCCTTGAGACTACTACAGCTTTTATAAATCGAAAACTACCCTTTCCCTACCTGGTATGACTGGGCCGCCTAACTCATTTACTGCGCGAGGCCCAGTCACACTGACCACCATTTTGTTTCCACAGCCAGCTGTGTAAAAACGACACTCGCGCTGCCTACCAAAAAACTCGGATGCCATGAAATTGATACGAATAATTTAAGTGCCTACAAAAACTAGGCCATTTTCAGCAGGCTTAAACTTTTCATCGTATTAGAACTATTATAATAAAAAATTGAGGTCACTGTGTCAGAGCCTTGCGATGTCATCAGGGTACCCTTTCCCTACAACATACCCGAAATCTGCGCTGAACAGAGCAAATAGCAACGAAATTTCACATGTAAATGTTGATGCAGCCCCCTTATTAGTTTAAAATAAACTACACATTTTCGAGAAGAAAAAACACCGTGTTCTGAATATAGGGGTTTTGTCTTGTTAAAAAATATCGAATATCTATTTTTTTTTTTTTTTTTTGGAAACATTTGCAAACATGAAAACAGCACAAAGAACACAAATTTTCCGAAATAAAATACAAATCCGAGTTGGGGCTTGACACACCCACCCATTGCCGAATTTTTCTCAAAAGTTTTGTTTTTTTTAACTTAACAAAACCCCTTCTATAGGCCCCAATATTCTGCGTGCAAATGCAAACAGCAGTAGCTGCATGCTTGTGAAGTCAAGAGTTACTGCTGCTTGCTTTCGCATGGTAGGATCTCAGCAAACACGAGACATTGAGCCATTGTTGGTTCAATGATGGTTCACCGTCTACGACGCTGGCCCAACATCGAGCCAACAGTGGCCCAATGTCTTGTGTTTGCTGAGATACATGTACACGAAATTGCTACACACGCCCCGTGAAAAGGGAAAACAACCACGGCATTGACGGCGGCCATTTTGGTTTCCTCTGGAGGGTTGAAACCCGGGACGAGAGATGACCTTCTATCATTCTAGGGGTCGTTAATCCAGCCTAATCTAAGCGGACCGGGTGTCAGGTCAACCAGATACTCTGGCTTAACGCCGGTTCTGCCTTGTGCCAGCTCTTTTGACGCTGGCCGAGCGTGGAACCAACATTCGTTCGGCCTTTCTCCTGGCGTTTTTGGGGTCAATGATCTCATCTGGGCGGCCGTTAACAGCCAGAGAGATGTATCTCAGAGGAGACACCTCATCAAATCAGGGTATTATAAGAGGCACCGCGGGCTGTATCAAAGCGGATACGAAACTGTTCCTTTTTTCGTGAAAATCAGTCACAGAAGACGCTATCAGATTATGTCTGCTCAAGGAATCTAATTGCTAAATACGATCAAACATCAGATTATGTCTGTTTAAAACATCAGATTATGTTTGATCGACCATCAGATTATTTCTGATACAACATCAGACTATGTCTGATTTAGACATCAGATTATGTCTCATGCAACATCAGATTATGTCTGCTCAAATATCAGATTATGTTTGATCACACAAAATTTGATAGCAGGAACCACAAAATCTGATAAAATGTGTGACAGTAGACAGTAGTGTGTGATAATACATGTGATAAGACATGTCTGATCAGATTTCCTGATGCTGAAATCATGTTCCTATTTTTTTCTTGAAGTATGTGAAGTCTCTTCCAATCAGACCTTTCCTTCACGACATCGAACCGCGTGCAGACTCCACTGGAGCAACCACTCTAAATTTGTGGTTGGAAGGGGAATGCTTGTGAAACAGTTTGAGACAATAGTATAAGAGCCAGAGCACGAGACAACCTGCGGTACAAAAATGCTAAAATATTTGTCATGTTAATTTTACTCTTGCAATGATGATGCTCAGTGATACAGTGTGATAATGTGATGCACAGTGATACAGATGCATATACGTCTGTAGACAGAGAGCTAACTCACTAAACTTCAGTTCTGTATACAAGGTATATGAATGAATGAATGAATGAATGAATGAATGAATGAATAAATGAATGAATGAATGAATGAATGAATAAATGAATGAATGAATGAATGAATGAATGAATGAATGAATGAATGAATGAATGAATGAATGAATGATTGAATGAATGAATGAATGAATGAATGAATGAATAAATGAATGAATGAATAAATGAATAAATGAATGAATGAATGAATGAATGGATAAATGAATGAATGAATGAATGAATGAATGAATGAATAAATGAATGAATAAATGAATGAATAAATGAATGAATGAATGAATGAATGAATGAGTGAATGAATGAATGATTGAATGAATGAATGAATGAATGAATGAATGAATGAATGAATGAATGAATGAATGAATGAATGAATGAATGAATGAATGAATGAATGAATGAATGAATGAATGATCAACTACTGCATGAGGTCACCAAACGCTTGTCGAAACAGATGAGTTTTAACGACCTTCTAAAATAGGTCAGGGTTTTCTGCCGACGAATCTGGCTCTCCAAACTGTTCAGAGTACTAGAGCCGCAGTTTTAAAACTCCTAGCACCGAAGTTTTTAAGCTTGTACTTTTGGACCAAAATCTACTCTGTGCTCGAACGCAGTGTTCTAGGTGGTGTATAAGGTACTAGCAGCTCTGTGATGTAAATTGGAGCGAGGCCATGTAGAGCACGATATGTCAATAGCAGGACCTTATACTTTATGCGAAATTTGACCGGTAGCCAATGAAATTTGAAGATAATTGGTGAGATATGGTCCCTACTGTCGGCTTTTGCTATCACTCTAGCTGCTGCATGTTGCACCCTCTGCAACCTCTTATGGGTATAAATGGGAGTTCACATAGCAGAGAGTTGCAGTAGTCAAATACATCTAATTATGCACAACCACGAAGACAAAACCCCAGCTCAGTCGTGATTTGAACCAAGTACCTAAATTAAGTTTCGAGCCACAATCAAACCGAACCCAGAGAGGGACATAGCGCAATGGGTAGAACGTGGTGCTTCGCCGATGTCGCTGTCTGCCGTGCAGGGAGTGGAAGGTCATCATTTCGAAGTTAACTCCTAGAGCTCTGATGAATACCGTGGACATTGTGTGTTTTATTAGCAACTGCATAACCAGTTGTTACAAGTAAAATGTGCCTTAAGTGTTAAAACACTGACATATGTCGGGACTTAAATTTAACAAATCACATACATTTTCAGTTACTTGACGTTGTGTGGCGCGGTAGCGAGACACGACTTCAAGTGACTGAACATTTTATTTAAATAGGTCAGTGCTCCAGGTGTTGACATAGAACATTGACTGCACATATATACAGGACACCAGATCAAGTCAAGTCAACCTATTTCCATTCATGAAATTTGTAGACAATTATCCGCAGAGATTTTTGCGGCTTCTCCTATAATTGAATTCAACACGTAGTTATAAATGAGACGTGAAGTTCTAAAAAAAAACAATCCATTTTTTCTGTTTCTCTCAGCATTGTGTGCAGCTGACCGGTCGCAACAAAAACGGCTGTCATGGGCGCGGTTAATAAAACATTTCAATCAACTGAGAAACGTATGATTTTTGCCCACGGAGTTTCAGATTATTTTTACAAAATCCCAGACTATTTGTTCTTGTTACCATGGTTACAATACAGCGATTGGAAGTCGGCTTTATGTCGGCTTTCTATCGGGCCGATATCAGAGACTACGGAGTTATGTTGAGCTAACGCTAATTGGACGAAAACCATAAATCACTTGAAAAAATGTAAAATCTGAAAGAATTGCTGTGGAACTGAAGGAATAATTAAATAGAGTGATAAAAAGTGCAGTAACACGAAGCTAGCATCCTACTTAATGCCTGAAGTTGCATGTCAATTATCAGATGGATATCCTGCCCAAAAATATTTTTTTAAATATTTTTTAAATTACAAACAAGGCCAGTAATAATTTTTAGGTCACACACATTATTTTATTTCACCGTCAATTTCGCTCAATTAATCGCAATCCACATGAATACTTTCAGAAAGTATCAAAACCATTTTTAGATGTGAGTGGGCGATAATACATCGAAAACAAACTTTCCAGCAAACAGGAGACTGTTAAACTTAATATTGTTTTCATGTTCAGACGCTGTTTCATCATTTTAACACCATTGGGTCAATCATTAGTGTTTGCTGGAAAGTCGGTTTTCATGCACCTGTAGAATTAAAAAAATATTTGACCGTTCGAATATCACTAAATCTGACACGTAATTAGTATTTATTTTCAGTTTTTTTCAGACAGTACAACTCAGCTCAAGATATAAATCGCAATGTTACGTGGCGTTTTCAATTTGTTCCAATTTAAAAAAAACGATACAAAGCTCAATATTACAAAAATATGTAGCTTTAATTTAAATTCATTTTGCTGTACATATCCTATTATCAACCCTTTCAGCGCGACTTTAAACGTCAGAATCTGACGTCTATTGACGTCAATGTCGATAGTACGTTTGATATCTGCTCAATCACATATTGAAATGACTAATGTGCAATATTACATGTAAATCATAACGCCTGTAATAGTGGTATGAGTAGGTAGAGCCTATAAATGTCTAGATCACACAAATCATAACGCCTGTAAAAGTAACGGCTATAAACGTATAGATCACACAAACCAGACCGCCTGTATGTGTAACGACAATAAACGTATAGATCACACAAATCATAACGCCTGTATGTGTGTGTAACGGCTATAAACGTATAGATCACACAAATCATAACGCCTGTATGTGTAACGGCTATAAACGTATAGATAACACAAACCATAACGCCTGTATGTGTAACGGCTATAAACGTATAGATCACACAAATCATAACGCCTGTATGTGTAACGACAATAAACGTATAGATCACACAAATCATAACGCCTGTATGTGTAACGACAATAAACGTATAGATCACACAAACCATAACGCCTGTATGTGTAACGGCTATAAACATATAGATACACATAAATCATAACGCCTGTATGTGTAACGGCTATAAACGTATAGATCACACAAATCATAACGCCTGTATGTGTAACGGCTATAAACGTATAGATCACACAAACCATAACGCCTGTATGTGTAACGGCTATAAACATATAGATCCACATAAATCATGTCAGTCTTTATTTATTTTTATAGGTTACTGAGCTGACCGCTGCAGACAGTGTGTGATGTCAACACGATCCTGAGCCGGGATTTGGCCTGGATCCATATCCTGTGGCCGTCTAGGTGTCCTCTGTCTGGTGGAGGTCAGCCTGCGGGGGTCATCCGGCGGAGGTCATCCGGCGGAGGTCAGTCTGTGAGGGTCAGCCTGCACACATGCAGACGCAGGTCTGCTGTCCAGCGCCATGGAGCCGGTGGTGCAACCAGTGAAACAAAATCCAGGTAAGATGTGGGAACTGCTGATCCTTGTTAAACGGTGGTCGCTGCTTGACAAGGTGATACTTGTCAAGCTGTGTACTTTGCTGATCCTTATCATATAGTGCAGTGTGCTATGTATTTCCTGGGATTCGAATGTTAATTTTCGACTAAGGCATTAAACGTGTTAAGTAAGACGTCTTCTTTCAGAAAAACATTGTCGGCATTTTTTCTTTTTAGGTTCAAGGTCATTTTAGGGTCATACAAGGTCATCTGAGGTCATTTAAACAAAATTGACAGATCGGAGCTAATCAAGTTTCAATGTATGTCTTGTGATCCCTCAAAATCTTCAGTGTGAATCGCCAAATGCTAATACATGACATAAAATAACGAATATGATGATCACAGGTCATTGCGGGGTCACTTGAGTTCATATAAGGTCATTTTGTAAAAAATGCCGCACCATAGTTAACCTTGTTTTAACGTATGTATTGTGACCCTTCAAAATCTTCAGTATGAGGCAACCGATGCTAATAGTGACATGAAATAACGAATATCATTATCAATGGTTAATACAAGGGGTCATTTAAGGTCCTTTAAGGTCATATCAGTTGATGGAATATTTCACTGTGAGTTAAAACGTGTGTTAACACAAGTTCCAAGTGACAATAACATCCATTAACATAACAGATAGGTGAATGCACTGTATGAGCACAATCACAAACATCCAGCCCAGTCAGGATTTGAACCCAGTACACGAAGAGTCCACAGCCGACTAAATGAATCCCTGCAACGGAAGACTACACACATTCTACTTCTCAGCGTAATACTAGTATAGCTGTGTAGGCCCACATTTGGGGTGATAAGTCAAACCCCCAATCAGTGTTGGTTGCAACATCCATGCCCTGCAGTTCAGCCTACATGCATTGTGTGGACAATTTCTACTAAATCCTTAAACATACATTATGACGATGCATTACATGGAGAGTTTGAAGAGCTCAGAAGTAAAATGAAGAAATATATGAGATATGTATGAGTCTTTGAATGCAGTGTCAGTTTATGGCTTAGAATAATAATAAAAAAAAACATTTAAAGCCAAATAAACGACCTAAATGTCATAGTGGTCATTTCATTGTTAGATTGCTGGATAATACTTCAATTGAAGATGAAGTCCAATAGTTTTTAGACGATATAACTGTGATCACTAAACTTCTATTCACAGTTATCTCTCAAGTTCTCTCCCAAAATGAAGCGGTTCACACCTATCGTACCCTGCCATTGGCCGCATGACGAAAAAGAGGGTTTTGACAACAATACATCTCTATTGATAATGTTGTGCTAATTTTGCGCAACATTGTACTTTTAACAATCTACAATAACTATGGTTTGAATTCTGTCACAAGAATGTATGCATAAGATAATAGTTATTATTAATAATAGCTGAGTTATGTAAGGTATGACTATTCATCTACACTTTGGAAACATTTCATTGTAATAGAGATATATTCAGTGGATATCCATGAAACACCCAATCATATTTCCTAATACTGCTTACATTTTGTTCTCTTGCTGTTAATCGTTCCCATCTTGTAAAATCAGATAAATATTCTGAGTCTAATTAAAAACGTTTAGTACATGTATTGTCATAATGCCTCAATACATATATCCCGATAAGGATAGTGAAGGCAAAAATTTAAAGGTCGTTATTTCAGTGTGTGATTTGTCTCCATATAGGCCTATAATTAATATATTCAACAAATAAATACATAATCTTAGAAATAAACGTATCGCCAAGTTCTTATATTAAATATCTATAAATAAATACATAATCGGAATTTAAAAGTTGATACGTCGTTTGATGGCTGTTTTGAAATACATTGATTCAAGTTTGTCACAATTCAATTTGTGAAATGCAATGTACCTTTCATGAATCATGCTCGATGTATATATGGGGCATCATTTTGAATAACTTCATCAATAATCTCCGCAAAAACTAAACTAAATTCGCATACAATGATTCCAGTGCTTTCGTCAGACAGTTTGAGACAAAGTTGTAATTTGTGAGTTTGATGATCAAATTGTCTCATGTCTACCATTATCTTTTAGATCAATCAACTGAGAATTATGTAAGTCTATATGGCATGGTACTATTGACACTATAAAACTTGCTCTATAGAAAAGATGTTACTAAGTTCAATATTTATGTTTTAATTATGTACTCGTTTTATTTGTGTTATTCGTATTTTTGAAACAGTAGTTTTTGTTAAATTTATCGTCTTGGACATTTCACCATGTTTAAGCGGTTTGTAGTCACAAAATGACCTTTTCCACCAAAATAGAAAATTCCAACAAACGTTTATCTGAAAAAGTATACAAAGGCTATATCAAGTGTTCACATGGATTACATGACCCATTATACATAACAGAAGTGTAAAACCTTCAACAAGTTTGGTTATAATTGACTTTCTAAGTATAAATAAATGACTGTTGAAATTTATCTTCGGATAAAAGGTTTTCTTCGGAAAGAGCTATATAGCTGAACTATATTCGCCTTTTCGCATGAAACAGTTTACTTAAAAATCTCCACCATTTTTTTATGAATGACTTTTGTAGAAAAAAGACCTTTGATGGTCACAAAATGACACCAGAATAAAAGAATGTGGACCGTATCTGCATCTTATGCAACGTTTATTTAGATTTCATGAACATTTACATTACAAATAAATTCCAGTACAATACATAATCTATGTATAAATAAATTATATTTGAGGGCCACAAAATGACCTACTTTGCATGAACAATGTGAAATATACAACAAATTCCGTTACATTTGACCTTCTGATATATGAATGACCTTTGAAGGTCACAAAATGACCTTTACCTTCAAAATAAAAAAATGCCGAGTTTTTCTAAAAGAGTACGATATTTAAAGCATTTTGATAGGTCACATGACACATTTTACATGAAAAGCGTGAAATTTTCAACAAATTTCTTTTAAATTGACCTTGTGAATGACATTTGAAGGTCACGAAATGACCTTCACCTTGAAAATAAAAAATGCCGAGATAGTTTTTCTGAAAGAGTATGATATTTTAAGCATTTTGATAGGTTACATGACACACTTTACATGAAAAACGTGTAATTTACAATCACTTCCGTTTTAATTGACCTTGTGTATATATATCAATGAGTTGTGAAGGTCACAAAAAGACCTTCACCCTAAAAAATGAAAAAAAAATGCTACATTTGTTCTGCTAAAGTAAACCATTCTTGGCGTTTTGGTAGGTTCTCTCACGTGGGATGAATGGAGTTACCCAGAGGGAGTGATCCTTCCTATTGTTACTCTGGGGACTATCCGACCCGAGGATAGCGGAGCTGCGCGGAATGCAACAGAGTTTCATCATGTCTGGGGGTATATCCCCTAGACATGCGCAGAAGCCCTTATCGGGCGAGCGAAGGAAAACGCTCTCAATAACCCACCATGCCCTATCACCCCCACTTTCACATCATCATCTGTACATCATTCATCTTATCAATTGACTACAACGTTTTTGTCGTATTATAATGTTACTTAAAAGACCTTTTGTGCCGAAAAGTGACGTAAAGCAATGATTTACTACTACTACTACGTCACAATTGAACTTGTATTATATGAATGACCTTTGAAGGTCACGAAATGACCTTAACCCTGAAAATAAAAAATATCGACAATGTTTTTCTGAAAGAGTAGACCATAAGTAACATTTCTAGCACTGGTTGCAAAAATTAACATTCCGATCCAAGCGACCTTAATTTCATTAGATAGCCCACTGCACTACACTGGCTCTACTCACCTCGTTAATGTCATCCTTTCACATTAACCCTTTCAGTGCGGGAAGCGTCTTCAGACGTAAGATTTAGACTTCTAAAGTCGATCCCGAACTGAGAGAGTAAAATATAAATAATGGCTGTAGACCCATAACATAGGTATTGAAATTAAGCGGAAAGTGCTAACTAAGATTTTTATGGTGATTGTAAATTTAAAAAAAACCCTTTGTTCTCTTCATGTACATAAACATATTTCAGCGCTTTAACCCTTTACCGCCAAATTATTCAATTGGACTTTTCACCCGCTTGAAGTTTTGTCTCGCCGACTCGATCCACAACTTCAAGTGAGTGAAAATTAGGCAGATTTTACCAAATGGAGGCCAACAAATTGCAAATCCCGCTGATTAATGTCACGTTTTATCTTTAACAGGTTTAAAAGCTGATATGTAATGTGCTAATAAAAAATGTAAAAAAAGAATATGGACGACACCGGCGGTAAAAGGGTTAAGCGTTAACCCCTGTGTTGCTGGTCCCGTATATCGATTATACTGTTCTATAAAAGATTTAACCAAAAGAAAATATCGCTGAAATTGATCAAATAGTTTTTGATATATGTTCACTTAATCAAAGAATAATTTTTAGGCTACCTCTTTTTTTCTTCTCTCCTTTTAATTCATCTTGAAATGTAAGTTGCTGCCTAAATATTCAGTGAAATAAAATCGAGGTAAGCTATACGCAGGATAATATTGATCGTTGTCTTGGAGGTTTTTCCCACTTTGTTCTGTTAGCCTTGACATTTTAATATTTATGTCTCGTCCGGTGCTGACCATCCAGACCAAAATAGTGTGATTTGGCTTCGCGTGGAAGTACGGATGTCGATTATAATTGTTTAATATTATTTTTCTTTCGCACGCGTGTCGCGTCACCATTTGTTAAAAATAAAATATGCCTTAAATATATAATCCTTGCCTGATGTATCAAAACATCAATTTTGATTCAGGAAAACTAAGTCAATTCTCTACACCTAAGTGTTTTAAATTGGTAAAATGAAAACGGTCATGAAGCTCTTTTAAGAATGTGTGATATTATTGTTTTTATTTTGTCAACCACATTTGTCATATTTATCAAGTCATATGTATCCATTACAGGTAGGGAATTGGGACAACATTTGTGGCTTGATATATGTGCAGAAGTTGGGGTTATTTTCGATTGTTTGATGTTATGGATGACTATGACGAGACTCGTTTAAAATATAAATGTTTTGGATAAGAGCTTTAACAGATTGTGAAAAATAATATGACTAGCGCTGAGGAAATCAATACTATTGCAGACCCGTCATCCAGAAAAATCGCTCGTGGAGTGAACATCTCCTAGTGTTTTGACGAGAATCTGTATAGTGTTGATGTGATGTGATGTTGGGCCAGCGTCGTAGACTGTGGATCAACATCAGACCAGCACCGGGCACATGGGAAAATCTGTGTAATACTATCGCCGGAGGAATTCTAGAATTCCGCCACAGAATATGACTGACTAAGTGTGAAAAAATGATCAAGCACCTGGTAACATTTCAAAAGTCACGCAACACAGTTGACAGACAACGCCACCAAACATTCATGTGATGTTTAAAGATTATTTGCGGTAGCATCAAACGGAGAGAAGTTTCAAATAATACACTGACATTTGAAAAAAAATGTTTTCTTTTTTAAATCTGAAACAAATAACCTTTAAATAGCCTTTAATAATTTTTTTTTCAAATTGATAGACGTTTGAAAAGCTGCTAAATACAAACAGGCCACGGTAATGGCAGAAATATGTTTGTGTTGGTAAATATATTGAACTTATTTTCATTTCACTTCAGATTTTTCGTGGTTGCTAATAACATTTTATTATTTTTTTTTATTTAAGTTCTATCCTAATATTTATTCAACACCTTAAGCTTAATTGATCTTACTTAAGTTTAGCTCAAGCGTTGTTAAGCGTTATATTGAGATTGATTTATGTTGAGATTGATCTTACTTAATTTAAGTTTAGCCTACCAGGACGGTAATGTTGGTTACTAGTTCCTAGTTCGACATTCGAATAAGTAACCACTTACTAGTTCCTGGTTCATTATTCAAATTAGTAACCAGTCACCAGTTCATCATTCAAATGCATTAGCCATTATTGAAAACGAAGTGAACAAATAATACTCAATTCACATTAATCTACAGGTCACCTGAGATGCACTCCAGCTACATTTGCTTGGCTTCAGATTCCATTTCCGTTTATTGTCATCCGCTGGGCGCGGATATAAATTTACCATATCGCTGTGGCTGTGCATTCCTAGAAATATATGCAACAAGATTTCAGATTCGTTGTCCCCCATTTTGTCAAATATGAATAATTTTCACTCACTTTAATTGTAGGTAGCGTCAGTGAGACACAACTTCTACTTGGTTAAAATTGAAATTAAATTACTAGGCGGCTAAAGGGTTTATTCATTTTTTTCTGACCTCCCATACAGAACATCTTTTTCCATCGAAATGTTTTCAAGAATTATTCAAATGGAGAGAAAATTTCACAGAATGAGCCTTAATGTTAAAACAGGGGCGCACAGGATGCAACGGATACTCGTTAACAACAACGATGTTCGCACTCG
Source organism: Flabesymbios commensalis (assembly GCA_964017125.1). Classification (NCBI taxonomy): domain Eukaryota; kingdom Metazoa; phylum Annelida; class Polychaeta; order Terebellida; family Flabelligeridae; genus Flabesymbios; species Flabesymbios commensalis. The sequence goes on from OZ024907.1 coordinate 85,309,385, forward strand.
ACCCCTATATCTAGAGGTCACATTAGATCCGCGTTGCATGTCTGACGCTGATTTCCTAAGTAAATTTCTCAATCAATTTCCATTAAATTTTGCAAGCCCTCTTTGCCACTCTTCCGACAAAAACTCTAGAGCAGTGGTTAAAGCTGCCTGCTTGGCAAGTCGAAGATCGCGGACTAGAACACAACTCTGGCCTTCAAGTTTCAAATAAACAAAATAATTTTCCCCGCTCACTCGCAAAGATAAATTATTTCGGAGAACCTGCGTGACCGAGATGTGGGGTGCTCGGCCAGGGCTAGAATTTCAAATTCTGTGTCTGGAAGGCTGTGTCATCTCATTCATCTCACCATCCTCAGGAAGTTGTCCTGGCCCAGTTTAGCATATAATTATGTGCACAGAAATGGCCTAAATCCCGTTCATTTCATTTAAAATTTCGTGAAATTTGTTTTAATATTTCAAAAGTTAGACCATTGACATGTGGTGATATTTCGAGATTGAAACTGTGCATGACATATAATGTAAGTTCTTCTTATTGTAGCTCACAAATAAAACACCAAGAAATATGACCTCATTTTAATCAATCATGTCGAATGAGATAACAATGTCCTGGGGAAATGCGCAGGAAAAATCGTTGGCTAAATGCTGACATAACGTGGATAGATGCTGGACCAGTGTAGAACTAATGTACCATTATTTGGGAATTCAAGAAGTCTGGTGTGTAGGCCTATATCAATATACCCCGCGGTGAGAAGCATCACAAGGGAAAGTGAAGCCAATAAGAGAAGGCTCAATTGTCCTTCGGTGAGTTTTCTAATTTCCTCCTTGAAATTAGTTGTCCCAGTGTATCTTGTATTAGGCAGCAGACACGGTTCGTCGTTTCATTTTATTTGCAGCAGATGATTAAATCATGGTTCTATAGGTTTTCAGTGTTTTCCACCTTTCCGGGTCATCATCCAGCGATTGTTTTTGAAATAAAATGTCAAAAACAAGTTTCTGAGCCCGAAGGGGGGAACCTCTGAACAATCCCCTGGTATGTACATAATTTTATGTTCTTGCATGTCATCACACAGGGTACTGTCTGAATCATGTGAATGTACATGTGTTCTCGCATGTCATCACGCAGGGTACCGTCTGAATCATGTGAATATATATGTTCTCGCATGTAGTCACACTGCGTACTTCTCGCCTGTCGTGATAGACTGATCGCCTAAAGGCTCGGGCTTGATGTGGTGTAACATCTCGCCTTCCCAACGGTGCCGTATGCATATATCCTGGCATGTGGTCACACTGAAGATAAAAGTCAGTTTCCGCATCATTAGGAGTGTTATTGTACATCTCTGTGTAGTGTTCAGGACACTCAGAAATGAAAAATAACGGGACTACGAAAATTAAATTTACACTTAGATGAGTAAAACGGTGTTCCTTTAAATTGACATTCAATTGGCATCAGTTGAGTCAGCCGTGTGCGCCATCTCACCATCCAAGCAAATGAGAGATATTGACACATGTGGTGATGGTCTGATGGTGGCCCATCATCTGCCTGCGGGCCCAGGATCAGCCCAACACCTGTACAATATATCATTTTCGCAGGGATTGCCACGTAAGACAGACTCATACAATATTCAGCTGAAATCTTCGGGTGTCTCGAGAAGAGCCCCGAGGCAAGAAGATAAAAGCTGAAATCACACCCTCCTGGGCTGCTGTGCAAAGCCAGAAGGCAGTAACTGATTACTTTTAAAGAAAACAGTTTCTGTCTTTCTGCGTTGCGGACGACAAAGAGTGACAATGGACTGCACAGAGACTGGTAACCCTTAGAGCACTGATGTAGACTACAGTAGACACACTGCACAGAGACTGTTAACCCTTAGAGCACTGATGTAGACTACAGTAGACACACTGCACAGAGACTGTTAACCCTTAGAACACTGATGTAGACTACAGTAGACATACTGCACAGAGACTGGTAACCCTTAGATCACTGATGTAGACTACAGTAGACATACTGCACAGAGACTGGTAACCCTTAGAGCACTGATGTAGACTACAGTAGACATACTGCACAGAGACTGTTAACCTTTAGATCACTGATGCAGACTACAGTAGACATACTACACAGAGACTGGTAACCCTTAGAGCACTGATGTAGACTACAGTAGACATACTGCACAGAGACTGTTAACCTTTAGAGCACTGATGTAGACTACAGTAGACATACTGTGTTTTAGGATCACCTGTATAACCCCTGATAACGAGCTGTTCACAGTAAAATATGCTTTCAATCTTGAAACACTGATATATATTGGGACCTAAATTTCACAAATAACATACATTTTCAGTCGCTTGAAGTTGTGTATTGCGGTAGCGAGACACAACCCCAAGTGACTGAAAATTCAAATTGAATAGCTCAGTGCTCTAAGGGTTAACTTTAGATGAAAATCTATTTTTAGAATAGCGGAACGTTTAGCTGGTGTGGTCACAGATAAGGCTAAGCATGCAGCGCCTTATCGAAAAAAATACCGTGCGAGCACTCAAATACCCCTCGGCTGATGCAGTGACTCTATATATGCCAGGTTTCGAGGCAATTAATTGAAAATAAGAACGATTTATTAAAATTGATAAAACCAAAATGGCCGCCGCAGCCTCGTTTTCAGTCTCCCATGAAAACGAACAATACCAATGGACTCGCAGACTCCGAAAACCTATATATATACCAGGTTTCGAGGGAATTCTGACAAAAAAGTTGAAAAAAATCATTTTGGCGGCCATTTTAATTATTGGTGGAAAGCTGAAATTCTAATCAGGTCATCTCCATACTCATGGGTAACTTCACAAAGAAAATTGGAGAGATCCAATAATTATTTTTCAAGTTATCAGGTTAACAAGGAATTATTAAATTAAAAAATCAAGATGGCTGCCATAGCCGTTCCAGTCGCACACGAAAACGGACAATGCCAATAAACTCGCAGATCCCGAAAACTTATATATACCAGGTTTCAAGGGAATTATGAAAAAAAAATAAAGTCGGAAAATAAAAAAAATAGTCGCCAGGTTGCGGCCATTTTGATTATCAGTGGAAAGCTGAAAATATAATCAGGTGATCTCCATACTCACATAAAACTTCACATAAAAAATTGGAGAGATCCAATAATTATTTTCAAGGTATCGCGTTAACAAGAATTTTTTTAAATCTTTGACCTTGACCTTTGACCTATGACCTTGACCTTGGGTAAAAAAAAGTGACGGGAGGGGTTGAATGTTTGTATGCGGCGGCGCAAGAAGGGGACGACAATACCCCTTCAGGCCCAACGGGCCGAGGGGTAAAAAACACTACATTCACCTGTGCGATGTTTGCGCGCCGACATCGGACTGATGAGTGTTCTACAATAAACGTTTGAGGTTGCAAAAATCCCGCGCGCCACTTGTATTGCGTTTTTAGGGTCGCGGCTAGAAAAACAATTCCAAGTGCAAACCGAGCAGTTATGATCAGTATAAACGGTCGTCATTTTATCTGAATAAATGTAGTTTTAAAGCAATATACTGCTCCCTGTCGTGAAACGCAGTAATAGACTGGCAACCCGCTTGCGGAACAGCCATCAAAAGGAAGTGTGGGTCGCTGAAATTCGAGCTCAGGAATTCCGTAGCTCAGGCAAGCAGAGGACACATTGCTTCGAAACTGGATCGTATCAAGAACTATTCGTGATCGTCTGGATGGCTCGTGTGAATAAAAAATATCTAGCAATTTTCTAGGTTGTATTTGCGAAGTTAATTTGTTTTCTGACAATTCGCCGCCTCTGTAATAAAAGGTCGTATCTTCCACTTTGTAAAGTGGCAGATACGCCCTTTGTTACAGAGATGGCGAATTCATATCCACAAATTCAGACATACACTTGGCGCCACCTCATATTAGCATGACATAACGGTACGTGACAGCAGTCGTACCCTGTAATAATGTCTGGGGATATCATTACATGGGTACATTTAGTCATGTAAACTGTGTCACGAGAAGCTACGATTAGGGCTGTTCCAGTACCCCCCCCCCCCCGTGGTTGGCAATTGAAAAACTATCCCCACCTCCCCCGGAATTGTTTAGCACCACAGTCCTCGGAATTTCCTCATAGCGCATAAACTGTTAGGAGTAAACCTGTTAGGAGTAAACCTTATCACCACCCCAAGAAAAATTATACCACACTCAGCGGAAAAGTTTTAGTTGAAGCCCACCATCCCTTCCGGAATTAAACAGCTCCATCTACGGCGTGTTTTAGTTCTCAGCCCATCATGATAAGTCTGACCCATGGAGATACACAAGGCTTATAATGACACATAAAAAATAATGATCTGGATGGAAGATTCCTGTAGTACACCGCTCTGTAGTACAGTATCTGCTTACTTGTAAAGTAAGCATATACTGTATTTTATCTTTGCATGGCAGAATACAATTACAGTGAGACGACATGTGCAACAAAACAGACTCTTTACGTGACCTGCAAAGCAAACGACAAACAAATAAACATGGAGAAGACACATATCTTGTGGAGCTACACACTGACAGGAAGTGATCACCATCTTGTATTCTGCGCACGCACACCAATTGCCAGCTTCAAATTAGGTGTCTTAGTTGCCCACTTGCACAATACTTCCGCAAAAGCTGTACAACATTGTTCCAATGTCAATCTAATTCTTTGCTGTTTTCTTAATGAATGTCTTTCCTTGGTGCCACTTTTCTTTTTGGCCATCTCTCCTAAAAGGGTCCTTCCATCCGATATTCTGAATAAAAAAAAACTAAAAGTCCTAAAAGAGTGCCGCATACGGAATCTCAGACAGACCCGACTTAACTGGTTTCCTGCTATATGTAGTCTATGTAGTAGCCCACTAGGTTTTTTTTTAAATGCATGAATCCCGAACAATTTACAACAAAGGCAAGCAGACCCCCGTCATAACAGATATCGTCATAACAGAAATACTGCTACATTTAAATCTACCAGCATTGTAATAGACGGTGCAAAGGTAAACAGCAGTAGCTGCTGATTTCTCAGTAATCAGTTATTGCTGTTGTTTTCCGGGGCACCTCCAGCAAACATGAGACGTTGGCCCGATGTTGGTGAACTGTTGGCCCATCGTCTACGATGTCAGCTCAACAGAAAGCCAACGCTGGGCCAACATATTTTGTTTGCTGGGCATTGCTGCAATATTTTTGCCGGGTCATATGTATTTGAATTAAAACCTGAATGTTTGTAAATATACATATATGTTGTTTTTGATACCCTTTCCTTCTTATTTGTAATTTAAATAGTATTTTAGGACGCGATTGATCGTCACTTTTTTAATTACTTATTACTAAATATATATCACAGAGATGATATATACAGCTATTTGAAACGTCTGATTTGTCATAATTAACCCTTTAAGCGCTAAATTAAGTATTTGCACCCACTTCGCGATAGCGACATACAACTTTAAGTGGGTGAAAATATTTATTTAATTTGGAATCGAAAATTTGCAAATCTTGATGTTTTAGACACTGAAATCGTTCTCAATAAATGTGATCTAAACGTCTGATTAATCGGATTAAAAACGTCTATGCAACCCAGCAGACAAAATACATTGAAATTATTGTTAGTTTAATGTTGGTCCACCGTATACGACGCTGGAACAACGTTGAACCAACATTGATTCAACGTCTTGTGTCTGCTGAATGGTCGTTCAAAGGGTTAAATATGGAGCTATCAAGAGGCGCTGACCGATTGTTGGTTTCTTCGCCTCGTATTCTTCTACACGTTACGATATATCGTAGGCTTCGCATTGGTCGAGACGGCCCTCTCGACCAATACGAAGCCTACGATATATCGTAACTTGTACGAGAATACGGGCCTTGGTTTCTTAGTGGGTTAACGTCCCTCATTTGCTGTCAGTGCTGATTACAAAGACATGGCAGCAGGTGTCGCCACAGTGTCCAGCGTCCCCCTGGTCAACTGTAATTCTATTGTGGCACATGTATCTACCTATAACGCACATGTGGCGATCACGGGTACTATCCGTGTGTTGGGGTAATGCTGGGCCGACGTCAAATGCGTTGGCCCACCATTGAATCACCATTTTCAAAGGCGTCAGTGCGCAGCTGAAAAGTCCCACCCTCTGCTCACACGCGAGCATGTTTTTATTCCCCTGGTAAATTCTAGGCGCTTCCCAGGAAACACAGAGCGCTGAACCAGTGTTGGTTTAATGCTGGGCCAGCGGCACAGACGGTTACCCAGTGCGAGGTCAATTCAAATCCAATATTTGTCAACCCAATGTCATCATAACAAGGTCAATGTACATGTATCTTGTTTACATTGAGGTTATGCCTACAATGCCGAGCAAAGCCAAACTGCAGTATCTGCTTACTTTTACCAAGATGTGAATTTTTGTATTTAAAACCCACGACATTTGGCACCTGGACTCCTCATATTAACCCTTTAAGCGCCAAATTATTTAATCCGAATTTTCACCTACTTGAAGTTGTGTCTCGCTGACGTGATCCACAGCCTCAAGTGAGTGAAAATGAAAGATGGCCCGGGCCTATGCACCCTTAGCTTTTTTTTTTACTGTTCGCCTTTGCATTGTCGTTCCAATTCGTGTCATTTAATCGGACGGCATCAGCAGTGACATAACGAATAAAACCGATTTAGAGACCGCTGTCGTGCCAAAGCGACTTAAGAATGTCGGACGTTAAAGCCGATGCGAGCCCACCTTGGAGCATTCCCGGCAAAGACGAGTATTCGATCCAACGCTGGTTTAATGTTGGCCCATCGTCTACGACGCTGGCCCAACATTAAACAAGCATTGGGTCGATAACGCATGTTTGCTGCATGTGTTGGCTCACTGTCAGACCAGCGTCTTTATAGAAGACTATGAAGACTCTTCATAGATGGCACAACATGTATCTAAAAATGGGGTGACATGTTGAAGTCAGAACCGACAGCAATGGCATCTGTGTTAGCGGTGCGGGGAGCTCGTGTTCCATTTACGCCGCTGGCATGCAGGCAGACACAACATTTTCACTGTTTCCAGAATAACTTTTCATTTGCGACATCAAAAGGCGGGGGTCCTTGTGCAGTGGTTAAAGCTACGTGCTTGGTATAAGTCAGGGATAGCGGGTTTGAGCCCCACTCTGGTTTTCAAGTTTCAAAGAAAAAATGTTTCTTCTCCGCTCACTCGTAAATATTCTATATTGTGGGGAGCCTGCGTGAGTGAGAGGTAGCGTGCTCGGCCTCAGACAGCAGATTTAGGCTAACTGTAAATTCAAGATATGTCATATCCGACCTGAGCCCGAAAAGCACTGTAAATGACAAAAATCGTATTTTCTTACATAGCTAACGTACCAGAATTTGGCCTAACGTTGGATCACCGTTTAAGCAACATTTTGACTAGCAGTTAAGTTGTGCGATATCAAAGTTGAATATGAGATACACGTGGCTAAGCCCCATTTCCGAATCTTTGAGTCAGTGTAGGTAATTAATTCGCCAAATTAAAAATTAGCGCATGTTTGTATTTCAAAAGCTGCACCATTTGACAAATGATGTACCCCTCTTATATCGAGAGACGTCGTGATTAGTAATTTACTATATAGTATATAGACTAACTATAGAATACTTTTAAATGACTCCTTTACGATATAGTTGGCGGTGGGACCAAAGAGTCTTTGGTGGTATTAGAAAATATTTATTTACAAATTTGAAAAAAATCGCTGGAGAATAATTTACTGCAAAATGTGTGGGGAGCGCGCAGCGCGTGGCCCTGCGCTAAATTAACGTCGATGCATTGGTTTGAACCTTAACTCGACGAGGCCGCCATCAATTTGATTGCCTAGTCACATTGAGTAGGGAGAAACAATGCTGCTTCTCTGAAAACCCCACACGGGAGCACCGGGGTTCGAAACGGGGACGCATGCATGACTGGCGAGGCAGTCAGTCGCTCCAGCCATTGCGCCACGTCCCCTTTTCTCGTACTGAGAAATCGGCGATACCATGCGTTTATATAATCATACAACATTATTTAATCATCATTGGGACAATGGTTGAGAAACTGCACTCAAGAAGTTTGGAGTATTGTTGCTATTTTTTAACAAAGCATATTTTGCTGCGTTTTAAGCGTTTTCCTGTAGCGCTATTCACGACTATACCGTTTAACCCTATATCCAACGGTCACGATTACAGTCGTTTTTTATTAGCAAAAGAAACACCAGCTTTCAAACAAGTTAAAGATAAAACGTGACATAAATCAGCAAGACATCAAAATCGCTTGCCTCCATTTTGTCAAATATGAATATTTTTCATTCACTTGAGGTTGTGAATCGCATCAGCAAGACATAACTTCAAGTGAGTGAAAATTCTAAAAACTTGGCGTTTAAAAAGTTTATTTATTTTTATTATCATATTAATAAAGGTTGAGGCTAATCAGCGAAAACAATTATTCGCAACTTTTTCACTTCAAATGTGTTAGCTAATATGTCAAAATGTGTGGGTTGAACATTTTTTATTACTGCATCAGGCTGTGAAACTTCATGTATAATATAATTGTGATTCAAAGCCATATTAGTTGGCTGTGAAATGGTGGCCATGTTGAAGACAATCACGTATGTTTGTGCGATATTATTCCATATTCTTAGGACCATTAAAAATAAAAATGTACGACCTGGACAGTCACTGATAATGTTATGTTTTTGTCCAGCAAATGCAATTAACACTAGGTTCACTAAGAGAGCACATTCTGTACAACACCATTACAGTATTGCTATTATATATGTCCTTATTAAAAAGGGCCGGCCACCATAAGGCCTAAGGACGTATTTAGGGGGCATTAGATCATGCCCCCTCCCAAACTGGAATTAAAAATTAACATCGTAAAAGAAAATAATAGCTTTTAAAATTGTGAACCCCCTAGGGCGTTCAACCCCCTTAATCTTTTCTCCGGGTCGCTTCAGCTTTCTCATTTTTACGTCTGATCACGCAAAGGTAGAACAATTTCTTTAAATATTTAGGTATCATCTGAGCCCCGAAATTCTTTGTATGGCCCAGAAGTTCGATGCCCCCCCCCCCCCCCTGATGTCGAGCGATATTTACTTATTGAGCTCGACTATTCTAAGTTTGCTCGATGTCGTGTATGTCGATCATTCATGAGTAAGCCAGCCCCAACTCGTCAGTCGGTTGTTATTTAAATACATTTATAGACGGCGACACATGGGTCCTAATATATGTGTATGTATCATCTTTGATGCAGTCTATCCCAGGTGTCACAATAAAATACTGTCCGCAAACACAAGGCGTTCACTGAATGTGATGATAAATAGTCCCAGCATTAAAATAACACTGAATCAAATCCGCTGGCCCAGCATTAAATAGCACTGCACCAATGCCTCGTGCTTATTGGTAGAGGCAGAAAGTAAAACCAGCTGAATTCCTGTTGCCAATGGATACAGATCACCATAGCATGTGCCATAGCAACCATCTAGTGTATTAGCCCCGAAGAGTAATTAGCCTATATACGGTATCTGGGTATTTCAATTACATCTTCCATCTGGTTTGATACGCTTAGAAACCCCACACAGATCTCCTGTCCTCGGTCGCTCATCCCGTACGGCTGTGGACTGGACCAGCTGAGATTTGAGCATTATACCTTCAGGTTACCAGTCCCAGGATGGGACTGGGAACCTGAAGGTATAATGTTAAAATCCCAGCTGATATAGATCTGTTGTCCTCGGTCACTCATTCTGTACGGCTGTGGACTGGACCAGCTGGGATTTGAACGTTACACCTTCAGGTTACCAGTCCCAGGATGGGACTGGGAACCTGAAGGTATAAGGTTCAAGTCCCAGCTGATATAGATCTGTTGTCCTCGGTCACTCATTCTGTACGGCTGTGGACTGGACCAGCTGGGATTTGGACATTACACCTTCAGGTTCCCAGTCCCAGGATGGGACTGGGAACCTGAAGGTATAATGTTCAAATCCCAGCTGATATAGATCTGTTGTCCTCGGTCGCTCATTCTGTATGGCTGTGGACTGGACCAGCTGAGATTTGAACATTACACCTTCAGATTACCAGTCCCAGGATGGCAACTGTAAAAAGCTGTGATAATACTTTATTTATTTATTTATTTATTGAGACATATTTATACAGGGTGGACATTATTAGCAGTCAGGCCATTTTTCATATGTGCCCTGTAGATATTTTGTTATATAAAAACAAACAATCAATTATATAATATATAATACAAGTGAACATGTTTATAATACTGATAAAAAACGTCAAAGTTTTCAAAGTTAAAACACATATTATAGAAATGCTGCTCCTGCGAAAACAAGAGATAAAGAAACTACATTTAAATATTATTATGAAGAGTAGGTAAAATACACTCTGGAAAGCGTAGCAACGTGCAAAATGACTTTTTAAAACATTCTTTTTTCCTTTAAAGAATGTGATGAGAACAAGTAAAATATAAATATATATTTACATACATACACACATACATATATTTAACATAACGTATTTGTTAGCTTTTTAAAAATATACATACATTGTTTTACATACATTGCTATAATACAATTAACACGCTTGGTTTGAGCTGTTCCACATATTTTAAACAGGTGGTTTTGATTTTTGTAATTTCTTCAGCCGAAATTTAAATGTATTGTATGTTGGCGAATCTCTGATGTGCATAGGCAACGAATTCCAGAGATTTGTTCCGGAATAGCTGAGCGATGATTTGAATATTGTTAAATTGGGTTTCGGTAGATAAAGATTGTTTTTTGTTGAGCCTCTAATTAATACACCATTATGTAATACTAAATATTTGCGTGTGTGGTTTGCAGTAGGAATATGGGTCGGTCATATCCGTCGGAATATTGTTTATGCCAAAATTACATATCCTATTTGTTAATTAATCTTCGGCCTGCGAGCTGGTGTTAATTGCCGTTTTCACCTACGCCCGAATACGTTGTATCATCTTATACAACATGGACCGCATTCTCATACAAGTTACGATATATTGTGGGCTTCTGATTGGTGGAGATGGCCTCAGGAGTCTGTATCGTGTTTACCTATGGTGCGTCCGCAATCAATTAATTTGCAGTCTTGGTCCGACTTGCAGCACATACTGTTGCCACTGTGATGGCTGTTACTATCAGTTTTCATGGGCTATCATTCTGGAATAAACAATTATGCCAAGACGTTTCTGAAACCTCCAATAACTATTGTGAGTATCGTGTGCCCTGTAAAGCCAAAAGGCAGTAACTGCTTACTTTTCGAGTAAGCAGTTACTGCTTTGTTTCAGCTTTGTGTGGCAGATTGATGGTGCCGTGGGATTCTATTGTGTCGCATAATCCATTTTAAGTATACAAAGTATGTTGTTTTATGGATGTTGCAAAGTTAAAAAAATTCCAAATATCCAAAAAAATTGCAAGTGGGTGGGCGGGTCCAGGGCCATTTTGAATAGAAAATAAAAAAATGTAAAACTATTTTTTGGGTGGGGCGAGCTTTATCCAAAAGATGTCTGGAATTTTTTTAACTTTGCAAGGTCCCTCACAGTTCACCTTTGTTAATCCTTGCATCGTTGAAATATTTTTGCCTAAACCATCTTGAACAATTTTTTTCATTTTTGAAATCATCATCAATGTCTTAGTTAGATCTCTCTGGTTCATATGAATACCTGGGTCTACAGCTGTTAGAAATATTTTAATTCTTTCAGTGCGTGGATCATCTTAATACGTCAGAATCTGACGTCTGTAGACGCCAGATTCTGACGTATAAAGACGGTCCCCGCACTAAAAGATTTAAATATGCAAATTAATGTCTACGGATTTTTTAGCGTTATGTCAAATATCATTATAAAATACGATATTACTATGTTTCATATTACCAAAGCTCATGCCAGATTATTGTTTTAAATGAAAAAAAACAAAACATTTTTGCTGCTAATCAAATTCGCCTGTACATAATGCTTTCAAAGCAGAAACCATAATAATTTTGTTTTCAAAAACGCTGTAAAGCAACTACGTAAATTCCAGTTGCTGTGGAAGTATTCTATTGGAAAATGTGATGATAAATAGACACAACCGGTGCAATTTGTGAGAAATAAATTAGCCAATCAAAATTGTAACAAATGTAGTGGGGACTGGGGCACCTTGAGACAGGCCTGTTTGACACAGATGAGCCATCTGGTAAATGATACTAATCAATCTCAATTTCCATTGCACCCTATTGCTAATGGCATGTATGTAAAAATTTGTATGTACATTTTTTACAGGAAAATTATTCTTTGGGATGATGAATATTTGGGTTTTTAGATCAAGTAATACTTCAATTCTCTATGATTTGGTGGCATCACATACCTGTGCTATCACTTGATAACGTATATATAATGGTTTGCTTCAAATACATCCCACACACAAAGTATGATATCATGAATATGAATATGTAATACTCAAATCTAGATTTATATTAAATACACGTTTTCGTCGGCTACCTATTATGGTGTCTCAACGTACCTCATGTGGTGTCTCAAGCTGCCCGGGTGCTGGCTACAATGAGCCATTTTTTTGAAAATATTTTTTGTTAAAAAATAAATTATATATACGTTTCTCAATTTTTGCATCTCTTTCTTAATTATATTTTTCAAATATGTTTTCTGGGTTTTTATGTTTCTGGGTGCCCCAGTCCCCCCTCCCCCGCCAATCTACTCAACTAAGGCAATAAACGAGCTTAGTGTTGGTTCAATCATTTCATGTACCCTCTCTGTCCGTTTAAATAAACGCAGCAAAGGTGGCCATATTTACACAATTAGTGTTTTTCTTTGTTGGGCTACTCTATCCTTAGTGGCGTATCCAGAAAAATCACAAAATGGTGGTCCTAAATGATATGCTGGGTGCTGCCTAGTGGGATGATTTCGTAGGAATTTAACCCGTTCTGAGCAGTCGTTTTTTATCTCTTTTACTAGTTAAATCATGGTCTCATACATATTATCCCCTTGAACATGAAAGGGTGTATCGGTCACTTTTAAAGTGGCAGATACACCCTTTTATCTCCAAGGGGGTGATTTTATAATATTAGAGCACAGAATGGATCTCCAGTCGCATTCATATACATGTATACACCAAACACGTAGCAGATCCTAAATACAATTCATGTTCATCAGAGCATCGAGTGAGGGGGGTTTTGGGCTTTCGTATCAGATATCACACTTGGTTAATAAACATCACTTCGGTTTCCACCATTTTGAGGAGAGAGGATTGCGCAGCTCAATGTGTATGAAAATGAGAATAAATGGTTTAAAAGGTAAAAAGTGTGGACGATTTGTCCGAAGTATAGGTAATTTTTTTCTACTTGCAAAATGTGGGTCGTGGTGGTGAGATACATATACGTACGATTTGAAGTAGGTGCAAATTCAGATTAACACAAGATGTGCCAGGACCTGAAGCGTTAACTGAATTATGCATGAATCACTCAGAGCAGTCCTGATTTAAAACTACATAATTCAGTGTGGCTGCAAAAATTATCTGCCGTCGTTAAAAAGACTCTGTGAAAAGTGCATTGCGCGCCCAACAGACAAAATTCCCACTATATGCACAAGACTTTCTTGCGGCGTTGAATCAACGTCATTGACGTTGATTCAACGTCGCAAGAATGTCGTGTGTCTAGTGGGAATGCGTGGATGTGATATATACAGGCAAAGAGCAGTAAGTGCTTAATTTTTAAAGATAGTCGCTACTGCTGTCAGAAAAGTAAAATTTTCACATGTTTTTAACAGCAGTTTACCGTCGTAGACGCTGGGCCAATATTAAAGGTACATGTACATTGAGGGAAGCCTTCTGTAATTGCTGCTCGGCGAAGGCTCTAACTACTTTGTTTGGCTTACAACATACATTTCTAAATTCAATTAAAGCTAGAATGGATGACACAATTCTGTGTTTTCAATGACGAGGTCATAAGCAGTTATACATTGGCTGAATTAAATGTGAAATAACCATAGATCCGTTTATTTTATTTCTAATCAACAGTATCTACTGTGCATTAACGTATAACTGATGTAGAACGGATATAATTGATCTATAAACATAGATATTGGAGAAAACTTCAATAAAAATCAAGATCGCTTTTCAACTTTCACGCTCACATGTAGTATATATATATATATATATATATATATATATTTCAAGCCTGGAGCGAAGTCTTTAAGTTTGATGATAACATTGAATGAGAGTAGTCTTTGTATTATGTACGATTAAAACCAATCCCTTGATTTTATTTGTAAGTATATACAGCATAGACATATCTCTGATCTAGAACGGATATCATTTATTTCTAACCTTTACATTGTAGAGCATTAATAATCTTGTTTATTATCGTTATCTATCAGAGTTTACTCTTACTGTTTTGACTTGATCAGCATGCCTGCCACCGTTTAACCCTTAAACCGCCAAACTATTCAATCTGAATTTTCACCTACTTGAAGTTGTGTCTCGCTGACGCGATCCACAACTTCAAGTGATTGAAAATTATTCAGATTTTATAAAATGGAGTTTACCATTGTCATCTTCATCCACTACAAGCCGCGAATTGCTGTCGCAATTCTCGACTTGTAATGGATGAAGATGACTTGAAGTGGGTGAAAAATTAAAGAAAATTGTCATGCATTGTTAAATCAGTTTCAAGAAAATTGACATCATAAAACCCTTGGTCTTAGGAAAATAAAGTCTGTTTTCATGGATGTAAAATGATGATTTAATGCATCATGTGGGCTTAAAGGGTTAAGCCACTGCGCCAGGGCCTTCGCCCAAAATGTATTGGGACACAGTTTCGTATCGAAGCTTAATCCGTATAGGATGAAGCCCGAGGAACTCTACATTCTTTCCACAGCTAAGAATGTAGAGTTCCGAGGGGTTTAACTGACTTAAAACACATCCGACCATAATAGGAACCCTCATAATCAACAGCTCGGTCACACCTGACTGATTATAGCACCATAGGCCTACAAAGATAATCGGTCTGACTTGATCGAACAATTACTCTCTATTCCCGGCTTAGAATGTATGTAGACGTTAGATGCTGACGTTTATCCGACCACCACATTCTAAACCGGGAATGGAGAGTTATTGTTGACCAAATTATTATTTTTTAAATTTGAAATCATCATAAATGTCTTAGTTTGCTCTTTCTGCCTCAGTTGAAAACCTATGATCTGCGGCTATTATATATTTTTTATTTCTTTTAGTGCGGGGACCGTCCTTAGATGTCAGAATATGACGTCTTTTGATGTCAGATTCTGACGCTTGAAGACGGTCCCTTCCGACGAATGGCTTAATTTCCTACACAGAGGGGTTTTAGAATTAAAAAAATTCTTTGGCTATCTTAATAATAACAATTTGCTTTTCATTTATCACCCAATTTGCGGCTTTTAGTGGATGGACAAAGTTAATTCAGGCTTTACAGTTCTTTTTTTAATTTTCGCCCACTTGGAACGACAATTTATGCGAACGAACGAATCTGCTAACAAGACTAGTGAGATATAAAAAGTAATAGCCCCAATGAAAGTAATTACGTTTGACGAATTACAGAAGGTGATTAGTGACAAGCTCTAGCTTATCCTGATTATTATAACACACTATAAAGCACATGTCAACGTTTATTCAACGCTGGTATGACATTGTGTGCACAATGGGATTAACAATGGGGGTAATCTCGCCCGATGCGGTACTCAGTCATCATCCTCGGGATTTTGTCTTTATTGGACCACTGATATCATTCATTTCTTCACTTTGTTATTATGGAAAGTGGTGTGGCATTTAGGTTTTTACAAAGTCTTTATTAGTGGCATTGACAGACCAAATATTAATCTAATTACACACAGTAGCCGTGGGGCATCCTGTAGAGACTTCAGTTGTATTCGTTCTCACTGTAGTGGGAAGTACACCCTGCACGCAGGTTGCTGTGGGGTGACATTTCCATTAACATGGGTTACGTTTTCAATCTTTAATTTTGTGATGTACTGGCAGTTCAATTATTTGATAACAATTCTTGAATAGTCTTTGGTATGTATAGTATAGATTAACCCTTTCACTGTCAATTTATTCAATTTGAATTTTCACCCACTTGAAGTTGTATCTCGCTGACGCGATCCACAACTTCAAGTGAGTAAAAAATATTCAGATTTGACAAAATGTGGTCAACTCTTTTCGAATCATGCTGATTGATGTCGCATTTTTTCTTTGACATGTTTAAAAGGTGGTTCTTGATGTGCCAATAGAAAATGAAAACCCGATATTCGGCACTGGCGGTTAAAGGGTTAAGGCTCCATATGTCCACATTTCCTTCGAGTACAGAATTTGAATAAAATAAAAAAAAATACAGAAAGTAAATGAATGGGTTCACCACTCGCACACAAATCATTGATAATGAAGGAGCCATGTTTGAATAACGTTTTGTGTCATTTGTACCGCAGAATACATCCGGGTTTTTTTTGGCTGATAAAAGTGAAAGTTAAAACAATATATTTTTCAATTCAATATGTCGTTTATTTACGCGATGAGCCAAAAAAATTGCGAATTACTGGACAATCGAAATATGGAGTCATGTTAGCATCTGTTGGGAGTCGCTGGATTGAAACAACCCATAGAACCATATAATAATTTAACCCTTTAAGCGCTATTCCCAACTAAAACGTTCTTGGCACTTTAAGCCCTCCCAATGCATTGAAGCATCATTTTACATCCCTAAAAACAGACTTAATTTTCCTGCAACTGACGGTTTTAGAAGGAAAATTTCCACGAAACTATTTTACCGATACATGGCAATTTTCTTTATTTTTTCACCCACTTAAAGTCATCTTCATCCACTATCGTAAATTGCGAAATCAATTCGCGGCTTGTAGTGGATGAAGATGACAATGGTAAATTCAGGCTGTCGCAATGCTCGACTTCCAGTGGATGAAGATGATATGATGTGGGTGAAAAATTAAAGAAAATGTCCATGTATTGGTAAACCGCTTTCATGGAAATTTTCATTCAACAAACCGTTGGTTGTAGGAAAATTAAATCTGTTTTTATGGATGTAAAATCATGCTTTAATACATCGTGAGGGCTTAAAGGGTTGAGACACGCTTGTGTCTATTACAGTGCGCGTGTGAGCGATGAACACTGAAGATATAATGTCAATCAGTGGAGCGACTAACGGTACGACTAGCTGCGCCTTATTACAAAGATGATTAGACCTCTGATGACGTCGCAGCTGTGTCCTCAATAAACCTGGGTTTGCAAATTGGGCCATCCGTCACAAATGTTACTTACATCACAGGCGTGGGGCATTTCAACCCTTAAACCGCTAAGAGCGACTATGGTCGTTTTTATTCTGTTTTTTTCAGCCGCCTTAATCGCAGTTATTGGGAATGAAATGTGTGTTGAAACATCAAGATTTGCAAAATTTTAGTCACAAATTTAGCGAATATGAATATTATTTACCCACTTTTAAATTATGCTGCTCTCACACATAGGCGAATATGCCGGCGAATATGGCGAACATGAGTCTGTGCAATTTGCAGTGAATTTGCCCAAATTATTGTGAATAGATAGCGGATATTTTCACCTCGGTCATCCCTCGACCTCTCCTTACGAATATATAGGAAATGCACTGCGAATGCTTTCCAACGCTTGCCAATGACTTATTAATCGCTAACAATCGTTGCGAATGGTGCAAATGGTCTTAAGAATAATATCAAACTAGAAGGGTCTAGTTTTTTTGTGAACAACAAATTGGAGATGTCTCCCCTCCAGCAGCATAACCATAAAGGTTGATAGCTAATAGATGAAGTATCAATGGCTTTTGTAATTAATGTTATTAAATGGCTCCTGTGGACAGTAACGACTATGTATTAAGCGGAATTTATTATTCCGTTTTGGTGCGAAACACTTGTCAGCACTCCCAGCAAACACGACGTTGACCCAATGCTGGCCCACCGTCTGCGACGCTGGCCCAGTACTGATTCAACGCCTCGTGTTTGCTGGGAGCTGCGTTCAGCTGGTCTGGTATTGCTTAATACTGCTGGCGACGATTACAAGTCGACACCGATCCAAAATCTGTTAAATGTTGGGCCAGCGTCGCCGGTGCTGGCCAGTACCCATTCAGTCCTAGTCAGTTTTTTTTCTGTTTTTTTCAACTTTGTTTTTTTCAGATCTCATATATGTATACATTCACAGTACATGCAGGGGGCTTGCAAAGTTAAAACAATTCCAGACATCCAAAACAAATTTGGATAGAGCTCACAACACCCACCCACCCCCTATCCAATTTTTTATTGGAAACCAATCTCCGACATGGACAGGAAACTTTGTACATGTAGTGGCGGGAGACGAGTAAAGTGCAGTTTAAGACAGTATTTTGACAGTATTTATTACCCAAAAAATAAATAATCATCAAAGATTTTAATTTTTTGGGGGGTTTTCCAATTTTCTATTTCCTATCCAAAATGACCCTGGACCCACCCACCCACTTCCAAATATATTTTGGATGTTTGACATTTTTTTAAACTTTGCAACATCCCTAAGACATGATAAAAAGAAACTGAACAAAAACAAAAATATGCTACATCTATGTGAAGTGTTGTTATGTGGTTATTATGTGGTTAGTTGATAAGAATTGAAAAAAAGTAATATTATATTCGCGATAATATGAAAGTTCAAAATCTATATTTTTTCGTCATCTGATCACCCATCATACAAGAGAAACAAGCCCAATGCCGATTCAATGCCTGTTCACTGCGTACTGAGCAATAGCCCACATCGTCATCACAACAAAACAAGATATACGTCCACCCAATGCCGATCCAGCGCCGCAGACTGTGGGCCAACACTGTACCAACACCGGGCGAACGCTTCGTGCCTGCCGTGACGATCATAAGCCACATACATACAAAATGTATGTGCATGTTGCCGGTACAGTCACGATGCTTTGAACCAAAGCTGGGTTAATGTTGGCTCGCCGTCTGTGACGCTGGCCCACATTAAGCGTGGCGTCAAACACGACACGGTAACCCAATACTAGCTGGCTGAGCGTCGTAGACGGTGGGCCAATAATAGCCCGACATTGGGTCAGCGTGCACGGAGAGAACGCACAGACACAAAACTGATGTGACAACAAATGAGAGGTGAGAAGTAAAACAATATATCTCCCACCTTGCGAATACTTACAAATGTGCTCGCAAACGTTACAAACTTACTTATCATTGTTGCGAATGTTTTACCAACGTTGCCATTGCCTTGCCACTTTCTTACGAATGATGTGATGACGAGGCTGCGATTGATATAAATACGGAGCTAATATGACGCTGGGCTCATAGTTTTCTAAAGTTTAAAACAAGAAACAGTGATTCGCAAGTGATGGGAAACGACGAACGTTACAAACCGCATTCGTAAGCACATTCGCTAGCCTAATTGCAACATGTATGTGTGAAAGCTGCATAAGAGTTAGCGAATTAACTTGTCGGCAAATTCACGCTCCACATATAGGACGATAATGTACGATAATGTACGAATTCATGTTGAGTATTATTATAATACCTGTTTTGAGCATTCATTTTGATAGCTAATATGTTAGCTCACTCATTCACTCACTCACTCACTCACTCACTCACTCACTCACTCACTCACTCACTCACTCACTCACTCACTCACTCACTCACTCACTCACTCACTCACTCACTCACTCACTCACTCACTCACTCACTCACTCACTCACTCACTCACTCACTCACTCACTCACTCACTCACTCACTCACTCACTCACTCACTCACTCACTCACTCACTCACTCACTCACTCACTCACTCACTCACTCACTCACTCACTCACTCACTCACTCACTCACTCACTCACTCACTCACTCACTCACTCACTCACTCACTCACTCACTCACTCACTCACTCACTCACTCACTCACTCACTCACTCACTCACTCACTCACTCACTCACTCACTCACTCACTCACTCACTCACTCACTCACTCACTCACTCACTCACTCACTCACTCACTCACTCACTCACTCACTCACTCACTCACTCACTCACTCACTCACTCACTCACTCACTCACTCACTCACTCACGCACGCACGCACGCACGCACGCACGCACGCACGCACGCACGCACTCACTCACTCACTCACTCACTCACTCACTCACTCACTCACTCACTCACTCACTCACTCACTCACTCACTCACTCACTCACTCACTCACTCACTCACTCACTCACTCACTCACTCACTCACTCACTCACTCACTCACTCACTCACTCACTCACTCACTCACTCACTCACTCACTCACTCACTCACTCACTCACTCACTCACTCACTCACTCACTCACTCACTCACTCACTCACTCACTCACTCACTCACTCACTCACGCACGCACGCACGCACGCACGCACGCACGCACGCACGCACGCACGCACGCACGCACGCACGCACGCACGCACGCACGCACGCACGCACGCACGCACGCACGCACGCACGCACTCACTCACTCACTCACTCACTCACTCACTCACTCACTCACTCACTCACTCACTCACTCACTCACTCACTCACTCACTCACTCACTCACTCACTCACTCACTCACTCACTCACTCACTCACTCACTCACTCACTCACTCACTCACTCACTCACTTACTCACTCACTCACTCACTCACTCACTCACTCACTCACTCACTTACTCACTCAATGAGATACAAATGAAGGTGTGTTTACAGGATGGTAATAAGCATGCTCACTATCAGCTTTCCCACGCTACGTCCTGTCATATTGCTTATAACATGTAGACGTCATAGTAATGACTTACCATCACGACACAGCTAATAAATGTCTCATCCTAATATTGGATAGCGTATTGAGTGATATTTCTGTATTAGAATATAACGGAACTATCGGTTTCTATCTCTACTAGACTAGTCAACGTGTTTTCAAATCATGTTTTATTGACTTTCTATTGTACTTGTGGATTTATTGAGATGTGTAACATTTGAGTGTCAGAGTCAGGTAGGGTAATAACATAATTAGCGAGACGCATTTTGCAGTCAGAAATAGCTCCAGTAAAATTCAGATTCGTCGTTCACTTAATACATTTACTCATTTACAGAATCCGTACATCTGTAACAAGTTGTGGCATCCATATTTTCCGTGGTCGTACCATCGCGATGGATACGGATGCTTTGCGGATTCAGCGAAATTTTCTTTTATTAACCCTCAAACCGCCGAACTATTTTTATTTAACGGTGGAAATATTTTTGTATACACCATAGAGACCAAAGTCAATATTTTACTCTTTCAGTGGTGCGGGGATCGACTTCAGACGTCAGATTTAGAATCTGACGTCCTTAGACGTCAGATTCTGACGTCTAAAGTCGATCCTCGCACTGACAGGAATACGTTTTGATTACGTATGATTTTGTATATGATACCGAAACCTCACATGTACATGAAAAATTAGCTTCACCATTAGTTGTGTCCATAAAGTGAGCCTTAAATACTGCCGTTATATAAGACACAGATATGTAACTGCTAACATGTACTGCTGGTCCTCTATGCATTATACCAGGAATACATAATGCATAAGCTATCTTATGTATTTCTGATTATACCCAATAACATGGCTCATGTTTCTGTCTGTTCTATGATTTTACCAGAGGTATCTGTGTTTCTGTTCATAGTATGACTAAATGGATGCGGTTGTATCACTGGTATCTGTACTGTACATGGTGTAATAACAAGACATGTGTTTTGTGTTTTAGGGTTGACAATGCCTGTCATTGTATCAGTTGTATCTGTATCCTGTAATAACATGCCATGTTTCTTTGTGTTTTAGGGTTGACAATGCCTGTCATTGTATCAGTTGTATCTGTATTCTGTAATAACATTCGATGTTTCTTTATGTTTTAGGGCTGACAATGCCTGTCATTGTATCAGTGGTATCTGTATTCTGTAATAACATTCCATGTTTCTTTGTGTTTTAGTGCTGACAATGCCTGTCATTGTATCAGTGGTATCTGTATTCTGTAATAACATTCCATGTTTCTTTGTGTTTTAGGGCTGACAATGCCTGTCATTGTATCAGTGGTATCTGTATTCTGTAATAACATTCGATGTTTCTTTATGTTTTAAGGCTGACGATGCCTGTGATTGTATCAGTGGTATCTGTATTCTGTAATAACATGACATGTTGCTGTGTGTTTTAGGCCTGCAAAGCCTGTGATTGTATCAGTGGTATTTGTATTCTGTAATAATATTCGATGTTTCTTTATGTTTTAGGGCTGACGATGCATGTGATTGTGTCAGTGGTATCTGTCCTGTTAGTGGTGATGATATACTCTGTGTTTTAGGGCTGACAATGCCTGTCATTGTGTCAGTTGTATCCGTATTCTGTAATAACATTCCATGTTACTCTGTGTTTTAGGGCTGACAATGCCTGTCATTGTGTCACTGGTATCTGTCCTGTCTATGGTGATGGTGATGATTTTGGCATTCTGTGGCTGGCGATGCTGGAGAGCTAAGCGCGTGAAACAGCCAGTGCCACCCATGATGCCTCCCACAGTGATGCCCTACCTGCCCCTGGGGCACCACCTCAAGCTGCGGATCAGTCAGAGCACACCAGACCTGGTGGAAGATGGCACCATGGTGCCGCAGAGCGCGGATGTAATCACGGAGGAGAAGATTGGCAGGAGTCACTTTAAGACTGTGATAAAGCAGACCACGATGCCAGCCGTGTCACAGAGACACCAGTCGTTCCAGAGGCAGCTCTCACACAAGCTGGATTTATCAGGTGTGGAGTTCACCATACACAGCGTCAAGTACAAGGAGCAGCCCGGACTCGCCAACATCCGCCCTGAGCTCTACAGGCAGAACGCCCAGTCCCAGGACGGGGGTTCGATCTCCTCCACCGCTCCGGGGAGCGTGGATGAGGAGATGATCAAGACGTGCGGCAAACTCTACTTCTCCCTGAAGTACATCCACAACCAGGAGTCTCTGATAGTCACCGTGGTGAAGGCAGAGGGACTCCCAGCCAAGGATTTCTCCGGGACCTCAGATCCCTACGTGAAAATATACCTGCTTCCAGACAGAAAAAGAAAGTGCCACACCAAAGTTCACAGAAAGACTATGAGCCCGGAATTTGACGAGTTCTTTGTGTTCCCCATCCCATACAGCGAGCTCATCAAACGAACGCTGCAGTTCAGCATCTATGACTTTGATCGTTTTTCACGACACGATCTTATCGGGATAGTGCTTCTCCCGCATCCTGGCAAGGATACCGATCTAGACTGGGTGCAGTACCACGCCATGGATATACTATGTGTCAAACAGGTAAAGAGAACACTTATTTGAAAAATCATATTACAATATTTTTTTCCAGCGGTGTGGACACTGGATATGTAATAATAAATGCATGAATGAATACAGGAATGAATGTATGAATGAAAGAATGAATTAATGAATGAATGAATGAATGAATGAATGAATGAATGAATGAATGAATGGATGAATGAATGAATGAATGAATGAATGAATGAATGAATGAATGAATGAATGAATGAATGAATGAATGAATGAATGAATGAATGAATGAATGAATGGGTGCCCCTGCGCGAAATTACAGTCAATACACTGGAGTCAATCGCGACGAGGCCGCAATTAACATGATCGCCTACTATATTGACAGGGGAATGATATTTCTGTGATAGACCCAAGTGTAGGATGAGCGGCTAGGCAGCCAGGGGCTTTACCAATGCGACACTTCTCCTTCTCTTAAACAGTTACATCACTTGTCTAGCGCACATTTAACCCCAAGTATATATAGCTCTGAGCTGCTCAATTGAAACTTTCAGTCACATAAAGTTGTGTCTCGCTACCGCGATCCACAACTTTATGTGACAGGAAATTACTTGGATTTGTAAAATTAAGTCACAGTCAGTTCTACAAATTTGAATAAATTTCACATTTCAAAAACTGGTTACACAATTGAGAATAAAATCACAGAATTAGTTTCCCTGGAGTAAAGGAGGAGTGTATATATGTTTTGATAACACTGAATATGTCTCTCCATCTCGCCTTCAGTCCTGGCCAAGAAGCTATGACAGTAATAACGCCAGCTGAGATAATGTTGTTTCGTATTCAATGCATAAAGTTACACCCTCATAATGTGTTTACAAGTATTTTCTATTCACAAATAGTTTTGTCTAGATCCGTATATGTTTGCATAAAGGTCGTTTCAAATAAAGGTCGTACAGGTCGTTTCCTTGAAATATCCCCAAGCTCCATGTCTACCTGCTATTACTTATTCTGAAAAAATGAGAAACATTGATCTAGTGAAAGTTACATTATACGAATCGTTGCGTTCTGGTGCATTTTTGTTGTATGAAATACTATAAATATCTACATTCTTGAGTGCAAATATTTTTTTTCTATTCACACACGATGCATATTCATTTAATGCACATATCCGAACATATACAGCTTATCATCGCGGTAAACGATTCAAACATATTTTCACTTTTCAGATTTCAAATTTCTGTCTCAGATTTCAAACACACATACTCAAAGTTAATTGCGGCAACGTATCAAGTTGGTGAAAAACAACTCACTTCCCTTAAAAATCCTAATGTTGCAGAAGGTTTGTGAGGTTGAATTGTATATTTTATTAGAATCCTAAACATTGCACATATTTTAATTATAACTACTTCAATCTGATGTTACTCAAAGAGAGGCAGATTGGTTAATGTCAGTTAGAAGCAGTTATAATATTTTTTAAAATTGAGCACCGTTGTCTATATGTGTTATTGTATGTGTCACTTTGCAGGAGAATGTTGATTTGGGAGAGCTGATGTTTTCCTTGTGTTACCTACCCACTGCCGGCCGTCTCACCATCACCATCATCAAAGCACGCAACCTCAAGGCCATGGACATAAGCGGAACATCCGGTAAGTACACCTGGACCCGCCCCTAGCTCCCGTATGCCACGGTGTACCGTGGACTGGTTCCCGCGTCTGATCTGAGTAATCTGGCCATGTCATGTAGCTCACGCATGCGAAGGTTTTAGAAATATTGGACAATTAGATTGGTTCTATTCTGATGTCACATATTCATGATATTCCAAAGACAAGGCCGCACATTTTAGTTTTTAACCCTTACAGCGCAGGGGTCAACTTTAGACGTCAGAATCTGACCTCTATAGACGTCAGATTCTGACGTCTAAAGTCGATCCCCGCACTGTAAGAATTAAAATATTTCTAATGGCAGTAGACCCATAACATAGGTATTCAAATGAATCTGAAATGAAAATGAAAGCTGAATAAGACATTTATGGTGATATCAAATTGAAATAAACCCTTTCGTCTCCAAGGTTTTTATAAAAAAACTCGCGCTTAAAGGGTTAACTCACCCATACATTGCAGCTGACAACAATATTGATATGTATTGGCTTTTGCGAACCCTTACTCGCACAGGCCTACTTCTATAATATTTAAATATAATTTAATTTTTTTATGTTCATATATAAGCGCATGCACCTAATTTCGAACGCTAAATGCATCTCAAATATATAAGTGCATGCCCGTTAACACTGATTAATGCGCAGATATACCGTATGTTATGGGTCTACGGCTACTAGAAATTGTTTTCTCGTTCTTTCGTCCATAGATAAGACGTCAGCTTCTGACGTCTGGAGTTGGTCCCCGCGCTGAGAAGGGTAAGCTGTGCGTAATAGCGAGCTGATTACGCTGATTACGCTGTCACACAGAATCACTGTAACATCCAATTACAGTGTCTTAGACAAATCCCATGTCGTCTAAAGAGCAATGACCAGTACAGATACAGCCCAACAAACACGACATGTTGACCCAATGCTGTCAATGCGGTCAACATTAGCCCATCGTTGGGTCAACATGTCGTGTTTGCTGGGAGGCAGCGACTCCTGCGAACACAGCACCACAGATGGTTCATTCGGTTAGTCTAGGGACTCTGAAAGTACCAGGATCAAAGCCCCGTAAGGCCCAATACTCTAAAGTCGATCCCAGCACTAAAAAAGTGAAATATTTATGATGGCCGTAGACCTATAACATGGGTATTAAAAAGAAGTTGAAAGAGCTAACTAAAATATTTATGATGATTTTAAATTCAAAAACCCTTTAGTTTATTGGTTTATATAAAAATATTTAAGCGCTTCGAGGGTTAAATAGAAGTCATCGGGTCAGTGCAGGGAATAGTCTAGATTTAATAGGACAGTCTTCTGTCCAGATATTGCCACAATCTGCAGAAAGCAACATAAGGTGGCCACCATTCAATTTCCAGGGGGGGGGGGAGGCGGAGTTTTTTGAAATAAATAATTTCTGGCGGATTAAATAATTTACTTCAAAAAGTGTTCTATATAAACATGTAATATAATGTGAAATTTCAAGCGCGCCGCTGAGCCCGGTTGAAATAAATAATTTGCTCGCGACAAAAAATCCAGCCCTCCCCCCCCCTGGATATTGAATGGTGGGCCCCTAAAGAAGTATTCAGACAATGTCGCGTACCACGATCGCTGTCAGACCTGCCCAATCGATGATGTCACATTATAATGATGTCACATTATAATTATGTCACATTATAACGGCACTGTTTGCTGTTCAGATCCGTACGTACCCCAAGGTGTTCCTAATGTCACATTATAATTATATGACATTATAATGACACTGTTCAGATCCATACGTGAAGAAGCCCCCAATGTTACATTATAATAACACTTTTTGTGTTCAGATCCGTACGTGAAGGTGTCCAGTAATGTGACATTATAATAGCATTGTTTTTTGTTCAGATCCATACGTGAAGGTGTCCAGTTATGTGACATTATAATGTCAATGTTTTTTTGGTCAGATCCATACGTGAAGGTGTCCCTAATGTGCCACGGCAGGCGGATCAAGAAGAAAAAGACCACTGTGAAAAAGGGGACACTGAACCCCATCTACAACGAAGCCGTGGTGTTTGACGTCCCCCAGGAAAACGTGGATGAAGTGTCGGTCATCATTAAAGTCATTGACTACGACAGGTAGGTGGGAGAGGTGAATGAATTCATGTTTGATTGATTGATTGATTGATTGATTGATTGATTGATTGATTGATTGATTGATTGATTGATTGATTAATTGATTGATTGATTGATTGATTGATTGATTGATTGATTGATTGATTGATTGATTGATTGATTGATTGATTGATTGATTGATTGATTGATTGATTGATTGATTGATTGATTGATTGATTGATTGATTGATTGATTGATTGATTGATTGATTGATTGATTGATTGATTGATTGATTGATTGATTGATTGATTGATTGATTGATTGATTGATTGATTGATTGATTGATTGATTGAATAAAAACACTCACAAATATAAACATGAGAACAATCGAACGAACGAATGAATGAATAAACAAAGATATGAATGAATGAATGAATGATAAATGAATGAATGAATGAATGAGTAAATGAATGAATGAACGACTGAATGTATGAATGAATGAATGAATAAATGAAACAATTTGATTTTGTATTGAGACTAGCCAAAATTGATTAGTTGAAAGAAAACACGAATTATCGATGTCGTTTGTTTTTGTTTGCCAGGGTGGGCAGTAATGAACTGATGGGGTGCTGCGCGGCCGGGCTCAGATACATGGGCGTGGGCCGAGATCACTGGAGCGAGATGCTGGAGAGCCCGAGAAAACCAGTAGCCCAGTGGTACACTCTGGTGGAGATGGTACCGGGCGGTACCCACGACCACACGCCCAACGGCAAACACAACACCAAAGTCAAGTGAACCCTCTCGGAGACGAAGTGATCAAGTGTAGGGAGAGAGAGTTCACGGGTCGTAATAAACGCGACCCACTTTTCCAGGCGAGCGCCCGAGACTGAAGGCAGACGACAGATAAAGAAGGCGACGGTAACGGTAATGACCGACCCCACTGTTGGCTGGTTGGTCTTGACGCTGGCTCACCAACCAGCCAACAGTGGGGTACCGTTCCTGGAGGAATGAGAATCGCGTTGTCGTGGCAATAAATTGCTTATGAATACTTCCAGGTCGGATGATGACAAAAGCCGTCAGAAACCAAGTTGGAGCGGCGGCCAAACAATAGCACTGGGTGCCAGCAAGTAGACAAATATATGTACATAACCATGGCAATTATCGCCCAGACTGGCTGATTCGCAGCAGTATATTGTCTAGTACTTAGTCGTTGTGGTCACCAACAATTCCCAAGTAGAATTGCGTTGTTTTATCTCCGTATAATGTGATATAGGGCTCTAACCCAGAAATTACAGAATATGAACTCGTGCATTTATTTTTGTAATTTCTAAGATCAAGGGAAATTACTTATAATGAGCTTGTGCTTCTGGAAAAAAGCAAATAATGATAATATTATACAGATCACAAAGATTGTGTCTACCATGTATAATGTTGCAGTTCATTACTACATTATTACCATAATTATATGAACATCTAAACAATTGGAAATATTTTTTTGTATTTTCTAAGAGCAAGTTGAGCAGGTTGCCCCCCCCCCCCCCCAATAAAAAAATATGCACTCCCGCATCCCGCAGCACTATACTGTGCCAAAAGCAACATTTAATTGAATACATGCTTGGACAATTTCAATTAAGTGGAACTAGGTACAAGTCGTAAAGCTGATGACTTAGAGTTAATTGAGGTATTACCACTTGAAGTGAATAAAAGTCATTCAGATGTGTCAGTCTACTGCAGACAAAGTTGATCACAGCTATGAAACATTATTATTTTACCATAACAAATCAGGCACTGCAATCATGGCACTGAGGTTGATCGTCGCCACAGGCGAAATTGAAACAGGGTCATTTGAATGGATGATGTGTAATGCAGGCTTAGTATGTACAAGGATGTTACATTATACCCTCCTTGGCATGTAGGTAGTATGTATATATTCGTAAAAATGTTACGGGTATTTAATATTACGCGTACGTCTATTTCATTCATTTGAATTTGAATTTGTGGGTCGTGTTAACCTAGCAAACACAAAACATTTGAATAACATCTATGCATGGTTGGGCCCACATCGAAGACGTTGGGCTGACGTTGTATAAAGGCTATACTAATGTTTTCTGGGAACGACATACATTTACAGTGTCATATGCATGTGGACGTGAGATTTGTTCGTTATCACTGCATATTTTTTAAATTGATTCTTAACGGCTATAATGACTCTGTCACGAATACATTATCAGATTATGGCCATTGTTTCATGTTTTAATATCAAAATACACTTTCGAGAAACATATATTATTTTGGCATTGTTTCTCGTCTTCAAAGAGTAAAAACTACAAATTCATTATTAAATGTAGAATGAACAGATATAAGGAGCTATATACACAGATAAAGATAGCTCTGTAAGTATACTTTGTCATATTATGATTTAAGGAGCTATTTGTTTTTACAGAGATACTTTGTTATTATATGCTTTATAAGAGCCAGTATATCTCACCAGATATCAATTTGCTCAACACATTAGCCATGTCGTCTCGTTTGAGAATTATTACATTGATTAACGAAAGAAAATTGTTGGCATAAGAAAACTGGCGACCAAGGCCAATAGGCAGTGACTGCTGATCAGTTACTGCTTTTGGTTTTGGAGACCAAGCCAGACAAATAGATTCATTAACCTAATAACTGAAGCTTGGTCCAAATTCTCTATATATTTTTTACAAATGGAGGAGAAGGGGCCTAGTTTCAGAACACACATCATAATGTAACCGCCATAGTCACTGAAATGTATATATATAAACATGATTAAATAATAAGTATAATTGTGAGTATAATGACAATCAAATCATCCCAGTTTGTCTCTTTTAGAGTGACGATCTTAGCACTAGAATAGCTAGAGTAAAAAAATCTTTGGAGAATGATATAGTACTTTCGCTATAAAGACGTCATATTTTGACATCTTAAGTCGATCCCGGCACTGTAAGAGTGAAAATATTATTGGCCGTAGACCCTAACATAGGTATTCAAATGAATCCGAAAGCGCTAACTAAGATATTTATTATGTTTTTAAAATGAAAATACATTAGACGTTAGAATCTAACTTTTATAGACGTCAGGCTCTGACGTCAAAAGTCGATCTCCGCGCTGTAAGTGTTAATACGCATCAATTTATCGTTTCGTTTTGACCCTTTTCACTAATTCTTATCGAAACAGCTTTATGTGAAATATTGTCATTGTTTCTAATTTTCAAATATGACAACTTGTCATACGAAGGTTTACACAGAAATAGCCGATTCTAGACTAGAGCTAGACATTTTTAATAAGATTATCTAACTGAATGTACGTTTCATAGTCCACTGTACACGATACAATGATCCAATGTTGGTTTAATGTTGGATCAGCGTCGCAGACGTTGGGCCAACATTAAGCCAGCATTGACTCAATTTATCGTGTTTGCTTGGAGAGCCCACAGCTCTGCTCTACAAAGCCAAAAGAGAGTAACAACATACCTGAGATGAAAGCCGGTTTTTGCCGACTTTTTTTGCACATTGTGTGAAGAATGGTGTCTAAACATGTAAACTAAACACATTTAAAAACTGTGTATACTTAGACAGTAATCGTATTGTTTGATTGTGTCCCTCTTGGTGTTGTTCTAATAGTCGCACATCCTTACCGCTGTGGCGGCAGTCGGTGTCAATCTCAAACTGCGTCTTTCATCTTTCCAGTGATTGTTAAAATGTATATTTTTCTCCAGCCGGAACCATTACCATAAGCTTGAAACCATTGAGCAATATCAAGGCAACTTTGAACACAAAAGTGATTAAATAACTGCGCATTTTTACAAAAATGATGAAACTATAATGTTTTAGTACTTCGTTATGTGCTATAATTCGGACATTGAAATGGTTTTCGAGGGAACGGAAGAATTATTCTAAAAAGAAACAGTATGGCAATAATGGTCGCGCCAAAATATGTTTGAAATGTCCATGGATGACCCACTTTCTGATTTTGTCATTAATATCAAATTTTAACAAAATAGGATGCATTTGATACGATGCATAATTACTAATCATGCTACATGGACTGGAATTAACTATATATCGTAAACTTGCTATTGCATATGAGGAACATTTTGTTGATAGGTTTTGCTGCCATATTGGTAGCAAATCAAATAGAAAGTGATACTGTGAGCTGATATTTACACTTGACATTGTAAATACCAGTTGTGTAAGAAAATGTACTCATTGTATATTGTTACAAAAAGGTATATTGTAAATAATATATTATATTGTAAATACTATTGTAAATAATAGTATTGCTGAGGTCAGAAATGTTTATTATAATATATTATATTGTATATAATATTGTAAATAATAGTATTCATGAGGTCAGAAATGTTTATTTTATAATTAGTTATTAATGGCTAGATTTGTACATTGACTTGTCACGGATTTAGAGTGTACATACAATGTGTACACCCATGTGATCACCCGCAAACCCACTGCACGCTTTCCTTTCCATCGTCCCCGTGGAATGGCAGTGACAAATCCACCTGCTAGATGCGCCCCTTTAAGTTCCAATGGATACCATGTTGTCACCCAAGAACTTAGCAAGTGCTAGATAAGATCCTTTACTCCTTAGTCAATATTATTATCCACGCCCATAATGTCGTCTGATCTCGTGTACAAAGTTGTGATAAACTATACGTTTATTTAGCACATTATTACAAAAATAGTCTGGTGTGCAGAGCTGAGGATATACCACTTGATATATTTACCTGTTTACTGGTTCTCCGATTAAAGGTACTAGTCTTGACCACATGCCACTAAATCTGGTGCGCGCAATGAGCTCCCTGATCTTATAACTTAGTCCTTAGTCCTTATCCTGCTGATCACGACTTCTGTCGTTTTTATTTGTTTTATTAGTCGACCAAATCACTGTTATTGGGAACGAAATGTGTGTCTAAACATCAATATTGACAAATCTTTGAGCCCAAATTACACAAATATAATTATGAGTAATTTTCAGCTACTTGAAGTTGTGGGTCGCGGTAGCGAGACACAACTTCAAGTGGGTGAACATTTACATATATTGACTTAATCAGCATAAATGTCTTAGTTGCCTCTTCCCGATTCATTTGAATACCTGTGTTATGGGTCTACGACCATTACAAATATTTTTCTTCTTACGGTGCGGGGATCGGCTTTGGACGTCAGATTCTGACGACTGAAGTCGATCTCGCACTGTAAGGATTAAAATACACATGTGACGTTAGTGTATTGTTAAAACAATAGACTTGGGTCAACGAATCTACTGTTAGCCCATTTTTGCTGCCGGTCCGATCGGTCACAATATCAGTCTGTTGTTTTTTGACTTAAACATGACTTAAACATGCTGACTATGAAATTTCCGTATCGAATCTTGGAACACGTCTGCTATTTTGAGTATTTTAACAGAGGAAGAAGTCAATTACGATAAACTCGTAGATCCTAATATATCGACACTGCGCGCCTCGTACATTCGGATCTTTAAATCTATTAAATTTCGTTCCTTTTCCATGATATACTTATGCCGTACAAAATCACAACTGAAGACTGTTTTTATTCAATGTTCTTATTTGAAGCAGTTCAAGAGAGCTTCTTCAGGTAATTTACCCTCCTTAGTTGAAGTAATCGATACATGATTCCATTCTACCTTTCCGGCAAAATCAATGTTCTTTTTTTCAGATCATTTGTGACATGCACTTGAAAACAGACGACGAGTCTTGTCCATATTGTGTCGGCAAGTGACTAATTAAATGAAGATCTTACTATGCTTTCACAGCTTCACAGCATGTTTAATTGTGTTAATATTTCAAATTCTGATCACGGGCATATTTACGAGTTTTAAGTAATGTATTTGGTGCACACAAATCATAGATTTTACTTCTGTATATATAATGTGTACATCCAGCTTTTGAAGCATTACTTCCTAAACAAATCTTAGCTTTGACTTCTGTATAAGGTGTACATCCATATGTTGAAGCATTGCTTCCTAAACTTAATAAGATACTCAGATAGCTTGATGTTGTTTCTTAACTACTGCCAGCCTTGGGGCAGCAGTTCAAAAAATGTGTTAAGACACAAAAACACACCCGAAAACACACCCACAAAGTATTTTATAAGAACAAGCAGTGTTTGTATTTGTTACAAACCGTTAGTTAGTTCTGGTTTTTAAAATGTAAATATTATTTAATATACACCTGTGACGTCAGTATATTGTTAAATCATCAGACTCGAATATCCGAATCTAGTGTTCTTCTTAATATTGGTCGGGCACATATACGGGTCTAACCATGACACTGCATGGCTAGTGTGTCGTGGTTTAAGTCAAGGAGAAAGAACGCAATTGGATAGATTCGTAGTTCCAACCATACTCAGCGCTACGCGCCTCCTACATTCAGAACTACTAATCTAGCGAATTTCGTTCTTTCTCCTTAACAGACAGTTTACGATCGCGAACCAGTAGACGCCAGACATTTGTGGAACGTTGGCTCTCACTGTTGAAAGACTGTCACAACCTGGTACACACGGATAGCACACTAACGCCTAATTCTGAACAGATGCTGGTGCAATGTTAGGTCAACGTCGCAGATGGGTGGTACCTAAAATGCGTGACAGTTGATTGTGGGACCAGCCTGCACCAACACTAAGCCATAATGGGTTCAATGTTGTGTTTGTTGACCAATTCTTCTGCACCATTTGTAAATAGACATCGTTCTAACATAAAATTCCTCTTCGAAGTGTTCAATGTGCTTCATTCTAAGTGATATTGGATAATATTGTATTGGTGATGTGATAAAAGTATATTCTTGAATAAATATTATCTTGTTTTATCTGGTCAGTTTTTTCTTAGGATTACACACAGCATATCAAAGCAAGTACACGACGTTGACCCAATGCTCATCTAAATAGTTATCTAAATGTTTTTTTCATTCACTTGAAGTTGTGTCTCGCTACCGCGACCCACAACTTCATGTGCGTGAAAATTACTTGTTAGATTTGAGACCAAACATTTGCAAATCTCGAATGTTTAAACACTCATTTCATTCCCGCTGACAGTGATTTACCCTGATGATAAAACAGTTTAAGTCGTGATCAGCGCTTTACCTTTACAGTGCGGGGATAGACTTTAGTCGTCAGAATCTGACGTATACGTCAGATTATGACGACTAAAGTCTATCCCCGCACTAGCGGGGATAAGCGGGGATAGACTTTGGTCGTCAAAATCTGACGTCTACGTCAAATTTTGACGACTAAAGTCGATCCCCGCACTGTAAGAGTAAACATATTTATTATGGCCGTAGACCCATAACATAGGTATTCAAATGCGCTGATTAAGACATTTATTTTCAAATTGAAAAAACACCCTTTATCCCTTTAGCCGCCAAATTATTCAATTAGAATTTTCACCCACCTTAAGTTGTGTCTCGATGACGCGACCCACAGCTTCAAGTGAGTGCAAATTATTCAGATTTGACAAAATGGAGGTCAACAAATTTTAAATTTTGTTGATTAATGTCACTTTTTATCTTTAACATATTTGAAAGCTGATATGTGATGTGCTAATAAAAAATATAAAAAACGAATATGGACGGAACTGGCGGGTATAGGGTCAATGCCGTTTCGGCGTCTACGACGCTGGCCGGCAATAACGTAACATTGGGTGATAGTCACGTGTTTGCTTGGATGTTATCAAGAGCCACCTGGTGAGGGCTGGGATGGTGATCAAGAGACACCTGGTAGGTGAATAGCAAATTGTGCGCGATAAAAATTATTCCGTAAACACAACATATTCAGCCAATGCTGATTTGATGTTGGGTCACCGTCTATGACGATGGCACAACATGGAATAAACATTGGATTTAAAAGTTGTGTATTCGGAGAAATGTCAAAAATGCACAAAAACACAGGAAATCATTCGGAGCCGCTGATCACATTAAAAAACGACAATTTGTTTTCTGATTTTAATCTCACGTTACTCAAATATGTGAATTGCGACGACGAGTGAAAAATTGTTAAATTGCTGGAAAATTATTTTAATATTGGTATGTCAGGCGGTGTTTTTAAAATTGATTAATTTCTCCAGTCAAATATACTCAAATTTAAAATATGGGGCAGCATTCGAAAACATCCTATCAGCAATAACTATTTTTGATGGCTCATATTGATTTTCTTTATATTCTCCAAATGTACACACAGAAAAAAGGCAAAGTAGAAAATGACTTTTTTGCTCCTTGATATTTTAGATAATTGCGCAAAATTAAACTTTTCAACTTACCAGGTGGGGGACATGTCCCCTCAAAGATATATTCACCACATGGATGCCTGCCTCGGCCATTCTGTCTTTTTCTGTCAGTAACTAGTTGAAACATGACAATTATGACTACTGTTTAGCTGAACCAAAAACTGTGGGATTGGAATCCATATATAAACTTTCGTAAAAAATCGCATCTTCATCTTTATTTGTGATTGCAAACAAAAAAAATCGATTAATTAGCTATTTAATTGAATTAAATTTTACGCAAACCAACCAACCTCACCCGACTCTAACCATGGACCCTAACTCTCACCTTGACAACAAAACCAACCAACCAACCAACCAACCAAATAACCAACCAACCAACCAACCAACCAACCAACCAACCAACCAACCAACCAACCAACCAACCAACCAACCAACCAACCAACCAACCAACCAACCAACCAACCAGCCAACCAACCAACCAACCAACCAACCAACCAACCAACCAACCAACCAATCAACCAACCAACCAACCAACCAGCCAGCCAGCCAACCAACCAACCAACCAACCAACCAACCAAACAACCAACCAACCAACCAACCAACCAACCAACCAGCCAACCGACCGACCGACCAACCAACCAACCAACCAACCAACCAACCAACCAACCAACCAACCAACCATCCTTGAAGCGGAAAGGAAGTGGCAATTAGCCCTCAAAAATTATTCTCCATTCGGCTTAAATACGGTACCTTCCCCTAAGGATAGTGGCGTCACCCCCGTTGTTATTACCTACTCTGCAACTGCGGTGGAGGCAGCTAAATTAGTGAAGACTTCCTTCAGTAAACTTAAAGCGAAACATCCAAACATCCTGTATAAACGGTGTGTAACAGCATTTAAAAGGGGACAAAATCTACGTGATCTCTTGGTGAGAAGTAGATTGGGGAAAGCCCCACTGGACAACCCAACGGTTACCGGATCCGACTCAAGTCAGGATCTGACTACATTAGTAAATGCATTAGATGAGGTATCATTTATATCAATTAGTATGATTGTTTCCCTTTTTATAAATCAGGCTATACTTCTCCTCGGTCAGTGCACTAGGTTGGGAGCATGGAAAGGCATGCCCTTGAAGGGATGACGAAAGTCAGACCCTTTAGGGTATGATGAGAGTACGGTTGACCATGGACCATGGACCCTAACTCTCACCCTGACCACAAAACCAACCAACCAACCAACCAACCAACCAACCAACCAACCAACCAACCAACCAACCAACCAACCAACCAACCAAACAACCAACCAACCAAACAACCAACCATCCATCCAACCAACCAACCAACCAAACAACCAACCATCCAACCAACCAACCAACCAACCAACCAACCAACCAACCAACCAACCAACCAACCAACCAACCAACCAACCTACCATTCAACCAATAGACACCTAACGAACAAACCAGCTATCCATCACTATGAAGGCAGAGTTGAGCTCGGAATCAATGCATTTTTTAGACATAGTGCTTTACAAAGGAAACAGATTTTAAAGAGACAGGGACATTTGATACCAACGTTTATTTTAAACCAACAGATACTTTGGAACTGTTACACAAGAAATCACATCACCCAAACCATACTTTTAACGGATTAATGAAGTCACAAATCCTTGGATATGTTAGAATATGTAATAACAAACAAGATGTAATGATAGCGTGTAGGAAACTCTTTGCAGCACTAGTTAGGAGAGGTTACTCGGAACGTTTTTTGCGAAAGATCAAAGATAAAACATTGTGTGAATTGAGAAAAAACCCGAACAAGGGATCTTCTCAAAGATGCACTTCTAGGAACTGTAAATTATGTTCGACACAAGTAGGTGTAGAGAGTGGTAAGACCATGGGGGGCGTACTGGATGCCGGGAATCAAATTCAAATTCATACCACACGAAATTGTCATTCAACTAACGGTATTTACTGTATAGTTTGTTCGAAATGCAATAAATTATATGTGGGCGAAACTGGGCTCTCCTTCAGAAAAAGGATAAACATACATCGTTCGGATGTACGGCTTAAGAAAGACACAGCAGTTGCCACACCCTTTAATTCCTGGAGCTGCAGGGCGACCCATCTGAGAGTGTTGTATCTTGAAGTATTGAAGAATACAGGAGACATAACTTTAAATAAGATTGGGCGACTTGAAGCGGAAAGGAAGTGGCAATTAGCCCTGAAAACGTCTCCATTCGGCTTAAATACGGTACCTTCCCCCAAGGATGGTGGCGTCACCCCCTTTGTTATTACCTACTCTGCAACTGCGGTGGAGGCAGCTAAATTAGTGAAGACTTCCTTCAATAAACTTAAAGCGAAACATCCAAACATCCTGTATAAACGGTGCGTAACAGCATTTAAAAGGGGACACAATCTACGTGATCTCTTGCTGAGAAGTAGATTGGGGAAAGCCCCACTGGACAACCCAACGGTTACCGGATCCGACTCAAGTCAGGATCTGACTACATTCGTAAATGCATTAGATGAGGTATAATTTATATCAATTAGTATGATTGTTTTCCTTTTTATAAATCAGGCTATACTTCTCCTCGGTCAGTGCACTAGGTTGGGAGCATGGAAAGGCATGCCCTTGAAGGGGTGACAAAAGTCAGACCCTTTAGGGTATGATGAGAGTACGGTTGACAGGTCGATACCGGGTTTTATGTGGAGCCAGGTACTGGAACCCTTACCCGACCCTAACCATGGACCCTAACTCTCACCCTGACCACAGAACCAACCAACCAACCAACCAACCAACCAACCAACCAACCAACCAACCAACCAACCAACCAACCAACCAACCAACCAACCAACCAACCAACCAACCAACCAACCAACCAACCAACCAACCAACCAACCAACCAACCAACCAACCAACCAACCAACCAACCAACCAACCAACCAACCAACCAACCAACCAGCCAACCAACCAACCAACCAACCAACCAACCAACCAACCAACCAACCAACCAACCAACCAACCAACCGACCAACCAACCAACCAACCAACCAACCAACCAACCAACCAACCAGCCAACCAACCAACCAACCAACCAACCAACCAACCAAACAAACAACCAACCAATCAACTAACCAACAAACTAACCAACGAACCAACCAACCAACCAACCTACCATTCAACCAATAGACACCTAACGAACAAACCAACTAACCATCAAGCCAGCCAACCAACCAGTCAACCAGATATGTTGTAAAGTAAAGTAATCACGAGTTTACATTAGAAAATGCAAACTCTTAACGATACGACACAATCTACAGGATTGGCTCAACCAGTTATAATCTGTCGAATGGCCGGTTGTTCGCTGTCCGCGGAGTACATAATTAAAACGTTTACAGATAGAGAATGTTATATATAGGTTGCTAGCCGAACTTGGCTGGCAATCTCTCAGAACGAGGCGACTAAACCACAAACTTATACAGCTGTTTAAAATGACACACCAGATCAGTCCTCCATATCTACAGTCTCTTCTACCAGCGGCAGTTGAAAATAGGTATAATACCAGAAACTCTACTAACAATAGTTTACCAGTAATATATGCCAAACTTTCAAGCACCCGAAATTCATTCGTACCTTCATCTATTAAAGCCTGGAATAATTTGCCTGTTGGTATTCGTGGTGCAACATCATTTTATATTTTTAAAAGTTGCATTGTTAATATGAACAAAAAAGTTGACATGTTTCACCCTAACTTGTACCGTTTTTATATTTCTCGTGCGTCTGTTCATCACTGTAGGTTGAGATTGGGGCTGAGCGCTCTAAACAGTCAACGCTTTCAATATGGATTTATTAGCAATATGTCATGTGACTCTTGCAACTATGCTAGAGAAGATGTAAGACACTATATTTTTTTCTGCCCAGCATTTGCCGCCCAAAGACAAGCACTGATAGAGGGTCTAACTGAATTACTTCCTACGGCTGTAATGCAAAATAAACAGTCATTGTTGAATATTTTGTTATACGGTTCAGATAATTTTCCTGAAGATACAAATTTTAATATATTTTCTCTTTTACAAGCTTACATAAGTAGCTCAAAACGCTTTTCCACCTAAATTATCATAGTAATAATTTTGTTTTTGCTTTTCATTGTATCTTTAATTAACTCATTCTTACTTATCATATTCTGTATCATATTCTGTATTTTTTTCTGCGGTTTGATATTGTATTTGCTATTATTAATAATATTTTTCTGTATGTATCACGTGTATATATGACCATGTATGTATGTATGTATGCCTGTATGTAGGAAAGCAACTTGTGGCAATATTGCTGTTTGCAATCCTTTGAAAATAAATCATGTTTACAGAAAAAAAAATGTTATATACTGGTTGTGCCTAGCCCGATTAACGCCCACGAGGCTAATATTACATGTTCAACAATGTTCAAACATGCTGCGACAAGGAAGATATCGCTGGTATATTGGATAAATTGATATGTCTGTGTTTACCTACATTGAATAACTTCCTACATTGAATCTATTCAGGCATTGGTGAAGGTTGTAATGCCTCAGTGATATCTGTACTTAATAGTCTACTTTGTACTATGTTTTCATTACTCATAAAACATATTGTTGTGTAACAGCGTCATGTGAAGCATGTATATACAATGAATTACATTTTGCAATATTAAATTTCCATGATATCATTAATGTGGCAAACATAGCCAACTGTGTAAGGCTTGCACTCTTAGCGTAATGATTTTTTAAAGTACGCTTAAAATTAAATTATAAGACTATCTGGACTTTTGACATAAAATTCAATTATGGAGGATATCAGTACTAGGACCACATATATTATACGTATATACTGTAATATACTTTTATTTCCCGTGGAATTATTTTTTGCGTATTCCGCGCAAGGACCGTGAGCGCGAAACATATTTCCGCTAATTATTTATTGTTCACCACATTAGTATTTCGTGAACTTTGCGATTGGGTTTTAAAGGTTGTGATTGTCGCTATGCAGTAGACTGTGGTCACGTAATCTGATGTTGTGATAATGCCTTGGTCACATTTCACAAAAGGGGCCTTCCCGGGCAGTTCCCAGGCTGTTTTTGGCCTTTTTTGGCCGTCCCGCACGGGACCCGGCGGGACCCCGACCGGGTGCCATCCATTTTTTTCACCCCGCACGGGCCCGGGTTACTTTTAATTCTAACTTAAAAGTAACCCGGGCCCCGGCGATAAACAAACCACGGATCAAGCCCGTAAACTGCCCAGCAGGCGCTCGGCGGGGCCCCTGCCGAGATCCGCTAGGGACACGGGGACAAATTTTGAAGGAAAGCACGCAGGGTACCCGGCCGGACCCCCCTACGGTACCCAGGAGGGAGCCTGTGGTGTCCTGACTTGGCTTGTAGGGGACCCGGGCGGAGTCTCGCCGGTGCCCTTTTGATGCCCGAACGGGTCCCGGTCGGGACCGTTTAATAAACTCCAGGCCGGTATCCTAGTTAATGAGATACGAATTGATCAATGTTCAATAAATAAATCCACAAATAATCAACCAATCAATAAATAGGTAACTTCTCATTTTACAAACCGGGTTTTTCACTTGAATCAACTTGCATCACCGTCATAATGTATACAAATAACCCAGTCTTTAAAATTCCCTTATTTTTGTGGATAGACCTACTAACAACAGTTTATCTATATTGATAAATCGAGTATAAAAGGACATATTAGAATCGTTTTTTATTAATAATTTAAAACATTCTTCCGCACAGAAGCCTTATACTTTTCTCAATTAAATGCCAAGACGCTGCAAATTTTTGTGGAACAGCCACGGATCCATCCTGATGAAAGATGTGAAGTCTTCGTGGTGTTCGACCCTGCAAAAGGGTCTTGTATTGCCGTACGGCCAACATTGTAACGGAGTCGGGAAGCTGCAAGCCTAAGCCTGAGTCCATGCAGTTAAATGAATATCGTCAGCAGAGTGAATATTGTTTTACGTCGCTTTCTGCATAATCATGGCAATATCGCGACAGAAGGAAGCCCGAAGTCGGGACTATACCTTACTCTTATAGAATGATGTCAAGGGTTCTTTATAGTGCACAGTACCATAGACAACACTGTTCACTCCAGGCCTTTGAATAGTTTGGAGCACTATATGCACAACCTCGATGACACAAACCCGACCCTGCCGAGATTCGAACCCGGTACCTCTGAGTTTCGAGCCACAACCGGACCGAATGAGCCATCGGAGCCGGCCATTATTATATTGCCAGCAACTTGCATCTCCTGGAGAATGTGTTTCGATAAAACAATTAATTGATGGGAACATGACACTATAAAGGCTTTATTGACCGTTTACATATTGACAGCTTTGACATATTTTTTATTTCCTAATTTTATTTGTACGTTTCTTTTTGCGGCTCGAATCGGTCATACGCAACAACAGCAGAGCAGTATAGGCGGCAGCTGTAGCAGTCATTATTATCCCACGAATTTGAACAGTTTGGGTCACGGCATATGTGTGCACTAAGAAACGGTAACGTTTTCAGAAAATGAGGACACGGGATCCGCCAGGACTCCGGTATCGAGCCA
The DNA here is from genome assembly GCA_964017125.1 of Flabesymbios commensalis. NCBI lineage: Eukaryota > Metazoa > Annelida > Polychaeta > Terebellida > Flabelligeridae > Flabesymbios > Flabesymbios commensalis. Next base: position 85,351,319 of record OZ024907.1, read on the forward strand.
AATTTAATGATCAGCTAAATCTAATGACACCAATATGGCGGCGGGGTGGGGGCAGGCAGGGGTTTACTGGGCATGCGTTGGAGCCGTGACTACGCGTGGAGGGGTGGTGTCTCAACCTGTATGAATGACTGCAGATGATTTTTACATTTTTGCGGATAATTACAAATGATTATCGCTTAAGTGTAAAATATAATATACATGATGCATGTTTCCAGTACCAAATCCAGGGACAAAATAATCCCATTTTGGTGTATAGCAGGGTTAATGGGCGCAAGTACATCTATATGGGAGTTTCGTACAAATACATTGAAAATGATCAAGTACAAGTCAATGTACATGCTTTCTTCGAATATACTGTTGTACATCACAAGTACATTTGACATGTACTTGGATAGGCCTACAATTACCAAGTACCAAGTACATTTTCGTAATAATATTATCGATATGTAATAAATATATGCACAACAAAATAAATGAAACTAAATCAACTGAGTTCAATATTATTGTTTTTGTCACTCTATATCTGGTATATTATGTTCACTGACTACTCTGATAAAACAACTCATTTAATTCTGGTATGCTTCTTTTAAAATCATCTTCATTTTATTAATATGTCGACGCTTGGTAACTAGCTTAGCAGGATATGTGGGCAACCTTTTGTCAATTTTATGTTCTAAATTAACTTTTGCATATCATTTGAACTATAATTAAAAAGCCTAGACTCCTGAATTTGCACCAGAATAAAATAAAATAAAATTATACACACACATGCTTATTTTATTGGTCACTTTATGTATGTGTTATCAGGCAATCATATAGGCTCATATACCATTCTAGTAGCCATGAAAAATCAAAAATAGGAAAATCACAATAAAAACACATTTTAGTATTATCGTAAGTATAGTTGCCCAGACCAAAATAGTTATACAGCAGATACATGTAGGTGTCATTTTAATTAAAAGTAACTTCCACGAGATCCGTGTTATAGGGTTATCCTAACATAATAAAGAAAAAAGTAGGGTCTACTGCTGTATTAAAAAATCAAAATTTGAAAAATAAACGTTAAAGTGGTCATGGGTATTAACTAAGAGGTCGTGTGTGGCAATAGTATTGTTTTGAATTTTGTCTTTTTTAAACGAATTTCTATTTCACAACGCCTTAACTACATGTGTGTACACAGTTAATTAGCAGTTGAAATGTTACATTCTACATGTAATGTGGGCATTTCAGAACTCTTAAAATGTTTTCAGATGAAAGGTTGACCACAAAAATTGGAGTGTAGACATTTTATTTAAATTTACTCCAAGTTGATTGCTCTTTGAGATATTGCTTGACACCTGATTTTCTATAATACTTATTATTAGCTAATTTGCATATTTTATGTTAATATGTTTTCATGATCTTGATAATATATATTTTATTGCAATCTTTGTCCATGAAAATCATAGGGTAGACATTTTTTTCAAGATTCTAACTTGATTAGTTTCCGAGATATTAGTGGATTTTGCTTAATGGCTGTCTAATTTGCATATTTTATGCTAATTTATTATTCTGATCATAATAAGATATATTTTTTTTTGCATTCGTTGACCATAAAAACCGTATCATGGACATTATTTTTAGGATTCTACCTTGATTAGTTTCTGAGATATTGCTTGAAACTGGATTTTTGGTAATGGCTGCCTAATTTGCATATTTTAGCATATTTAGCCCCAACAGCTTTAATGCAAACAGCCGGATTTCAATAAGTCCATATTCAGAGACTTGAAAAATAACCACCCGTGTAAAATCCCGAGGGGGAGGGGGGGAGTGGAGGTTACGGGTGGCCTACCGTCTAATGACAGTCATTACGTGAGATAAAATTACATGTATCCAGGCCAAAACAAATCAACTTTAAAAAATATTTTTACGCGAATTAAAAAGACTAAAAATCGGGTTTGCGCAAAAATTCTTACCCGCGGAATTTAAGTATATTACAGTATGTGACTGATAGCCTAAAGTGCATTAACTCTCTCCACTAGCTAATTGTTATGTGGGCAATACTATTTTAATTTTAACACAACAATGTTCATAATAGAAACTATGAATCTTACGTTAATTTAAAAATATCGTTAGTTTTTCAATTTATATAATAAAAATGTATTAGTATTTTAAAATATCAAAATTTTCTACGATTAGTTATCAAAAGCAAACGGTGGTGAATTGTTGCGGAATTTGCTTCGAGTGGTTGTGAAGACAGACCCATTACATGCGTTTGTGAAACGTGTCCCTCTACAGGTCTCATTAGCATAGCATAATAATTTGCATTAGGTGCTGAAACATAAACAACTTGATCCTTATATAATCACCCTCTGTAGACCTGTCATGTGGATACTCTTTCTAACATGGTGTCATGGGTGATACTCTCTCTAACATGATGTCCTGCTTTCTAATGAGCCGTCAACAAGCGCATATGACGACCAGTAATTCACAGTTTTCGCATATTTACATATGCTAAAAGTGTTCAATTGTTTTAGCTGTTGTACCACTTTGCAAACACATGTACGAATAGGAATCGATTTGCTGTGTTTCTAAGGTGAAATAGACGCCTGCTCACTAGATATCAGCATGACAATTGACACTTTTGTTGATTTTATTTCAACATGGATCAACCTGCCGCGCCAAAAAACCCATGTATCTTTCAGGTCTACAGAGGGTGATAATTATTATTGAGTGAGTTCGTGTCATGAAAAACATACTCATGTTGAATAACCCTTTCAGTGCGGTGATCGTCTTTATACGTCAGAATCTGACGTCTGTAGACGTCAGATTCTGACGTATAAAGACGATCCCCGCACTGAAAGAATGACATATTTATTATGACCGTGGACCCATAACATAGGTTTTCAAATGAATCAGAAGGAGCTAACTAAGCCATTTATGAAAATTTCAGATTAAAAAACGGCCTTTGGTTTCCATGATTTATAACAAATGAATTCAGCGCTGTTAGGGGTAAAACTACATGTATTACCATCGTTACGACGCCCACTCTGTTATGTTACACGTCATGTTTCTGGTAATACCAGTCTGGAATCACAATCGCGTAGCTATCATATATGATTATGTAAAAAACAAAAGTGATTAAAATGTTTACACATTAGTTCCTAGGATGGAACAGCTAAAAATACCACTATTAATGCAGAGCATAAAGAGTATTATTATACAAGTAAATTGCCAACCAGTCTCTCTTAAGCTGCATATCATCATAGATTAAAACCAAAGAAATCATTTTATATTGCCAAGTATTTCTCAGACAATCACATGTGCTTCACATTATACTTGCCAGACAGCTGAACCCAAGGTTACAGCAAAATTGTTTTTTTTCGGAAATGTGACATCATAGTGTGAAATGGCGGATGATAAATTTTATATGTGGAGCCTTTTTTTAATTAGCATAATTAACATAATTAGCATAATTTATAAGGTAACTAGCTAATATCTCAATTTTACATGACAATAATAATAAAAGAAAGGCTCTAAAACTATATTAAGAATTCCAAAAAATGGAAGATATTAAAAAAAATGACATCAAAATTTAAAATGGCCGCCATGTTGACAACCATCTACAAAATATATGAATCCAGCACTTATGTTCTTATGTTCGCTCACTACAATGCTCGAAAATAATGTTTTCTGGTAAGTGTGTTACCCATCCAATTTCTTCTAAATGGTGACGAAATCCAAGATGGCCGCCATGTGTGCAAAGTCAAACAATAAATTGTTATCATTATCATTTTTAGATGAGTGTGTTGACGAATCGGAACACCATGCTAGATTAAAGTATCCACCCTCACTGGTATGCTTTAATTGGTGCCATCTCAGGGCGAATGATCATGCGTCGCTAACCGCCCAGCAAGCACGCTATATTGAGCCACCAAAGCTGGCACAATGTCTGCGACGCTGGTCCAGCATTGTTGACCAGCTGATTCCCGGCAGGCACGATGTGTTTGGACCGGGCTGACTAGCTGACCCCCTGTAAATGACACAGGATTCGAAATGCAAAGCCTGGAGGTTTGAGGCCGAGCACGCTAGCTCTCGGTCACGGAGGCTCCCCCACAATACTGAGTTTTACAAGTGGATGGGGAAAAAACATTTGTATTTCTTTCAAACCGCCGGGACCGGGAAACGAACCCCGAACTCAAGCGTGAAAGGTAGCGGTGCTAACCACCCTAGGGCCTGGATGCCTCTAGGACCTGGATGCCTCTGTAGTTCGTGGAGCTAATAACTCCACGAACTACAGAGGTCTCCAGATCTAGATTTAAGCCCTTCTTGGCTGGGCTTTGTACATTCTTGTCACTGTCCTCAATAAACATATAAGACAATGCATTATTCTGTTTAGTTGTACAACAGTGGAATATGCACTTTGAGTTTGTGCATTTTTCATTATGTATGCTTCAACTATAGTAGGACCTATATACTGTGTATTTGCTATCAGCAGCGTCGACCCTCCAGCTTTGGTAAATACATACAAGCTAACACGATACATTGGCCTAATATTGAATCGTTGTTGGTCCACCGTTTACGATGTGGGCACAGCATTAGTTAAATTTACCTTTTTGCCGGGTAGACTGGTCGTAGGCCTACCAGTGGTTGATCCAGGGAGGCTTCAAAGCCCCTAATAATAATATTATTTATATTTAACATGTTTTAAAAACAATATAAAAATGCATTGACTGTCGTCAGCTTGAAACACCAAAAACACGTTTGCTAGATTCAATGTGCAATGATTCTAGGGTGCATGCCCTCGCCCCCCCCCCTCCCCCAATAAACTCCACAGGAACCCAGGAAGGGCAATTATGTTTAATATTTGCCCATAGTCACATTAATCCTTTCAGCGCCGTGACCGACCTTAGACGTCTAAAGTCGGTCACCGCTCTTGAAGAGTAAAACATTTATAATGGCTGTAGACCCCCCATATACCACTGAAAGAGTAAACGCATTGAACATAAACATTTATAATGGCTGTAGACCCCCCCATATACCACTGAAAGAGTAAACGCATTGAACATAAACATTTATAATGGCTGTAGACCCCCCATATACCACTGAAAGAGTAAACGCATTGAACACAAACATTTATAATGGCTGTAGACCCCCCATATACCACTGAAAGAGTAAACGCATTGAACACAAACATTTATAATGGCTGTAGACCCCCCCATATACCACTGAAAGAGTAAACGCATTGAACATAAACATTTATAATGGCTGTAGACTCCCCATATACCACTGAAAGAGTAAACGCATTGAACACAAACATTTATAATGGCTGTAGACCCCCCATATACCACTGAAAGAGTAAACGCATTGAACATAAACATTTATAATGGCTGTAGACCCCCCATATACCACTGAAAGAGTAAACGCATTGAACATAATTATTAGTATTCCAATGAAGCCAAAAGAATTAGCTAAGACATGTATGATGATTTCAAATAATAAAAAAACGTTGGTCTCTTGGTTTATATAAATTATTTTCAGCGCTTTATGAGTTAAACAGTCAGACAACCAGGGTTTGAACTATCGCTAAAGCTGGCAGCCGTTGTGTGTAACAGGTTAAAGTCTAGCTTACGCACAGAATATATACATGTACATACATCACTAATGCGACTACTGTTCTATCGGCGGACTCCCCGCTCAACAAAATACTGGATCCACTGCCTGTTTGTATGCTGGTTTTCTTATCACTGATATACATGTATAAACAATTATCTCCCGCTTGTTTCTGTCTGTATTGTACATGTACATATATAATATTCTACGATTGTATTGTAGTACTTCATTAGTTTACGAGCAGAGTACAATGTACTTCTGAGGTGGGTATTTTAACATACACAATGACAGTTGGGTAAAAAATATTACACACTAAAATGATCAAGTTATAAATTGGTATCTATTATTAGGCTTAGTGCCTATAGGCCTACAAAATATACACCCGTGACGTCAGTCTATTGTTAAAATAGTAGATTCGGATCTACGAATCTACTGTTATTTTGTACTTATCACGTCAGGCACAATAGGCTTATACGGGTTTATCAATGAAACTGTATGTCTGATTGTATGGTTTAATAACCATATTGGGAATACAATTGATGTTTTCTATATCGAATCTTGGAACATCTGCACATACTCTGTGTATTTTAAGTCGAAGAAAGAACTCAATTACAATAGATTAGTAGATCCGAATATACTCGGCGCTTCGCACCTCGTACATTCGGATCTACGAATCTATCGAATGTCGTTCTTTCTCCTTGACATATATATTCCTTGGATCGTTGCATGCATCACTGACTTTATCATGGCAAAGCAGACTGATAATATCTTTAATATTACCAGCTTGGTCGATATTAACCCTTCAACCACTAAGTTACATAATTTAAATTTTTATCCACATGAAGTTGCGTCTCGCTGCCTCGATCCACAACTTCAAGTGGGTAAAACTTAATTACATTTGTTTAATTTGAGACCAAACATTTGAAAAACTGGATGTTTTAACACATAGTTCCTTCGCAATAACAGTGATTTTATCACCTGCTTAACAGATTAAGCATATTTAAAACGACTACAGTCGCGATTAGCGGTCAAAAGGTTAAAATTAGCATCCAAACCATTTAGCACGTCATTCCGAATATCTGCTGGTGTGATCTTGTGTAAAACTGTTTTGCACAGACTGACATGTTATCAATTGCCTTTAGTAGGCCTACTGCATGATCTCTTTTTAATGTCTGTAGATAAATAAGTAGGGACAGAGGCACAATGGTTAGAGCGCGGCGCTCTGCCGATGTCGCTGCCTGCGTGCGGTTTCGAATCCGCCTGGTGCAGGATTTTCAAAGAAATATCATGTTTCTCCCCTCTCAATATTGGGACATGGCTTCTATGTTGTGTCCTTGGGCGAGGCACTTGACTCAGGTGGAAATGAGTACCTGCATTGTAGGACAGATATTGCAATCTGTACGATAAGTTCAATGCGCCGAAATGGCTGCAGGACAGTATGTTCCCCGTGGAGTTGAAATGACACATGAATATACAGTTCTAGTGACCAGGGTGTGAAATGTGAAGTCGGATCATAAATCTTCATACTTGATATCAGACACCTTTACTTTTATAAGGATAAAGTTGGTGATAACAATAAATAATTATAATTTTGTGACACATTGCTGCATTTACGAGCTTATACTGTTCATCTCATTTACGAGCTTATACTGTTTATCTCATTTACGAGCTTATACTGTTTATCTCATTTACGAGCTAATACTGTTCATCTCATTTACGAGCTTATACTGTTTATCTCATTTATGAGCTTATACTGTTTATCTCATTTACGAGCTAATACTGTTCATCTCATTTACGAGCTTATACTGTTCATCTCATTTACGAGCTTATACTGTTTATCTCACTTACGAGCTTATGCTGTTTATCTCACTTACGAGCTTATACTGTCCATCTCATTTACGAGCTTATACTGTTCATCTCATTTACGAGCTTATACTGTTTATCTCACTTACGAGCTTATACTGTTTATCTCACTTACGAGCTTATACTGTTCATCTCATTTACGAGCTTATACTGTTCATTTCATTTACGAGCTTATACTGTTCATCTCATTTCAGACTTTACCCATCCTCCACCTGTGTTTCTGAGAAATGGCGGCCGTGGATTTTGACTACGTCAGGTTTACCTGGATGGATATACACGGTATACCACGGGGCCGCATGGTACCTCGAAAGCACGTCGACAGATTTATCAAGTCTGGATTCGGATTCTCAATGGGTAGGTCTAATGGGTAGGTCTAAATTAATCTGATTGCATGGAATATAACTCCTCTTAAAACAATGCCATGCAAATCCCTCTACATTAAAGTTATATAATTTGCTGAATATTCTTCTGGTAATAAACTCTGGTAATAAACTCTAGAATTATGAATAGTTTTTAATTCACCTGTAATTGAATGATTACATAATATTTTTACTTGATGCTTCTCCACATCATAATACTAGTTATATTAAATATGTATTGTGTGTATTACTAAATCCGTGAAGGATTCTATGTTCATTATATTGTATTGTATGTATCATGTATATCCCATCTTTGCCTGGCCAACCATTTGAAGTGGTGTCTCGCTACTGCGACCCATAACTTCAAGTGATTGGAAATTACTGATATTTTTTTAATTTGAGATCTAATATTTGCAAATCGCGCTGTTTAAGCATTTATTCCATTCCCAATAATTTCGATTTGACCTGTAATAAAACTGATCTAAAACGACTAAAGTCGTGCTTAGCTTTCAAAAGATTAATTTTAATGCATTGAGGTATTGAGCCCCAAGTGTATGTACATTTTCTATATTAAAAAGACATTTTAATGCAGTTATTCAAGGGTTCAAATAACTATTGATGTTGTTTCAATGTTGGTCCATCGTCTCCGACGCTGGCCCAACATTAAAACACCATTGGCTCAACGTCTCATTTTTGTTGGGATTTGCTGCTTCATACTGCAACATTTTCAGGATAAATCAAATCTAATCTAAAATTAGAATTATTTCCTACTGAGAAATATTTTGTACGCATATGCACGATATATATGTGTCACTGCCAGATTAATAATGTCTACTATGAATTATAGTGTCGATGTTTAAAAAAAGTACAGTAATATGTATCATGATGTTTTCTAAGCCTCGTGTATAATGTATCAAACCAACACTATATAATAAGACTAGTGTACCATATTGATTTAAACCGCTTAGCTCGTTCCTCGCATGGCGTATTCGGAAGACATGCTTCAATGCATTAATAACAAACAGGTTGTGAGCATCCATTACCTCCGAAATGGGAGGTTATGTTTTTGTGTTTGTTTATTTGTTGTTTAATGGACGTCCGCAAGATTCCTTACACAGTAATGAACGGACATACATGAAACTTTTAACATAATGTGACTCATGTAAGGAACAATCCATTAAATGTTGGAGGTTTATCGGCGGACGCTTGCAGTCTCTGACAGTCTTGTTTCTGCTATTATATACCTGGGTATCTGATAAAATGGGGCTATTTTTATTCCCATAAAGGCTGATACGTGATGTGCTGATACAAATGTACATGATTTTGTATTAGCATATTACATATCAGTTTTTAACCCTTTAAGCCCTCACGATGCATTAAAGCATCATTTTACATCCCTGAAAACAGACTTACTTTTCCCACAACCAAAGGTTTTAGAACGAAAATTTCCATGAAACTGGTTTACCAATACATGACAATTTTCTTTATTTTTTAAACCACATCAAGTTATCTTCATCCACTACAAGTCGAGAATTGCGACAGCTCTGGTGATTTAATAATTGTCATTACTCATATTCAGGTACAACCACTTCTGGACCTAAATCTGAGGGACTTGGTTTGTCCAAAGACTGCGGTATAGCTGGAGTTGGTGGAGCTGGGAACTGCATTGCCAAACCAGTCCTGAGCACTTTACATCCCTTACCCTGGGTAACTATGGACAGTCCGAACACCTCTGGTGTGGCAGAATTTAGCGTTGGGGAAGTTTTTTGTGAAACTTTTCTTCCCAATGGCCAGCCTCAACCTCAGTGTCCGCGCTACATCTGCAGAGCACAGATTGACAGACTGGAGAAAGAATTAGGATGTCAGTTATTGTCTGGCTGGGAAGAGGAATTCTTCATAGTGGAAAGCGATACCACAGAACCTATCGCGAAGGAAGGTAATGATGCATCTATGCTTCTTCTGTCAGAACAGGAGACATTGCTCTATCACTTGGAGTCACAGATGAGGAAGGCTACCATAGACATTGAAGGAATAACCTTGGAATCTACAAGCTCTCTGTTTGAATATTGTCTGACTCCTCTGCAAGGTATTTCTTCAGCTGATGCCGCCTGTCTTTTCAAACAGGTAGCCAAAGAGATTTGCGCGCAATGGGATGGACATGGGAGCAAAATACAGGCTGTCTTCATGCCCAAGCCATTTTTGAAAGGGCAAGCTGCAGGTCTTCACTTCAATATGTCACTGTGGAATAAAAAGGGGAATAATTTATTTCACAGCGACACGTCGTCGAACCATCTGAGTGAGATTGCTCGATACTGGCTGGCTGGATTGATTAAACACTCCACAGCTTTGGTGGCTTTATCGTCTCCCACAGTGAACTGTTATCGTAGACTTCATGGTCCCTGGGCTCCATGCCTGGCAGACTGGGGTATAGACGATCGACGTGCGAGCTTTCGAATGAAAAATGACGGCATGAAAAGTACATATGTGGAGAACAGACTGCCTTCAGCAGCTTCAAACCCTTATTTAGTTGTGGCGAGTACCATAGCAGCGGGATTGGATGGCATTATAAATAAGTTGGAATTAGATACGGAGATGAACAAGGACGCTTGTAAGCTACCAGACACACTAGATGAGGCACTACAGGCTTTAGTAAATGACACATGCTTAACTGAGCAGCTAGGTGAAGATTTCATCAAGGTATTCATCAAAATCAAGAGAGACATTGAAATAGTGGAGCTGAAAAAATCTGATCCAAAGATCATGAATGAAGACATGCTGCTGAAAGAAAGAGAACAGTACATGCTATTTATATAGAACGCAATAAATAAATAGTTATGTCTTTATCACACTTAGAAGTACATTATGTACTTTTTTTCAATCTAGAATCATTTTCTCACCTGCATTTACCTATATAGCTTCGTGCATAATAGTGAATATTCGGATAGCTATTATATACAGATATAACTTTAGTGTATTATGATATAATCAAAATAGTCAAAGCTACTTATCTACAATATTTAAAAATGTGTAACAACATAATACGAATAAAACGACATTTCTGACCTAACGTTCAAATAAAATGTATATAATACTTATAGTGTTTATTGTAGCGATTACATTAACGTTGTAGCTAAATGAGGTGTATTTACATCATGAATTACAAAATTGAGTAGTTATTATGTGTACATACACTATACAATATTAATTTTAATGAGAAATACAAATATCGATATTCTATGAGGATTGCTGTCTGTAGGGTAAAACTGAAAGAACAAGTTACAATAAAGAAATGTAATGTGGTGTGGTTAAAATGTTATATTTATATTATATTTATATTACACACAACAGTAAATTATCCCAGAGTGACACACAACAAGGGCTAACTGTTTTCTGAGACGATCGCATGTATATTTTACAATATATATTGGTGATTAACACAGCGAACACGAGCCATTCACTTAATGCTGTTTTAATGTTGGGCCAGCGTCGAAGACGGTGGCTCAACTTTGAAACACCATTGAGGAAACTGGTAAATGTATCGTGTTTGCTGGGTAGCTATTTGATCGTGTTAAGCAAAGGAACCGATGTACCTGATAATAACATAGGTATTATGTGAGTGCGTGGTGTAAACACTTTATTTTAGCAATATGGATTCATGGTGACAACATAATTGATTATCACATCTCTTTTATCAAGCTTAAAATACCTAATATCAGACGGTATTGAGGAGGCATGGCACGTCGCGATCAGAATCTATGATCATACCCACGGATGTACATGTATGAATGTAAGCCTAATCGTCACTTTGATTTTGAAAGGTCGTATCTTATGATGTAGTATATACGATACTTTAATATCAAGGTGATAAACCATTTACCCAGTAGCAGATCTACTAGTGTGTTTCTATCTATTAGCACATTAAATGCCAGATTATCAAAATGGTAAAGATAAAACGGGAAATCGATCAGCAAGATTTCAAAATCGTTTACTGCCATTTTGTCAATTCTTAATAAATTGTCAATCACTTGAAGTTGGGGATCGCGTCGGCGAGACGCAGCTGTAAGTGACAATTCTAATTATACGAAAAACTAAGACATCGGAAGCGAAATGTTTTTCAGTAACATTGGTAAGATGTGGTTTTGCCGTTAGGCCAGCATCAGGCACGTGGTGGAAGCGTTGACTGTATATGGTGTACTTGTTCAAAACAAGAGCAGATACAATGGAAAGTACAGGAGCTAGGCATGAATTGACTTGATACCATGTTTGGTAGCCTGGACAAGTGCCTTGAGGCGCAATACGTCCAGCTATGAATTCTTCATTGTAAATGACCCCCTACTGCGGATTTTGCTTGAGTTGTGTGATAATAATACCATCAATCTTAGCATATTATTTAATTTTCAACAACGTTGTTTCAATCGCGGTCAAAATTTTTGTTATTGGCCAAGTTTGAAAAACATCATTTATTTTGCTTGTTTATTTATTTTATTTATATATTTATTGAGACATATTTATACAGGTTATTTGTTTGGCACATAGGACACGGTGCATGGCGTACTTGTTTCATAGCGAGATACAAAAGAAAGTACAAGAGCTTTACATTTTAAATGTACACACACCAAAGCCCGTACCCTCACAACAACGACTTGTTTGCTAAATACACTTTCACGTGTTGGTTTAATCTCTTGGTTTTGCATATCACCGATTTTATGCTGGGCTAGGGAGGCGAGCGTTGGCACAGCATTACCTAATGTTTGCTTTAGCCTAACAGAGGTCTGATGTGCACAGTTAAAAGAAAGTAACTGCTTACTTGTTTAAGAAATCAGCTACTCTCTTGTAACTTTACAGAGAGAGTTCTTATTTATATTTTCTTCCTTACGATACTTAACATTGGAACCTCATAGATTTTTTGTCAACAGTGCTATGGCATACATCATGCATACAGCTGGTATGCGTGTTTTAGATGTGCAATAATTAGTGGATCAAGCTCCAAATGACGAAAGATAATCATAATTATGCAATAATAAACGTCTTCAAAATGTAATTACTAGATTAATTAAGCATCTAACACAAAAACATTTCAGCAATTTGAGTTGAATTTATTCGGTCTGCAATTCACTTGAAAACGCATATATACGGTTCCGGCATGATAAGGGTTAAATCAACTAATGAGTTTTCATCTCACATATCTGAGCTTGTCATACTGATTTCATTATACTGACCACGACTCAGCGCTTATCATGTCTATAAAGCAAAACCAACCACAATGCAAAACCAAACTTCGCAAAAATTGATTCATAATGCGACTGAATTGCAAACTTTCTGAGGTTTTAGTAAATACTTCGAAAGAATGTCACACAAAAAATTCGAAAACTTTTACAGACTTCAACTTTGTACTTTTACCCTTTCATCGCGGAAATTACTTTAGACCTCAAACTCTGACGTCTACAGATGCCAGATTCTGACGTCTAACGTCGCTCTCCGCACGAACGAAGATCTTTATAATGATCAGTATCATAACATATGTATTCAAATGAAGTGGAAAGAGCTCACTAAGAAATTTGTGATGATTTCAAATTGAAAAACACTTTGATCATCATAGTTTGAACAAAAATATTTCAGCGTTGTGATGGATTAAACTGAAAAGTTGATAGGTTATCAGTTACAGCTATTTGTCTGTTCAGGGCAGAGTTATGAAGGTCATCGGTCAAGGGCTGTGTTAAATTATTACCTCTACCAAAGAAGGTTATGTTTTGGTAGTTTTGGTGTGTGTGTCTGTCTGTCTATCTATATCTATGTATGTCTGGCAGTAGGATCATATTTTTTGGTAGTACAAGCTAATTTAACTCTGACGTACACAGGCAAAAAACAGTAATTGCTTACTTGTTAAGTGAACAGTTACTACCATTTGCCTTTTGAATCTCTGCTCTTCACAACCCCAAACACCATATAGCTACCGTTAGACTAAGTACCACTATACACATTAAACACTCTCAGCGAACGCGAGTCGTCAGTTCAATGCTGTTATAATGCTGGGACACCGTCTGCAACGCTGGTCCAGCATTAGACAATATTGAGTGCATATCTCGTGGCTGCTGGGTTTAGTTGAATATCTTTTCAAAGTACTTATCATATTAGCATTCAGCCAGGTACACACGGGACACTCCAAGAACCCTAATATTGATTATAACCGCCCTGACTACATACATAACAAATAAGGAGCATGTTTAACATAGCACTGTTAAAAATCTGAATCACGACTAGGTTTTTCATAACCCGATAAAATGTTTTCCAGAAAAGAAAATAGTGCGGGGACATTAGTGTTTTCTTTTCTTTACACTTTGCTGTAAATGTTCATGTATATACATTTGTAAACCTATTCAATTAACTCTAATGCATATATATCATCGGCTTATGATCTTAAAGGTCTAATATACCTTCCAAGTTATTTATTGTAACTATTCTACATATGATAATTGTTTAAAGCTGTGGTTCCATTTATTTTGTACATGCATGTCGTAAAACAGAGAACACATGCAAAATAGTTATTGGCTAATAATGTTTGAATAAATAGATAAATTAACTCGTATGCTCCATGGCGGCGAAAAGATGTTCAAAACTTGGTGTTTATATTTTTATTATTAACCCTTTGACTTCTAGGCCGGAGTGCATGCCAGGATCCAGATATACTGGTGTAGGAGTTCTATTTTTCGTCATTTGAAGCTGGAATTGCTAACGCAATTTCCAGCTTCAAATGACGAAAAATACATAAATGTAGTATATATTTGACGAAAATTTGTGTCATTTTATGGTTACGTTCATTGACGAATGACGACGGAAATTTCCGTCGTATCTGCCACGTTATCGAGTGAGAGGACCATAAGCTTTGATTATGATTGCATGGGACAGTGAGTCGGCCTGAGACCTCGCCGATATAAATGATCGTAATCCGGATTCTGGATCCTGAACGTGACCCGGGTCATTTCCCAAATTGCATGGATTGGTTCTTGGCCCGAGACACACCTCTGATGAAATTTGCAAATGCAAATCTCTGCGATCAGCATCGGATTCATATCGTAATCCAGATCATCCCCAAAATCCAATCGATTGTTCTTTGGCTCGAGACAAACCTTTGGTAAAATGACAAAAGATGAACAGACAGATCAGCCAACAAGATAAAAAACAACCTTCCTTGCGGAGGTAATAATTCTGTGAAACTCACTATCCTTGACCTTCATCATCAAGCTAGCTAATACAATTAAGTATGAAGGAGGGGTTCTTATATACCATTAATTTCACCGAGTAGCTATTCCAAAGGGTTTCCGGTGACGTCACTGCGATTCACAGAATTCCCAGCAAACACGACAAATTGGAACGATGTTGGTTTAATGGTGGGCCAGCGTCCCAGACTGTGGCCAGCCTTAAACCAACATCGTTTCAATGTGTTGTTTGCTGGGTTAGTGTTGTGTCTTGCGATCCCGCGGAAAACAAATCAGCTAAACGCCACACGCCAATCAATAAAGAATTAAACTTGTATGGTGGTCCCCAGCAAACAAAATACGCTGAGACAATGCTGGTTTGATGCTGGGCTAGCGTCGGAGACGGCGGGCCAGCATTGGGTTAATGTAGCATGCATGATCATTCCAACATCTTGTCTAGCCAAGTTTGAGCTCACATCGATTGATTGTTGAAGATGGTATACCACGAACTTTCCAGCAAACACGAGACATTGACCCAATGTCTGAGTAATTTTGGGCCACCGTCTTCAATGCTGGCCAGCATTACTCTAACATTAAGTCAATGCCTCATGCTTGCCGGGTTTGATCTGTGTTGGATTGCTCCATCTGTGTTGTTTGGTCCATGTCTTATTTTGTGCTATTTGGTTTCTACCTTAGTTTAGGACACCTACAGGTATATCTGACTGAAAGTTGACAAACATTATTGTCTTGTGATACGGCCAGTACCCCGACACCGTCATTGAAAAATATCCAGTTTAAAAGTTAACATGTAGTAAATGTCGCCCTCTATAAACTTATTACCATGGTCTTATTTCATTACATGTCAAATGGTGTAACTTCTGTAATGTATTCTTGCTACGGTACTATAATATATATAATATCTCGAAGTTTTCCGAGTAGTCGCCGCACGACTAGAAAATAGTGTGTGTAAAATGTCATAAAAAATAGTGGAGAATTGATCACAGAAATTCATACACCACGATCAAAGTGAATCAGACTCTATTATATTGAAAATCGGGAGAAACGCAGTTGAAAACCATGGGTAAACCCCGTATTTTCGCTGAAGGATCGATTGGATTTACGATGCCACTATTGCTGAGCGTCAGAGAGAATATTTTAGCCCCGAAAGTCGATATGGTCTGATGATATAGCCTGATGACGCTTCCTATCCCTGTAAACACATAATATTCAATCATAATATTCAATTGTATTATTAATGGGCCAATACAATGCAGATGGTTGGCAAACGATAAGCCAGCATTGGGCCAATGGCTCATATTTGCTAGGTTCAGATCAGGTCTACACATGCATCGCACTTTATCTGCTACTAACATGACTAATCACATTTAAGGAAGACGTCTTTGAGGCCCTCTGGTTACCCCTACTATTTTGAGAGCTTTCTGAATCCCCTGGGTATCCCTGAGCTCTAAATCCCCCTGGGTATCTCTGAGCTCAGAATCACCCTTGGGTACCCCGGAAGTTCTGAATCCACCTGGGTACCCCGGGAGCTCTGAATCCCCATGGGTACCCCGGGAGCCCTAAACCACCCTGGGTACCCCGGGAGCTCTGAATCCCCCTGGGTACCCCAGAAGTTCTAAACCCCCTGGGTACCCCGGGAGCTCTGAATCCCCCTGCGTACCCCGGAAGTTCTAAACCCCCTGGGTAACCCGGGAGCTCTGAATCTCCCTGGGTACCCCGAGAGCTCTGAATCCCCCTGGGTACCTCGGGAGTTCTGAACCCCCCTGGGTACCCTGAGAACTCTGGATCCCCCTGGGTACCCCGGGAGCTCTGAATCTCGCTGGGTACCCCGGGAGCTCTGAATCCCCCTAGGTACCCCGAGAGCTCTGAATCCCCCTGGGTACTCCGAGAGTTCTGAATCCCCCCCCCCCCCTGAGTACCCTGAGAACTCTGGATACCCCTTGGTACCCCGGGAGCTCTCAATCTCCCTGGGTACCCTGAGAGCTCTAAATCCCCATGGGTACCCCGAGAGCTCTGAATCCCCCTGGGTACCCCGGGAGCTCTGAATCTCCCTGGGTACCCCGGGAGATCTGAATCTCCCTGGGTATCCCGGGAGCTCTGAACCCCCTGGGTACCCCGGGAGCTCTGAATTCCCCTGGGTAGCCCGGGATCTATGAACTCCCCTGGGTACCTCGGGGCCTCTGAATCTCCCTGGGTACCCCGGGAGCTCTGAATCACCCCAGGTACCCTGAGAGCTATCTGAATCCCCCTCGTACCCCGTGCTATTTGTCCTCCCTCTGGGTACCCCGGGAGCTCTGAGTTTCCTATGAAAAATACGTTGGTGGATTTCGTATATTTGGATGACAATTTGAGAAGGTAATGCATTGGACAATAAAATATTTTAATTTTATGAATAGATGAAATCAATAACATGTTTTGTTAGGTTATACATAGAATACTTAAACAAAAGAGAAACAAAATAGAGTAATTTTAGCACAGCTAGAAGGCTAATTTTGTGAAAACACTAAATTACCGGTCCTCGTATAAATGTTATTATAAAAAATGTTTTATAAATCTACGTAGGATTTCATAGTGTATATATGATAGGTTTTAACATGTTCAAAAACTGTTGCAATATAATTATGGAAATTAAGTTAAAACTTTGGGCAATAATGTATAATTATGGATATCGTGTGGGTACATCCCTGGCAATTGCGTAAGTTCTTTTTGAACCAACGTAATAAATTGTTCTTGTCTTGTCTTGTCGTATGCGTTTGTTGACGAACCTTATGGAGTATTACACTGAGCTTCCATCAATACACCCTGTTATTTAATATTATGTACACGATGTGGTATTTCGTTCGCTACCGCGACCCACAACTTCTAATGGTTCAAAAGTACTCACATATTTGTCTAGTTAGGGACCATACATTTTCAAATATTGATGTTTAAACACAAATTAAAATCCCAACATCTGTGATTTAACCTGCTAATTGAACAGACTAAACACGACTGGGGGTTTCAGTGTGCACAGTAAGTCAATTAACACTTAAAGCGCTAAGTTGTACAATTTCATTTTTCGAAAATTTAAAGTTGTGTCTTCCTACCGCGACTCACAATTTCAAGCGATTTAAAAAAAAAACTAATATTTTAATTTTGGCCCAGTTTAGCCATCATTCATTCATTCATTCATTCATTCATTCATTCATTCATTCATTCATTCATTCATTCATTCATTCATTCATTCATTCATTCATTCATTCATTCATTCATTCATTCATTTATTCATTCATTCATTCATTCATTCATTCATTCATTCATTCATTCATTCATTCATTCATTCATTCATTCATTTAATCATTCATTCATTTATTCATTCATTCATTCATTCATTCATTCATTCATTCATTCATTCATTCATTCATTCATTCATTTATTCATTCATTCTCCCAATTATTATATATACTTGTCTTCACAGTGATCCACCAGTAGTCACTATCGAGTCATTAAATCAATAATTCAAGTTGAATAGCTACATCTTGTATCATATATTAAAAATTCAATAATATTATAGTGGACAAACATGCATATGTACCCGCTCTTCATTTGTGTGGTGGCGGCCATTATGATTTTTTTTATCATAAAAATCCATGTATGAGTAACGCTTATTCCTGGTTCCCAAATGCATTATGCAGCAGTATTCATGTTGGATGATTCTTGGAATGTTTAGTGCAATAATAATAATAATAAATGTAAATAAATAAAAAACACATCGGCCATCTTGAACTTCACAGTCAAATTTTGACCGACGGATCATATGAAAAAGAGGTTTTATTTACAGTTTGGCGGCCATTTTGTTTTTGTTAATTTGAAGCGAAGGAAACAAACTAGAGAATGTCATTCAGATTCTAATTCAGCACATCAACGTTATGTAAAAACTAGAGGCAGTGTCATCTCACTCATCTCACCATCCTTAGGACGTTATCCTGGCCCCATTAAGCCTACAACGGTGGTCTAAAGCCCGATTCATTTCATTTCATTCACCATGGTTAGGCTTGCCCAGCATATTGCCATACTTGAATTATTTTCAAAAATCATTCAAATTTTAAATGTGATGGTTAACATATAACCTAGCGCTGGGTACTCATTTTATTCATTTTTACCGCTAGAACTCTCAGCTACTTAATTTAAATATCCAGTCACCTGAACGTGTGCCTCGCTAAAAATCGCCAAAACGATACACACTTTCAAGAGACTCAAATTTGGATGCTTTTAGTCCCAACATATATCATTGTAGCAGAATTTCAGGCATATTATATTTTCAACAGCTGATTATACAGGTGCCAATAAAAAGACAGAACTGCTACTGTAGTCGAAAACAGTGCTCTAGGTGTTCAATCGTTTTCAAATGAGTTCAAATCCTTCAATTCTTCCGTACAAAGGCTAATAAAGTAGCAGTGGCTAGTAGGCCTATCTAGTAATAGTATCGCTTATTTTTTACAGGCAATATTACACTTTTTCGTTTTAGTATATCTCACCTTATACAAGCGTTATAACACTTTTAGTATTTCTTATCTTATACAAACACTATAACACTTTTGAATAGGACAATATCTTATCATATACAATTATTAACACTTTTTAGTATATATTATCTTATTCAAACGCCATAACAATTTTGAGCATATCTTATCATATACAAGCACTCTAACACTTTTTTAGTATATTTTATCTTATACGAGTACTATACCACTTTTGAGTATATCTCATCTTCTACAAGCACTATAACACTTTTTAGTATATATTATCTTATACGAGTACTATACCACTTTTGAGTATATCTTATCTTCTACACAAACTATAACTAGTACAGCTAGTTAGTCTAAAAAATGGGGGTAGGGTACCTTTTGTGAGAAAAGCTTGAACATTTGTACACTTATATATTTTTATGTACTGAATCATATAAGAGGAAGACCCCAATCGATTTTGCTCTCTGGAATGCTCTAAATTGCATAAATCAAAGATGGGCGCCGCGTGATATCTACTAAGTCAATCGAAGTGCCGGTGAATCTGGCAAAGTAAAGTGAACACATTTTAACATTCAATAGTCATTCATAAAAAGCTTGATTCTAGTATATTTTATCATATACAAACGCTATAACACTTTTGAGTAGGACTATATCTTATCTTCTACAAGCACTATAACACTTTTATTATATCTTATTTGATACAAGCACTATAACACTTCCTAGTATATCTTATCTTCCACAAACACTATAACACTTCCTAGCATATCTTATCTTATAAAAAGGCTATAACACTTTTGAGTAGGTCTATATCTTATCGTATACAAGCACTAACACTTTTGAGTATATCTTATCTTCTACAAGCACTATAATCTTTTGAGTAGGACTAAATCTTATCTCCTACGAGCACTATAACACGTTTCAGTATATCTTATCATATACAAGCACTATAACACTTTTTATTATCTCTTATCCCATAATAACCTGGGGTAAAATATAAATTGTCCATGTTGTGCCAGGGGTGGCTCACCGGGATTGTTTGACGCATTGAAGAATGGGATACGTATACATGTAGGATACACGTATCCGGAAAATATATTATTCCTCGATGAGGTAGGGTGTGTGTGTGTGTGGGGGGGGGGGGGGGGGGTGTAGGGTAAGACATGAATGTGGCCTGCGCACAAAATATTTAGTACTGCATTCACCAAGACACCGTTAGTACACGAATAACGTAATGCCTATATTTGTCACAGATCCTTCTCTTTAGTTTAACGCACCTATATTATATAGTATGAGAATTGAACACACATACGCATGGCAGGAGAATTATGCAGCTTTCGCAAGACAAACATTTTGTGTTGGCATAAGAGAGGAGCTACGCTCACAGGAGACATTGCGCCTGTGTCGGTGTGATGTTGGGCCAACGTCTGCTACGTTTGCCCAACGTCAAACCGACACAGGCTCAATGTCCCCAGTGTGCTGTGAGGGAGCATGGGTTTGCATTCCAAGATGGCAGCGGTTGTTAGGCAACGAGTGACGCGTTCCAGACGGCTAGGGCCACGGACTCTATCCGCATGGGAGTCCGTGATCACGACAGAGCGAGATTCGCAGTCACACCCATAATATCCAGAAGTAAGTATATCGTGTTTGTGGTGAAACGCAAAGGCAAAAAGCGGTAACTCCTTACTCGATGAGTTAGCAGATACTGCGTTTTGTTTTTCCAAGCTGTATCATCATCTGAGAACCATGTTTTTGGAAAAGTTTTTGTTTTTCCGATTTTGTTCATCCGATATTGCTCATCTAGAAAATGTGTGTGACATCTATAAAATGTTTTAAATTATGTGAAATTATTCATCGATCTGTTTGCATTTTAAAACCAGAAATGGGGTATAATTAGGTAGCTATGCAAGTGAATTTAATTAATTTACATATTCCAACTATAGACACTAATACTCTTTTAAATTTGAATGTTTCTAATGTCATCGGATTACCACTGAGCGTGTGCTTAAGTCAAACTACAACACCATACGTGTATTGGTAGATACGGCTGGGTTATTATTCCATCTAAGAAAAAATGTGACAAATCAGCGACTTTTTGTATTGTAATAATTATTTCTCATTACATCATTTTCGTCATCAGACACTAAATCCCAAATTATTATTATTAGGAAATCTAATCATCAGGAGCATTAACGTATGTGTCTGGTATCTGTATTCACTTTTTGAGAACGGTTATTTCTATAAATATCTGCTGCACATTTCATCCATGACTCTGTATAGGATAAAGCCCGAAGAGATCTACATTCTTAACGCCTTTTTCACAGCTAAGAATGTAGAGGTCCGAGGGTTTCAACTGACTTAAAACACATCCGACCATAATGAAGATCCCTCATAATCAACTGCTCAGTTACATCTGACTGATTATAATACCATAAGCCTACCATGATAATATTGGACTGTACTTGATCAACAATAACTCTCCATTCCCGGCTTAGAATGTAGTGGTCGAACAACAAATATAACATAGTGGTGTGTTTTAATGTTAAATAATTATTATCATATATAGTTTTGCGCCCTTATTGTATCAGTGAAATGATCTTATGATGTGGCTGGAAGATTAATAAGTATAAACCTGTAAGGGCAGGCGTTCGCATTATTCTATCTTACGTTGATATAAGAGTAGTACAATAATAGAATAATACAACATTTTTTGACAAAATGAATTTTCCGTATCAATGCAACGCAAACAGTTAGCCATAAATAAAGGGCCTAAAATATCGCTGTATTGTTGTATATAATGATTAGAATTTTGTCTATGCAACGTGTCGAGAGCAAGTGACAATGTATGTGGAGAGACAAATCGTTTTTTTACAATGATTCTCTAAGCAATTGCCAGCTTTAAATGAATGAAAAATACGTCTACTTCCCCTCCTTCGTCGCACGTCTGTACCATGTAGCCATGAAACATATTTCGATACATATTTCGATTGAAATCATTTTAAGAGAAAACAGCCAATTTCCTCAAAATAAAGACATTCTAGGCTATTGTTTCAGATGTTGCACTCGGTTATTCAACCCTTGAGGCGCCGGAACATTTGTTTATTAAATAATTTTAAATCATCATAATTATCTTTGTTAGCTCTTTCCGTTTTATTTGAATACCTATGCTACGGCCATTATAAATATTTCACTTTTTCATTGCGGTGACCGTCTTTAGACGTCAAAATCTGACGTCTATAGACGTCAGATTTTGACGTCTAAAGTCGGTCTCCGCGCTTTAAGGGTTAATAAACTCAGTTGTATTTCAGCTCGGTTTATATGTGTCTCAGTGGTAGGATTTGCATTAGCCTTCGTTGTCAATAATTTATTCTCAAACAATTTTCGTGAGATTGGCATTATGTGTGCGTCATGTGGCAACTAGAGAGTACACGTTTTTTTTGCGACTTGATAATGATGCTTGCACAATTTATTTCAGTATTTTCTCTTCTTACAACGTTGGGGCATTGTTTCGATGGTTGTGTACTCGGCTAGGCACGTTACCCTCTCATGCTTCTCTTGACTCAGGTATAAATAAGGTGGCGATATGTGTACGATAAGTTCAATGCACAGAACTGACGGCAGGATTGTATGCTCCCCGTGGAGTTGAATGGCAAACTAATGAATAGATCCAGTGACCAGGGGGTGAATTGGAAAGTCTTCAGACTTCATATCACACCATAAACTTGCACCTTTACCTTATTCACTCTAATTTGATGATATTTGTCACAGATCCGGCCATTCTTGTACCATGGCGCAGCAACAGGTGGTGATCATGCAGCAGCCTCAGGCTGGACACAACAACTGTGCCCCTCTGGACGTGAGGGATTGGTCAACGGGACTCTGCGCGTGCTGTGAGGATTGCGGAGTCTGTAAGTACTCTACCCCCCCCCTCTGGAATCAAACCTTTAAACACGTGGCATTCACCCAATGCTTATTAAATGTTGGGCCAGCATCGACGACAGTTGGCCATCATTGAAACAAAAAACTGAATAATCAGAAGATCATGCAATGTGAATTTTTTTATGCATAAATACATTTTAGTAGGATCAATATACCACGTATATATACCCGGACAATAAAAAAATTGCAAAAAAACGTTTTATCCCAGAAATGCATAGCATATGACCAAGAGAATGACATATTAAAAATGTTCTGCATTTGGGTCATGGGAAAGCGTAAGTATGACGTCATCAAAAATAAGCCGATAATAGTTGCGCAAGGTACTTTACCCCACGTCTTCATTTCACAGAGGTGTAAATGAGTGCCTGGTAGGACAGAATGACAATGTGTGCAATTAGGCCTTTTGCATTGTAACAGTTGCATGGTATGCATGCTCGCAGGGGAGTTGAAATGGTACATGAATGAACAGGTGACATGATCACGTGGTAAAGCTGGCTGAAGGGCATTCGGACGCGACATAATACTGAATTAAAAGTAAAAGACAAATAGGCTACACCGAATGCCCTGAATGTGGTGGGGGTTAACCCTTAAAGCGCTGAATAATTTGTATATAAACCATGGAGTCCAAAGGGTTTATTCATCATAAATGTCTTAGTTAGCTATTTCTAATTCATTTGAATACCTATGTTATGGGTCTACGATCATTGTAAAAAAATTATTTCCTTCAGTGTGGACATCGACTTTACACGTCAGAATCTGACGTCTACAGACGTCAAATTCTGACGACTAAAGTCGATTCCAGCGTTATAAGGGTTAGTTTGCTAGTCAACAATCGCATTTTTGAGATTGACACACACAGATAAAAATGAACAAAAATCATGACCGAGTTGTGACAGTCCAGGGAGCACACAAATCAAAATCGCTCATTTTTCAATGCGTTCGCCGTGCAGGAGTGTATGTGTGACTGCATTCCAGTAAACACGAAACGCTGGGACAATGTTGGTTAATGATGATGCAGCGCAGAGTGGGCTGTGTCGTCTCACACTGTCAGGGACAATGGATCTTGTCAAAAAAATAAAGCTGCCAGCACTTCTGTCAATACAGTACACCTATTAGTAAAGCGGCTATTTTTTGTACGGGTATAGTAAAATAGAGAATCATTCTACATCCGTACCAGGTATGCCTCGGAAAACACTATAATTTCATATTAATAATTTTATGATATTATATTAGCTAACCCTGTATATTTGACAAATTTGACAAATGCGTATTGTTTGTTGTATATATGTATCGCATTATACTTGATGTAGGCCTACATTTGTAATATCATATTAAATATTTTACAAAATTATAACTCATGTATATTTATAACCGAACAATCTGTGTTGAATTTATATTTGTATATTTAGTAGACTGATTGGTTGAATGTTTGATAGATTGATCGATTCTTTGATTGTGTAATTGAAAGAATGTTCGATTGATTGATTGATTGATTTATTGATTGATTGATTGATTGATTGATTGATTGATTGATTGATTGATTGATTGATTGATTGATTGATTTGATTGATTGATTGATTGATTGATTGATTGAGTGAGTGAGTGAGTGAGTGAGTGAGTGAGTGAGTGAGTGAGTGAGTGAGTGAGTGAGTGAGTGAGTGAGTGAGTGAGTGAGTGAGTGAGTGAGTGAGTGAGTGAGTGAGTGAGTGAGTGAGTGAGTGAGTGAGTGAGTGAGTGAGTGAGTGAGTGAGTGAGTGAGTGAGTGAGTGAGTGAGTGAGTGAGTGAGTGAGTGAGTGAGTGAGTGAGTGAGTGAGTGAGTGAGTGAGTGAGTGAGTGAGTGAGTGAGTGAGTGAGTGAGTGAGTCGATAACAAATAATAGATCACTATGGGCGACGATGGCCCATTAAAATATTAGGCCCACGTTGTATCACAGTATCGCGCTTGCTGGGGGGGGGGGGGGGAGCCCAGTCTCGGGTTTACAATACAACAAAGTAGCCTGAATATCATCTGACGCTTTGACCGCCATGTAATTCCCAGTGTCCTCGTGTAGCCGTACACAGCTTTCTGTACTGCCGGGTTTAGAGCAGACACCAATATCTAGGGGTCCATCCCACTAGGAATCTTAAAATTAAGATTGGCTTAACTTTCTATCATTTTCATTAGATAAATTAAGATGAATCTTAACTTATGCAATGGAAATGATAAGATTTTTACTGGTATGAGCCCCTGGCCTAATCGAGCAACGACAAAGATTTCAAATAATATGTTGACAGTGTGCTTTGTGTAGATCTAGTGCCGCTGAACTTAGTCCATTTTTAATGATCATGTTCAGACATATGCCGCCTCGCTGACTGTAGTGTGTTTGTTTTTTAGGTTGTTACGCGTACTGCTGCTATTGCTGTTTCCTGTGCGATCTAGCAGGTAGAGCCAGAGAATGCGCCTGTGGTCCTTGCTGTTTGGGATCGCTGTTCCTGGTGGCTCTCAGAACCAAGATCAGAACAATGTTTGGTGTGAGGGTAAGTAAGAGAAACAAGGAACACTCCAGACCTGCTGCTCACAGGGTACACGAAAACGTATCTACACGCTTGAGTAAATTAGCTATTTAACCTAAGTGGCATATTTCTCTAACTGGTTATGCCAGGCTGTGTCCCTGGCATAACCAGTTGGGGACATATGCCACATGGTGTATAACTGTATATAGTTAATTTACTCAAACGTGTAAATACATGTTTGTGTAAGTAACCGAGATCTACACCTATACGTAAATAAAATAATTATTGTAATTACCAACACGTTTAAATAAACAGGAAAATATCTAATGTTCACTAATTGTTTTATATTTGGCTATTTGTTTGAATAATTTAGCAGTTTTATCAAGTTTTGTTACATTATTGATGGTACACATTTATGTAGGTTGGATTCTTTTAGGAGTTTACAAAAATTACGTGCTTAGCTAATGCCTTTACTTTAAAAATCAATATTTTACTGCATCGAAAATAACTATTTCCTTGATATAAGTTACATCGATATAACTAACATATATATACAGGTTTGAGTTCATTTAATATTTACACTAGTATTATGTCATTTTTCCCCAACCTTCCCCAACCTTCCCCATCCTTCCATATGGTTGATTTAACCTTTCTAGATGACAAGTATTGCTCCTTTTTTAAGGTATTTTATGTAATCAAGTCATTTTGTTCGCCTTCTTATTGCATGACATAACCAAGTATAATATTCCCAAACTAGACAGTCAGTCAGAGACTGCAAACCCCCGCCACAGTCATTGTGTATGGGATCCGAATCCGGATCGTAATTCGGATCATCCTCATATTTTAATGGATTGATCCTTGGCCACTGGTACAATTTATTAAAAATTTTGGATCCGGATCGATATCCGGATATCGCAGACGAGCCGACAAACAAACAAACACGACCAAAAACATAACCTCCTAATAAAAATAAAGCTGAGACGCATGGATTATATCAGAGAAGGACATGACGCAATGGTTGGAGAATAGCCCTTTGCAATAAGCCACAGCTTGCCGTGCAAGTTCGATACCTGCTTGGTGCAGGATTTTCGGAGAAATATCATGTTTCTCCCCTCTCAACGCTGGCACATCGTTATTTTGATGTTTTGTTCTTGGGCAAGGCACTTTACCCTCACGTGCTACACTTTACTCAGGTGTGAATGAGTGCCTGGCAGCATAGACATGTAGACATGGCAAAGTGTGCGATAAGTTAGTAGAGATGTATGCTCCAAAAAGGGAGGTTAAATACATGTAGTAGATGAATGGACAGATCCTGGGACCTGGCTTAAACAATAGTCGCAAATAAATCAAAACTATTTTAAAATGCAGATGGATGGATTGGAAATTAACAGCTTGTTTTTGTGCAAAACATGGCAAAACATTCATTTTATTCGCATAAAATCTAAATTATAACGTTGATTTGTTATGTTTTAAGCCTTAATTCATCTTTTTCTATAGTATGGTAAAACGTATGCCTACTTGGGCCAATCCCACTAATAATTTTAAAATTAAGATTATCCTAAAGCGAAACAATCAGGCTGAAATTATCAAAAAATTAGTATTTTTATTTTGGCTTCTCGATATGTCCATAAGATGTGAACATGTCCACGGACTGGGATTGCGGAAGTCTTTTACATCTTGGGTTGCTGTGGCAACGTAGGAAGTGTGCCGAAAACAGCGTTTAGCAGTGATCCATGTGTTTTTTTTATATCGGACATGCATGTCTGAAATTAAATTTCGTCCTTATGTCTCGTTTAAATGGTATAATTACGTGCAACACAAAATTTAAAAAACTTCCGCAATTCTAGTCTATGGATATATTATGGACACACAGTATCAAGGAACGAAAATAAAATTGATGATTTTGGCTGATTGTGTCGCACCAACATTCGCTTATTTTCATTCGAAAAGCTAAGATTTATCTTAACTTTTCTTGACACTATCAGGCTAAAATTATCAAAAAATGTCGGCTTCTTAACATGTCCTACTTGGTGAAGTTAAGATAAATCCAAACTTTTCGAATGTAAATAACATACACTTAAGATAATACTAATTTTAAGATTCGTTGTGGGATCGTGCCCAGATCCTCAAAATCATCCATTAGCCCACAACAACACATTGTATGTGTAATTGTTTCGTGCTCCACATCGTATGTCTCATTTTTGTGTATTTCACATAGTATTTTTTTTGTGTTTGTTTCACATCGTATGTCTGATTGTTTTTATATTTCAAATCGTAAGTCTCATCGATTTAGTGTTTCATATCGTAAGTCTCATTATTCTTATGTTTCATTGTTTTAGTGTTTCACATCATATGGCTCATTATTTTTGAGTTTCACATCGTATGTCATTGATTCCGTGTTTCACATAGCATGTCTGATTGTCTTTTGTGTTTGTCATCGTATATCTCATTGTTTTCGTGTTTCACATCGTATGTCTCATTGTTTTTGTGTTGCACATCGCTTTGTGTTTCGTATCGCTTGTCTCATTATTTTTTTCTGTTTCACATCGTATGTCGCATTTTTTGTGCTTCACGTTGTACGTACGTCTCATTGATTTTGTCTTTCACATCGTATGTCTTATTTGTTTTATTGTTTTTGTGTTTCACATCGTGTGTCTTATTGTTTTTGTGTTTAACATCGTATTTCTCATTTTTGTGTGTGTTTCACTTCGCATGTCTCATTATTTTTGTTTCACATCGCATGTCTCATTATCTTCCTGTTTCACATCGTATTTCGCATTTGTTTGTGCTTCACATTATACGTATCATTGTTATTGTCTTTCACATCTTATGCCTTATTTTTTTGTGTGTTTTACGCCGGCTATCTCATTGCTTTTGTGTTTTACCTCGTATTTCTCATTGTTTTTTGCGTTTCACATTGTACGTCTCATTGTTCTGTGTTTCATATCGTATGTCTTATTATTTTTATTTTTCACATCGTTGTCGCTTTGTTTTCGTGTTTCACATCACAAGTTTCATTTTTTTGTGTTTCACATCGCATGTCTCATTGTTTTTTTTCTTTCACATCGTATGCATTATTTATTTTGTGTTTCACATCGTATGTCTCATTGTTTTTGTTTTTCACATCGTATGTCTAATTGTGTTTGTGTTTCACATTGTATGTCTCCTTGTTTTTGTTTTTCACAGGGAACCATCTGTAGAGATTGCTGTACAATCGCCTGCTGTGAGTTCTGCGCCACCACTCAGATGATGAGGGAGATGAAATTCAACGGGCTTTAGTCACATTGTAACCATGGTACCCGCAGGAAAAAGACATCACGCCTGAGGATCGAAGAAAATAACATTTCCAACGCAGATGATCATCACACGTTCTATACTCAGTAATACATATTCAATACTCAAGCTTGAACATACTGTTATTCAGTACTGACAATCATCATTGGAAAATGAAAGTACAGCCAATTTATTTTATTGACCTGATTATGCTAATATAATCATTTAATTGACGAAATAGAAACAAAAAAGTCAGTAGCAAAATGCAATTCAACAGTACAAAGTAATTCCGCAATACAATATAGTTATTCAACACTACAAGGCAATTGAGTATGAAAAGGCAATTCAGCAAGACAAGACAATTCAACAGGACAAGGTAATTCAGCAGCGCAGGGCGATTCAGTAGTATGGCCTACATGGCAATTGAGTGGTACAAGGCAATTAGCAGTACAAAGATGATTTAGCAGTACATGGCAATTGAGTAGGACAAGGTAATTCGATAGTACAAGGGTAAAATGACGTTAGTACATTTATAGTCACAGGGACAAAATAATAAGCACATGATGTATCTAGAAGTATCATATAATTGGAGTGTTTGTTGTCATGTGTTTTTTCAATATTAAGTTGAAAAATGTATATTAAACTAATAATTACTTCGCAAAATTAAACTTAAATAATACAATTACATCGTCACTAAATATCGCGAATTGTATAGTCTTCGTTGAAAGGGAGGGGGGAATTGCATCAAATAAGTTTTAGAAAGGAGGACACGTAACGCAAGACAATCAATTATAAAATACTATATTTTATAAATTGATGTATCTCATTATCTTACGACTACTCATCTTTTCTGGATGTTTTATCAGTGCTGTCAGGTATACTATTTAAATACGTATTTTTTTTAGAATATGTTATGTATTTTCATACTCATTAAATTATAGGGGAGGTAAACATTGTTATACTCATTGTTACAAACAGTGTTGCATTTTATTCAAGCTCACTCTGTGATATTGTATGTATATAGATAATAAAAATAGTACAGAAAAGTGAACTTTTTAAAAGTATTTTTGAAAATAAATTCTTGGAAACACAATATGCTAACTGACCCAGAATTATTCGATGCAATCTGTAATTTTAGCAGATACGTAACTAGAGACATAGGCCATGTTTGAACGTGGTGAAACAAACACTGAATATACATTTTACCCCCTCTGTTGCTGGAACCGTCTATATACAGTATCAAGTAAAATTCAAACCAACAAACGCCCCTGAAATGGATAGAACCGTTTTTGGAACATGCTCAGTTAATTAAATAATTTATTTTGGAAATGTCATTTTTTTTATAAATATCAATATTTTTTTGTCTTTTGAAGCTGGTAATTGCGTCATCAATTCCGGCTAATGTAGATGAGAAAATGTGTAAATACATATGACACCCCTCGTGCAACTTTTAATAATATTTTAGCTGTTTGCCCTTGAAAAGGGGAAATCGCAAAAAATACGACGGATTGAAAATAGCGGGGTTAAAAACATAACCCCCTAGTAAACCACTCCAATAATAATGCCTTCCCGTAGGGCTGACGAAACAATTATAGCAGCCCCTTATTTTTAGCTCCCCCCCCCCCCGGAAGAAAAAAATGAACGGTCCCTTAAAGCATGTGATTCGATACCATTAGTTAACCTGGTCATGCTTCTACGACGAGCTATGTCACTAAGAATTAAAAAAAAATACAATTAAAACAATTAATGTATATTACATTATTTTAATAAATGTAATACGACAAAGCAGTTTTTTCTACACAGCAGTCAAACTTGTCTCTGAGAGCTCAATGATTCAATGCTTTGCAACAAGGATAATATCGATTATAAATATTTTTGTCGAGTTGGATTATAAATATTTTTGACGAGTTGCCCGTTATAGTTTATCCATGTTATTACTCCAAACTGTGAAAGATGTCTGGCAGTTATATTTCTGGTAATATGGTGATGCTGATATAACATGTATTTTGAAGTAATGTTTGTCTCAATATTGCCCGAGAGTATCGTACAGTAGCCTACTTAAACGTTTTAAGTGGGTGTCGTTACAACTTACTAAATGTTGCATGACTAGTGGTGGATTCAGGATCTGAAAAAGGGGACGTCATGGGTTACAGCATATTTATGCCAAATTGGGGGACTTTTAAAATGATTTGGCGAAAAATAGAGGGCGCTACCCACCCCCATAGATCCGCTACTAATGCCATATCAGACAACATTTCAGCTACATGACCACAAAATATTACCAGTTGTAAACAATGGTAAATACCTGGAGTTATTTAGAGCCTTGAGACAATGATAAGTATCGTACATGCTCACTCCCAGTATGTGTGTAACAGCGAGAGTGAAGTATGAATGATCCTTGTAACAAAGTCGTGATAAATGTAACGATACTTGAAGATAGGCTACGCAAACTTTACGACAGTTTTGCTGCAACGTGACCACAGACAGGCTATTGTAATAAAACTCGTGATTTAGTATTTAAATTATGCATACATTTAAAAAATAAATTATGGTTGTTCGAGTCCCCATGTATATAAACAAATTAAAAATGGTAAAAACCAGTTGTTATTGATGTTTCGTATACCAAATCTTGGTGAAATCATTTTGTGTTGTTCGTTGAAGCAGTTAGTGACATCAATTTTTGTTTTTACCTCCGCACTGAAGTAGTGTATCCCACGGATCATGTTTTTATTTTTTTCAAAATTTTCATATTTTTACAAATATTTTTAATCAACATTTCTATGAAACCAGAAGTAACCCAAACAAACTATTTGTATACCTGAAGGACGATTGAATGTTTTCACAGCATTGGGCCACATGCTGATGGCATCGGCCCAGCGTTGGGTAGACAATCAGTGCTGCAGGTGTGTCCTCCCGTGTCCTGACTATGAGACCCCAATTAGCGGCGACTGCTCTGATCTTACCGTCTGATACGGGGGAATATGTGATGTAAATTGCTTAATATTGCTGACTTGTTTTGTTTACATGGCAATATACGACCTGGAAATACAACTATTTCGCTCTTTTTCGGTGCTTTTAAATTGTTTTTTGACTTTTTTGTATTTTAGCTAAGATTAGTAGGCTATATAGCTTCATATAAATTAAATTTTCAAAATTGATAACACTGAAAATGTCTCATCCCAAGGGGTCCCTTTAATAAGGTAGTCGGAAGTCAATACTGTAAGCATTACTCCATATGGTTATCTATTTCAGTAGCTGCCAGTTACACCGATTTTTACTTGTTATCAGTCCAAAATAAAATATTCGTGTAAGTGTAACCAAGTTTTCTCGTAATCTTTGTTTATGCCACACAGTCTGGAAGATAATTTTTCATCTTCATTGCATGATGAAGAGACAAGATGTCTTGCAAATGCGTACCTTCAAATTTTTAAATCAAGTGTTTTGCGGTTTTGCGACTAAAACATATTTACAGCCCGACCTATATCTGATTGGCCGAATTCTAAACAGTTTGTTCAATGTCTTTTTTTCTGATCACCGATACCACATAATGGTTATGACCTCTGCTATAGCATGTAGGCATATATACGCCTAATCTTATAATCACGTCTCTTTGAGCAATTCATATAGACCGTTTTATTCACTGAAAAGGTATATTGAAACATCACGTAGGCATACATGTACAATATAATAAATACAGAGGCGCCACCATACTTGCCACCAGAGATAAAAACACTGAAAAGAAGCACAGTTATTATTTCTAGTTTACTTTGTTTTTGCAAACTTAAAAATAAATTTATGTAAAGTTTAGTCGCATATGGCTGTGATATGCACATATAAATTATAGTTATCTCTATTCTTACGGCGAAATGACAGATACATTCTAATTAATTGTATTCATTTGTGATCATTTTGTTGCGACCACACCTCTCCCTTCTCGACCATCCTCATGTCTGCGTACCATAGACCAGATTCCTACAGGCGCGCCTGGATGTATCTATTGCCATAGAAAGTTTGGAGCTGCCATAAATGTGATCAGACACACTATTACAATAAACTTTGGATAGGGGTAGATTCTTAGAGACTTTCTTGTGGAAAAGGGGATATATTCTGGGAGGGGGTGACAGTTCCTGGGAGCGGCGCATACAGTTCTAGGAAAAGGTGGATTCTGGGAGCGTTAAGCGTAAAACACACTAACAAACCCACTATTTGATAAAAATTGCCAAAACATACCACCGCGTAGGCGTAC
This sequence comes from Flabesymbios commensalis, assembly GCA_964017125.1. Classification (NCBI taxonomy): domain Eukaryota; kingdom Metazoa; phylum Annelida; class Polychaeta; order Terebellida; family Flabelligeridae; genus Flabesymbios; species Flabesymbios commensalis. Next base: position 85,384,803 of record OZ024907.1, read on the forward strand.
GCGAGCGCGATGGGCAACACGATCATTTTCAAAAATGTTACATATTTTTCGCGTGTCTCGCCGGTCTTCGCGCCTGTTGTCCCGCCTCACTTGTCGCTTTGGCATTCGCATTGGTCGTCGCGATATCAGGTTATCAGGATGTGTCTTGGGATATTATATATATAGTTGTGGAAAAGGAGGTATTATATACTGGGAGGGATGTGTAGATTCTATGAGTCACAGTAAAACACCATGGGTATATTTTAGGATCTACTTTAGGATGGCCATCTCGACCAATCCGAGGCATACGATATATCGCAACTTGTACGAGAACACGGGCTCTGATTTATTAGGTTTGAAAAGCACAAGGTAAATGGGTTGAAAGATTGTAAGCGTGTCAAATATTTCAATTCCACATGGCCATAGTCATAGATAAAGCACAATATGCTATTTTGCAGTTTTTGTCGAGTGTCAAATGCACGAGTTTTACATTATTAGAGAGGGACATGGCGCAATGATTAGAGCATGGCGCTTTGCCGATGTCGCTGCCTGCCATGCGGTTTCGAACCCGCTTGGTGAAGGATTTTCATGGAAATAGCATGTCTCTATACACTCTCAATCTTGGGACATTGTTTCGATGTTGTGTCCCTGGGCAATGCACTTCACCCTCAATTTTTTCCCTTGGCTCAGGTGAAAATGAGTTTTCAGACTTGATGTCAAACTATAAACCTGCACCTTTACCTTTATTCTGACAGTGATCAATGCGTTGATTTTGCATGAAGTAGAGGCGTTTTAGCAGTATATATTGTAAGGCGTCGATAACAGTCTCAGATATAATTATAGTAAAGTGCTAAATACCTGTTAAGCAAAATTGCCCACATTGCAAAATCTAAACTTAGATCACCATACTATTTCTAAAATTTAGCAACTCTTGCAACCCTGAAATATCTATGTTTAAACAAAGGAGACCAAAGGTTTTTCCCTTTTGAAATCATGTCTTAGTTACAATGTAGCTCTTTCAGATTCATTATTTATTCTGGCTTCACTACATGACGTCACATACACAACGTGCACCCGCTCTCGACTTGATATGACCAAATAAAACATAATAACTTATGTGGCACCGGGTCATTACCACCTATGTAAATGAATGTACATTATTGTACATTACATGATGACTGTACATGGTTATAATAATATTATTATCTTTATTTCAAGAGAGTAAACCCAATGAGCAATCACCCATATTCCTTCAAAATACATGAAATGGATATAAACAGGAGAAGAACATATTTACAACATTCATAGTATGTACAGGAAAATGTGACAAACGACATACTGGTATGTATAAGGAATTGTGAAACATTTGTTTTGAGGAACTCATTGCTATGTGGATGGTTCGAGTGTGATTGGACAAAAAAAAATTGAATTTGTTGCAAAAGAACAGTTGACAATATCTTTCACATTTTCAGTTATAGTTACTTCGTGCCCAATTCTGTTTATTTTATCATGATTACATTTGTAAGGTCTTTAGAATATTTTACTAATTCCCGCGGACAATTCTTACATTTTTCTGTTGTCTCCTTATAAAATGTAATCTTTAGACGTCATACTCTGACGTCTATAGACGGTGATCATTAAACGTAATAAACCACCGATGATACATGTACACAGTAACCTGAAAGCATAGTCTATACATTTACTCTGCTTCTAATGATCTTAAAAGTGGGAACTGTTATTGTAATGATTTGACTAACATTAAAACCCGAATATAATCGGGAACGGCGGTCCAAAAAAGGAACATGAAGACATTGAGCAAATATAGGCAGAGGGATCGGGATCTGGTCTAGTTCTAAACGTCCATCTGGAAGCCATCTGGTGAAAGCTGGCAGACATCACTAGAGAAAGCGCCACGTGGTGAATACAATGATCTAGAGTGTTGATTAATTTTAAAACACACCACTACATTACTTGCTTTGTCCTACCACGACATTCTAGGCCGGGAATGGAGAGCTATTGTTAACCAAGTGCAGACAAATTATCATGGTAGGCCCATGGTACAAAAATCAGAACTGTTGATTATGAGGGATTTTAATTATGGTCGAATGTGTTTTAAGTCAGTTAAAACTCTCGGAGCTCTACTATGCATTCGGCCTCGGCGTTTTTCCCAGCTAAGAATGTAGAGCTCCTCGAGCTTTATTCTATACGTATTCGTTCAGCCCAGTTAGCAAACTCAACTGTCATTTGTGTAATATAATCGGTGGTGAGTAATCTCATTGGTTATGAAGCAACTGGGCCCATATTCTCATACAAGTCTCGATATACCGTATGCTTCTCATTGGGCGAGATGGCCATCTCGACCAATCCGAAGCCTACGATATATCGAAACTTGTATGAGAATAAGGGCCCTGATTGTATGGTCTGGTAAATTTGCTGTGCTAACGTCACAGCCGATGCCCATAGAAAACCAGAATAATAGAGCCGCGTGTTAAAATGCAGTTCTGAGCGACATTTGTGCCATTGTCAGTGAGATAACAACCCAAGGAATTGGGTGCTTCTGCTATTTGTGTTACACCCTCCAAAAGGAGTTTGTACTTTCCACATATGACTATATAATAACGCCCTCATAATTATACTGAATATTGTTGATCTGTAAGACCTAAAATTTCATGTTTGTCTGTATACAAAATACATAAGCCGTGCAGCGCTTTAATTCCTACAGTGCCGGGATCGACTTTAGAGGTGAGAATCTGACGTCTGACGTTTAAAGTCAATCTCAGCACTGAAAGGGTAAAACTATTTCTATTGATAGTACGCCAGATAATGGGAGACGTTTATAATGGTTTTATCATAAAAAACCTTTTGGTCTCCATGGTTTTTAAACAAATATTTCAGCGTTGCAGGGGCATAAAACTGTAGCTATGATCCTACGTTTTTCTTCTGATAAATAGCGAAATAAAGATGAGAGTCTTCAGAAATTCTGAGTGATTATCAACCCTTAAAATGCGAACATAATACAGAACATATATACTGTAGATCTGGTGATATTCGCAAGGTTTTATTTTTTGCGTGGAGGGCAAATTCGCGAATTCAAATATCGGAAATTCGTGAAAATTTAAACACGCGAAAATTACCACACACCGTCTTTTTCTTCCGTGACAAGTAAAATGTAATTTTGGTAGTATTTATTATTATTATTATTTACACAAATATGCTTAATTATACCATTAAAATAATTTTATTATACGGAGTGAACATTATGTTATTCTGATTATATTCTGATACTATTGTGTTGTTTAATTTATAAATTATAATTATACAGTATTTTTTATTCCATAAAAGATGAGAATGGCGCTAGATAAGTTATAACTATTCTTTTTTTATTCAATACAAAACAAAAATTAAGCTAGATAAATTATAATTATTCTGCATTTTTATTCTATACAAGATGACAAATGCTGGCCCATGTCTGATCTTGTATGAAATTTAAAAAACATTATTGTCAGTACAGCACCTCGTCGGACAGGATTCAAAAGTCAGTTATTCAGGAATAACTATGTTTACCGGGATCACGACATGATGGATCCCGGCTCGAGTAAATAACAGAGCACACAATCCGTCCAGCATGTTATATCGAGCCCTTGTGACCCATAATTTTGTCGTCGCCAGTAGAGAATTGTCGGTATAAACATGCTCAATATTTGTTATATTTCTATGAGGTTGCTTTGCTCGGTTGAAAAAAATCCCGATTTTTCGATAACGACATAAAACTAATTCATAGAATGATTAATGTTCGACTAAGCGTGTGAAATTAATTAATATAAGTAATATTATAAGTAATTGAATCATCATTCTCATTACTTTTAAACAGTGTGGAACACTATATCTGAACATTCAACAGAACAACTGCTTACTTTTCGAGCCAGTAGTTACTGTTGTTTGCAAAGTAAAAAATGAATGTCGAATGAAACTCGATCAGTGTCGATACTGCTGTACGGTTACCTGCATAATATTTCGAAAGCACAGCTATATGTAGTGCACTGCTTTATCTGACCGTCAACGCTTTATTCAGTCGTGTATTCAGTTAAATCCAGATCAAACAAGCTCCGGTGAACACTGTGTTATATCCTCGACTAGGTCTATTGTAAGTTGATCCCCTATTAAACAAGCCACCAGCCACGCAAACGCACAAACTAAAATATATTTTCTCTTTTTCGTGTTACAAAAAAAACCAGATTATTTTCTTCTTCGAACGTCATTTAATTTTCTTACTTTTTTGTTCAAGTCCAGGTGAATTGATTTCGGTTTAGCAAGATTTTCGAAATATATGTCACTACTGCCAGTTCTGTGTATTCCCATAACTTTAGTCCACTGATTATTAGCTTATCAGCTCTGGGCTGGGTGGAGATAAATGACATCACACACAAAGTTTGCCCATAATTAAAAGTTATCATACAGATGTCTGTGGCACTGGCCCAACATTGGAGCGGTACCAGGTCAGCTTCTTTGTGCTTGAAAGGCTCCACACAAACTATTTCAATTAGCCTGTATTTAGCAAGATGAGTGACTGGCCAGAATTTGTAGTTTTGTTCCGACATTAGTGTTGAATGGGATAGAAATTTTGAAGATGCGTTGTACACCAATCTCTATATCTACATGTACATATTAGTCAGTCATATATTGAAACAAATCAGACAACATTCCCCCAGGGGACGTCAGAAACCCCCTTCATGACGTAAAGAAACAAACAAGCTCACCGCCTACTTTCGAGCTCGGGAAAACGATCCCATGCAGCGGGCTAAAGCGTACAGATAAAGCATTATCGCCATTATCTTATTTTAAGCTATATTATAAAAACAAATGTAACTGGAATGAAAAAAGCAGGACAAATGAATTAGGCGTCTTTTGTAATTCTGGGGGCTTCATCTGGCCTCCAGCCATTACAGAGCGGGGATCGACGTCTAGAGTCGATCCCTGCACTCTAAGAGTAAAAATATTTATAATGGCGCTATACCCATAACATGCATACATGTATTCACATGAGTGAGAGAGAGCTAACTAAGACATTTATCATGTGTATGATGATTTAAAATCGAAAAAAAACATTTGGTCTTTATAGCTTATACAAAAATCGTCAGCGCTTTGAGGGTTAATCATGTCATCGGAATACAGCGTTAGCTCATCGGTGTCAGCTCGATCACTGAAGTTAAGCAACGCCGGGCCTGGTCAATAATTGGATGGGTGACCGCATTGGACTACCAGTCGCTGTATACCCTAGGCCATACGTACAGCGATGTTGTGTCGTTGGGCTCAGAGAACCACGTAAATCAGAAGGCTGACTGACTTAGAGTTGGACGTAAAAGAACCTCAATGGACGTAGGTGCAGTTTCCATCTGGCGAGACCCCAGAAAATCCAAAATGTGGTGCGATAGCACCGATAGCACCCTGAACCGTTAGCCTTCCAAACTAGGAAGTTGTGCTCAGTATGCAAACAAACAAGCAGGTTCGACAACAGGGAGCCGGACTGCTGAGGGGCTAAGGTGGGAAAGCCAAGTTTCTAGTCTTATTTTAGTTCCATTATAGAAGTAGTATTTTAAAAACTTTAAAAAATGAATAAAAAGAGGTGTTTGATCTACACAGAAGTTATCATTGAAAATATTGCTACGAATGATCCTTTCGACCCTATTAGTCCTGAAGATCACAATAAATTAAAACATTACATCTATATCTCTTATGATCTCCATTAGTATTGAACATATATTTGCGCAACCCTTATAATAATCGTTATATAAATTGGTCATATTGTACAGCTGCACTTGTAGGCTACAATTTAGGTTGAAAAAGTGCAACATAGCAGGTATTATTATTTGTAATGTTGGTCCATCGTCTATGACGCTGACTCAACATTACAGCATCATTTGTTCAATATCTCGTGTTTACTGGGATATCAGCGGCTGGCGATACATATCTTAGTGTCAAGAAAAAAATGAGGACGTGTCACGAAACAGGAAGTACCGATCACTGCTGAGATGAGTCATTCCCATGAAGCTCAGTAAATAAACCTCGCCCTTAAAATCATTACAAATATAGAGCCATTTTTTTAATGTACACGCAACTCCTACCAACGCTGGGTATATGAGTCCGGACACCACATCAGTGATTATTATTATTATTTTACTTTTTTTTATTAGGGTAATTCTAAATAGCTCTCCCTTAAAAACTCATCTGAACCAAGTATGTTAGTCTACACCATGATTCAAATAGCTTAATTACGAGTTTGATTGGCGGATATCGTCATGTGACAGGCTGAACCACTCTACCATTAATCGTGATTAAAACACACCACTACATTATTTTCTCTGTCCGACCACTACATTCTAAGCCGGGAATGGAGAATTATTGTTGATCAAGTACAGACCAAATTATCATGGTATGCCTATGATGGTATAATCAGTCAGGTGTGACCGAGCTGTTGATTATGAGGGATCCTCATTATGGTCGGATGTGTTTTAAGTCAGTTAAAACCCTAGGAGCTCTACATTCTTAGCTGTGGAAGAGGTCTCGGCCTTCGGCCTCGGCCTTCGGCCTCGGCCTATTCAACAGCTAAGAATGTAGAGCTCCTCGGGCTTTATCCTATGCGCAGAGTACCATTCTCGGGGTTGGGTAAGGTCGGATTGTTCTTTATCCTATGCGCAGAGTACCATTCTCGGGGTTGGGTAAGGTCGGATTGTTCTTTATCCTATGCGCAGAGTACCATTCTCGGGGCTGGGTAAGGTCGGATTGTTTTTTATCCTATACGTAGAGTACCATTCTCGGGCGTTGGGTAAGGTCGGATAGTTCAATGACTGAGTTTGTGAAGCTTTACAGCCTTCAGCAAAGGCAAACTGGTGTTTGCCTTTGGGCTTCACCATACACACCCGTAGACATGGTAGAATATCAAACTATTGACTTATATATTGAGAACAGGCCTGATTCAACGCAGTCATTGTGTACTTAATGATTTCACCGCTCAACACAAATGTAGTCGCTTTTAAAATGTTTATTAGGCTGTTAAGTCAATGTCATTGGAGATTAAATAAGTGCAAGATATCAAACTTTGTAAATGTTTGGTCTAAGATTAAACATATATTAGGAATCGGTGTGACAATTTGAATAAGATAACTTAGGGCTTTGAGGGTTAAACTAAATTTCGGAGAAGTTGTACGAGAGAGCAATAAATATAACGGACGGAATATAAGACGCAATTGTAAGCAATATTATAATATTCGCCACATAAAGCAGTAACGTTACAACGTAGCATTGTAAACTGTAATAAATCGCTCATCACTGCAGAGCATAAAGCTGTTCGCGAGTACAGGCGTAGTACATCCAGACGCATTAATTAATTAATTCATTCATTTATTCATTCATTCGTTCGTTCGTTCGTTCGTTCGTTCGTTCGTTCGTTCGTTCGTTCGTTCGTTCGTTCGTTCGTTCGTTCGTTCGTTCGTTCGTTCGTTCGTTCGTTTGTTCGTTCGTTCGTTCGTTCGTTCGTTCGTTCGTCCGTCCGTCCGTCCATCCATCCATCCATCCATTCATTCATTCATTCATTTATTCATTCATTCATTCATTCATTCATTCATTCATTCATTTATTCAATAATTTATACATTCATTCATTCATTCATTCATTCATTTATTCAATAATTTATACATTTATTCATTCATTCATTCATTCATTCTTTATTTCATTCATTTATTCATTCATTTATTCATCAATACATTCATTCATTCATTCATTTAATCATTCATTCATTTATTCATTCATTCATTCATTCATTCATTCATTCATTCATTCATTTATTCATTCATTCATTCATTTTTTTTTTTTTTTTTTTTTTTTTTTTTTTTATTTATTTATTTATTTATTTATTTATTTATTTATTTATTTATTTATTTATTTATTTATTTATTTATTTATTTATTTATTTATTTATTTATTTATTTATTTATTCAATTATTCATTCATTCATTCATTCATTCATTCATTCATTCATTCATTCATTCATTCATTCATGTATTTATTTATTTATTCATTTATTCCACATAAGATATCAACTGGACCAGATTAATACTTTAGGACACATTTTTTCATTTTTTTTGTGAGACACAGTGTTCAAAACTAGTATCATCTATATTTGAGGCCCAAGCTATGAAGCGTCCCACAGCATTGATGTTTTTATTACAAATTCACAAGGAAGAAACATTTGTTCCATTGAAACCCTTATGTTGAGACGGAAGAACGAACTCTATCTCCGGAAGAGTTGACTTTGCCGATGCACTTTAGCTCATTACCTATATATTTCTGTATAAACCATGGAGAACAAACATTTTTTTACTTTGAAATCATCAGAAATATCTTATATAGCTCTTTCTGTTTCATTTAAATATCTATGTTATCGGTCTACAGCCAATATAATTTTTTTAATTTTCTAGTGCGGGAACCGTCTTTATACGTCAGAGTCTAACTAAGACATTTACCATGTGTATGATGATTTAAAATCGAAAAAAACATTTGTTGTTTATAGCTTATACAAAAATCGTCAGCGCTTTAAGGATGATTCATGGCATCGGAATACAGCGTTAGCTCATCGGGGTCAGCTCGATCACTGAAGTTAAGCAACGCCGGGCCCGGTCAATAATCGGATGGGTGACCGCCTTGGGCTACCAGTCGCTGTATACCCTAGAACATGCGTACAGCGATGTTGTGTCGTTGGGCTCAGAGAACCACGTAAATCAGAAGGCTGACTGACTTAGAGTTGGACGTAAAAAAACCTCAATGGACGTAGGTGCAGTTTCCATCTGGCGAGACCCCGGAAAATCCAAAATGTGGTGCGATAGCACCGATAGCACCCTGAACCGTTAGCCTTCCAAACTAGGAAGTTGTGCTCAGTATGCAAACAAACAAGCCGGTTCGACAACAGGGAGCCGGACTGCTGAGGGGCTAAGGTGGGAAAGCCAAGTTTCTAGTCTTATTTTAGCTCCATTATAGAAGTAGTATTTTAAAATCTTTAAAAAATGAATAAAAGGAGGTGTTTGATCTACACAGAAATTATCATTGAAAATATTGCTACGAATGATTCTTTCGACCCTATTAGTCCTGAAGATCACAATAAATTAAAACATTACATCTATATCTCTTATGATCTCCTTTAGTATTGAACATATATTTGCGCAACCCTTATAATAATCGTTATATAAATTGGTCATATTGTACAGCTGCACTTGTAGGCTACAATTTAGGTTGAAAAAGTGCAACATAGCAGGTATTATTATTTGTAATGTTGGTCCATCGTCTATGACGCTGACTCAACATTACAGCATCATTTGTTCAATATCTCGTGTTTACTGGGATATCAGCGGCTGGCGATACATATCTTAGTGTCAAGAAAAAAATGAGGACGTGTCACGAAACAGGAAGTACCGATCACTGCTGAGATGAGTCATTCCCATGAAGCTCAGTAAATAAACCTCGCCCTTAAAATCATTACAAATATAGAGCCATTTTTTTAATGTACACGCAACTCCTACCAACGCTGGGTATATGAATCCGGATACCACATCAGTGATTATTATTATTATTTTACTTTTTTTATTAGGGTAATTCTAAATAGCTCTCCCTTAAAAACTCATCTGAACCAAGTATGTTAGTCTACACCATGATTCAAATAGCTTAATTACGAGTTTGATTGGCTGATATCGTCATGTGACAGGCTGAACCACTCTACCATTAATCGTGATTAAAACACACCACTACATTATTTTCTGTGTGTCCGACCACTACATTCTAAGCCGGGAATGGAGAATTATTGTTGATCAAGTACAGACCAAATTATCATGGTATGCCTATGGTGTTATAATCAGTCAGGTGTGACCGAACTGTTGATTATGAGGAATCCTCATTATGGTCGGATGTGTTTTAAGTCAGTTAAAATCCTCGGAGCTCTACATTCTTAGCTGTGGAAGAGGTCTCGGCCTTCGGCCTCGGCCTTCGGCCTCGGCCTATTCAACAGCTAAGAATGTAGAGCTCCTCGAGCTTTATCCTATGCGTAGTGTACCATTCTCGGGCGTTGGGTAAGGTCGGATTGTTCTTTATCCTATGCGTAGAGTACCATTCTCGGGGTAGGGTAAGGTCGGATTGTTCTTTATCCTATACGTAGAGTACCATTCTCGGGGTTGGGTAAGGTCGGATTGTTCGTTATCCTATGCGCAGAGTACCATTCTCGGGGTTGGGTAAGGTCGGATTGTTCTTTATCCTATAAGTAGAGTACCATTCTCGGGGTTGGGTAAGGTCGGATTGTTCTTTATCCTATACGCTGAGTACCATTCTCGGGGCTGGGTAAGGTCGGATTGTTCTTTATCCTATACGCAGAGTACCATTCTCGGGGTTGGGTTAGGTCGGATTGTTCTTTATCCTATACGTAGAGTACCATTCTCGGGCGTTGGGTAAGGTCGGATTGTACTTTATCCTATGCGCAGAGTACCATTCTCGGGGTTGGGTAAGGTCGGATTGTTCTTTATCCTATACGTAGAGTACCATTCTCGGGGTTGGGTAAGGTCGGATTGTTCTTTATCCTATACGTAGAGTACCATTCTCGGGGTTGGGTAAGGTCGGATTGTTCTTTATCCTATACGCAGAGTACCATTCTCGGGCGTTGGGTAAGGTCGGATTGTTCTTTATCCTATACGCAGAGTACCATTCTCAGGGTTGGGTAAGGTCGGATTGTTCTTCATCCTATACGTAGAGTACCATTCTCGGGGTTGGGTAAGGTCGGATTGTTCTTTATCCTATACGTAGAGTACCATTCTCGGGGTTGGGTAAGGTCGGATTGTTCTTTATCCTATACGTAGAGTACCATTCTCGGGGCTGGGTAAGGTCGGATTGTTCTTTATCCTATACGTAGAGTACCATTCTCGGGGTTGGGTAAGGTCGGATTGTTCTTTATCCTATACGTAGAGTACCATTCTCGGGGTTGGGTAAGGTCGGATTGTTCTTTATCCTATACGTAGAGTACCATTCTCGGGGTTGGGTAAGGTCGGATTGTTCTTTATCCTATGCGCAGAGTACCATTCTCGGGGTTGGGTAAGGTCGGATTGTTTTCTATCCAATGCGCAGAGTACCATTCTCGGGGTTGGGTAAGGTCGGATTGTTCTTTATCCTATACGCAGAGTACCATTCTCGGGCATTGGGTAAGGTCGGATTGTTCTTTATCCTATGCGTAGAGTACCATTCTCGGGGTAGGGTAAGGTCGGATTGTTCTTTATCCTATACGTAGAGTACCATTCTCAGGGTTGGGTGAGGTCGGATTGTTCTTTATCCTATGCACAGAGTACCATTCTCGGGGTTGGGTAAGGTCGGATTGTTCTTTATCCTATGCGCAGAGTACCATTCTCGGGGTTGGGTAAGGTCGGATTGTTCGTTATCCTATGCGCAGAGTACCATTCTCGGGGTTGGGTAAGGTCGGATTGTTCTTTATCCTATACGTAGAGTACCATTCTCGGGGTTGGGTAAGGTCGGATTGTTCTTTATCCTATAAGTAGAGTACCATTCTCGGGGTTGGGTAAGGTCGGATTGTTCTTTATCCTATACGCAGAGTACCATTCTCGGGGTTGGGTAAGGTCGGATTGTTCTTTATCCTATGCGCAGAGTACCATTCTCGGGGTTGGGTAAGGTCGGATTGTTCTTTATCCTATACGTAGAGTACCATTCTCGGGGTTGGGTAAGGTCGGATTGTTCTTTATCCTATACGCAGAGTACCATTCTCGGGGTTGGGTAAGGTCGGATTGTTCTTTATCCTATACGTAGAGTACCATTCTCGGGCGTTGGGTAAGGTCGGATTGTACTTTATCCTATGCGCAGAGTACCATTCTCGGGGTTGGGTAAGGTCGGATTGTTCTTTATCCTATACGTAGAGTACCATTCTCGGGGTTGGGTAAGGTCGGATTGTTCTTTATCCTATAAGTAGAGTACCATTCTCGGGGTTGGGTAAGGTCGGATTGTTCTTTATCCTATACGCAGAGTACCATTCTCGGGGTTGGGTAAGGTCGGATTGTTCTTTATCCTATGCGCAGAGTACCATTCTCGGGGTTGGGTAAGGTCGGATTGTTCTTTATCCTATACGTAGAGTACCATTCTCGGGGTTGGGTAAGGTCGGATTGTTCTTTATCCTATACGCAGAGTACCATTCTCGGGGTTGGGTAAGGTCGGATTGTTCTTTATCCTATACGTAGAGTACCATTCTCGGGCGTTGGGTAAGGTCGGATTGTACTTTATCCTATGCGCAGAGTACCATTCTCGGGGTTGGGTAAGGTCGGATTGTTCTTTATCCTATACGTAGAGTACCATTCTCGGGGTTGGGTAAGGTCGGATTGTTCTTTATCCTATACGCAGAGTACCATTCTCGGGCGTTGGGTAAGGTCGGATTGTTCTTTATCCTATACGCAGAGTACCATTCTCGGGGTTGGGTAAGGTCGGATTGTTCTTTATCCTATACGTAGAGTACCATTCTCAAGGTTGGGTAAGGTCGGATTGTTCTTTATCCTATACGTAGAGTACCATTCTCGGGGTTGGGTAAGGTCGGATTGTTCTTTATCCTATACGTAGAGTACCATTCTCGGGGCTGGGTAAGGTCGGATTGTTCTTTATCCTATACGTAGAGTACCATTCTCGGGGTTGGGTAAGGTCGGATTGTTCTTTATCCTATACGTAGAGTACCATTCTCAAGGTTGGGTAAGGTCGGATTGTTCTTTATCCTATACGTAGAGTACCATTCTCGGGGTTGGGTAAGGTCGGATTGTTCTTTATCCTATGCGCAGAGTACCATTCTCGGGGTTGGGTAAGGTCGGATTGTTCTTTATCCTATGCGTAGAGTACCATTCTCGGGCGTTGGGTAAGGTCGGATTGTTCTTTATCCTATACGTAGAGTACCATTCTCGGGGTTGGGTAAGGTCGGATTGTTCTTTATCCTATACGTAGAGTACCATTCTCGGGGTTGGGTAAGGTCGGATTGTTTCTTTATCCTATGCGCAGAGTACCATTCTCGGGGTTGGGTAAGGTCGGATTGTTTTTTATCCTATGCGCAGAGTACCATTCTCGGGGTTGGGTAAGGTCGGATTGTTCTTTATCCTATACGCAGAGTACCATTCTCGGGGTTGGGTAAGGTCGGATTGTTCTTTATCCTATACGTAGAGTACCATTCTCGGGGTTGGGTAAGGTCGGATTGTTCTTTATCCTATACGTAGAGTACCATTCTCGGGGTTGGGTAAGGTCGGATTGTTCTTTATCCTATACGTAGAGTACCATTCTCGGGGTTGGGTAAGGTCGGATTGTTCTTTATCCTATGCGCAGAGTACCATTCTCGGGGTTGGGTAAGGTCGGATTGTTCTTCATCCTATGCGCAGAGTACCATTCTCGGGGTTGGGTAAGGTCGGATTGTTCTTTATCCTATACGCAGAGTACCATTCTCGGGGTTGGGTAAGGTCGGATTGTTCTTTATCCTATACGTAGAGTACCATTCTCGGGGTTGGGTAAGGTCGGATTGTTCTTTATCCTATACGCAGAGTACCATTCTCGGGCGTTGGGTAAGGTCGGATTGTTCTTTATTCTATACGCAGAGTACCATTCTCGGGGTTGGGTAAGGTCGGATTGTTCTTTATCCTATGCGCAGAGTACCATTCTCGGGGTTGGGTAAGGTCGGATTGTTCTTTATCCTATACGCAGAGTACCATTCTCGGGCGTTGGGTAAGGTCGGATTGTTCTTTATTCTATACGCAGAGTACCATTCTCGGGGTTGGGTAAGGTCGGATTGTTCTTTATCCTATGCGCAGAGTACCATTCTCGGGGTTGGGTAAGGTCGGATTGTTCTTTATCCTATACGTAGAGTACCATTCTCGGGCGTTGGGTAAGGTCGGATTGTTCTTTATCCTATGCGCAGAGTACCATTCTCAGGGTTGGGTAAGGTCGGATTGTTCTTTATCCTATACGCAGAGTACCATTCTCGGGGTTGGGTAAGGTCGGATTGTTCTTTATCCTATGTGTAGAGTACCATTCTCGGGGTTGGGTAAGGTCGGATAGTTCAATGACTGAGTTTGTGAAGCTTTACAGCCTTCAGCAAAGGCAAACTGGTGTTTGTCTTTGGGCTTCACCATACACACCCGTAGACATGGTGGAATATCAAACTATTGACTTATATATTGAGAACAGGCCTGATCCAACGCAGTCATTGCGTACTTAATGATTTCACCGCTCAACACAAATGTAGTCGCTTTTAATCTGTTTATTAGGCTGTTAACTCAATGTCATTGGAGATTAAATGAGTGCAAGATATCAAACTTTGTAAATGTTTGGTCTAAGATTAAACATATATTAGGAATCGGTGTGACAATTTGAATAAGATAACTTAGGGCTTTGAGGGTTAAACTAAATTTCGGAGAAGTTGTACGAGAGAGCAATAAATATAACGGACGGAATATAAGACGCAATTGTAAGCAATATTATAATATTCGCCACATAAAGCAGTAACGTTACAACGTAGCATTGTAAACTGTAATAAATCGCTCATCACTGCAGAACATAAAGCTGTTCGCGAGTACAGGCGCAGTACATCCAGACGCATTAATTAATTAATTCATTCATTTATTCATTCGTTCGTTCGTTCGTTCGTTCGTTCGTTCGTTCGTTCGTTCGTTCGTTCGTTCGTTCGTTCGTTCGTTCGTTCGTTCGTTCGTTCGTTCGTTCGTTCGTTCGTTCGTTCGTTCGTTCGTTCGTTCGTTCGTTCGTTCGTTCGTCCGTCCATCCATCCATCCATTCATTCATTCATTCATTCATTCATTCATTCATTCATTCATTCATTCATTTATTCAATAATTTATACATTTATTCATTCATTCATTCATTCATTCATTCATTCATTCATTCATTCATTCTTTATTTCATTCATTTATTCATTCATTTATTCATCAATACATTCATTCATTCATTCATTCATTCATTCATTCATTCATTCATTCATTCATTCATTCATTCATTCATTCATTCATTCATTCATTTATTCATTCATTCATTCATTCATTCATTCATTCATTCATTCATTCATTTATTTATTTATTTATTTATTTATTTATTTATTTATTTATTTATTTATTTATTTATTTACTTATTTATTTACTTATTTATTTATTTATTCATTCATTCATTTATTCATTCATTCATTCATTTATTTATTCATTTATTCCACATAAGATATCAACTGGACCAGATTCATATTTTAGGACACATTTTTTCATTTTTTTGTGAGACACAGTGTACAAAACTAGTATCATCTATATTTGAGGCCTAAGCTATGAAGCGTCCCGATGTTTTTTATTACAAATTCACAAGGAAGAAACATTTGTCCCATTGAAACCCTTATGTTGAGACGGAAGAACGAACTCTATCGCCGGAAGAGTTGACTTTGCCGATGCACTTTAGCCCATTATCTATATATTTCTGTATAAACCATGGAGAACAAACATTTTTTTACTTTGAAATCATCATAAATATCTTATATAGCTCTTTCTGTTTCATTTAAATATCTATGTTATCGGTCTACAGCCAATATAATTTTCTAAATTTTCTAGTGCGGGAACCGTCTTTATACGTCAGAGTCTGACGTCAGTAGACGTCAGACTCTGACGTATAAAGACGGTTCCCGTGCTTGAAGAGTTTATTGGTAGGAGTGGGTGAGTGAGTATCGCATCACGTCGCTTTCTATACATTCATGGCAATATCGCAACAGCATATCAATGTCGAATATCAATATCGAATGATCTTCACTATCGAATGACTTCAAGGGTACAGTGCCATATACAGAGCTGCACACTCCAGGCCTTTGAATAGTTTGTAGCACAGTATATGCACAACTCTGATGACAAACATGCGACCCGACCAGGATGCGAACACAGTATCTTTCAGTTTCGAGCCAGAACCGAATGAGCCATCGGGACCGGCCGAATGAATAAATGAATAAATGAATAAATGAATAAATAAATAAATGAATAAATGAATAAATGAATAAATGATGTCTTCTTATGTTGAAACACTTGCAGATACGGCATGTGAGACGTTGATTATCGGATCCAGCATAAAATGTCAAGTCAGATACAATCTTCAAACCTTTTGCATCAGTCGGAAGAGTTTTGACCCTATAGCTCCCACTTTTTTCATTGAGTTGAAAAATGTACAGGATCATATATTGTAAAATAATATGACGTCACAAATTGACGTTTTACGCAAAAGTCGACCACCTGACGTTTTGACGACCCCCGTACCGAAAACTAGAGATTCAGAGCTTTCCAACCGTATGAAATTTGTCTGCGGAAATTTGATGGACTACCTCGTCCATTTTTTGAGTCATCTCTATTTGCTTTTCTAATTTTAAAATTATAGAATATCCCGTGCCCTTTGTTTTATGAAACGTGCCATCAAATCTACCAAAAAAATAATTAATACACTTTGACAATTTTGACTTCACATGGCTTTTAGTGCAAAGAGTCAAATACAAATAGATTATGGTTTTGGTCGGAAATAACCACTCTCACTGAACACGCTCTGAATGTTTGAAGAGGACGAGCGCCCTGCATCAAAATTATGTAATGTGAATAAGGATACACCTAATATTGAACGGTTAATTTGTGTAGCCTGGTTAACAGAGTGTAACGTGCTCTGGCGTGACGTATCGACCAAAAACGGGCCTCGATTCATTTGACCCAGATTGTAGGCCTGCCATTGGTCGAGATCGAGATCTCGACCTATCGCGAGCCTACAATCTGGGTCAGGTGAAGAATACCAGTCCGGTTTGAAGTTTGTTTGTTCCCTGACTGCATAAAATATAGACAGGTGGGACAAGAAGAGTACTCACGTATGCCCGACCGATCAATACAGGTTTAATTTGGCTGCATGCACCCGGGCCGAAGTCACAGAGGTAAGAGAACGACTTTTAAATCTGGCAGGGCAAATGGGCATATTGCTAGTTTGCAATGACATCTAACAGAAGGGCAGCCCACTTTAAATCTTTTTATAAAAATATTAGCCTTTCACTTAGTTTTAGCCATGGTTGACACAAAATTAAATCGTCTCAGGGGAGACTTTAAACTTGCAGAATTAATATATTTTATTCCAATATTATCAACGTTTATTACATCAGGGAAGTTAAGATGTTTTTAGACTTGTGCTGTTCCCTTTTAATCAGATTCTGATTTCACAAAAGATAATTTCCTGACGTATTTTGGGTAGTAGTGTTTTGAAATTTTTGGAGAACATAATTTGGGTGTCCTGAATAAAACATGTTTTTTGTCAAGCTGTATTTTGAACCTTGATCCCCACAATCACAAATAATAAAATAACCTTTTTTTCTATGTAAAAATAAAATAATTATGCGTTTTGTTTACAAAGAGGCATATAAGTCACATTTCATTTATACATTTGTCACGCTTGAAACTTACCACAATTGGTTACTAAAAGCTACATTTAAACTTTTAAATCCACTTTTTTATTATTTAATTCCCGTAATAAAGTATTTTTTTAGAAAACTCACAATTTACATGTGTATGTGTAGTCAAATATTATCAATGTTGTATGTTAGAGGTTTGTTTGCAACACTTTGAATCTAACAGTCCGTATATTTTCCTAGAATAATCACATTTTCGTGATATGTGAGTTAGTGATATAATTATTTTCAAGATGAGAACCCCAAAAAATGCCTTTGCGAGGCATTCACCCAATGTTGATACAATGTTAGGCCAGCGTCGTAGACGATTGCCAATATTTCTCCGACATTGGGTGAATGTCTCAGTTGGAAAGGAACATCTAAACACTTTCACTCAGAAATGCATATTTTAAGGAAAACTAAATATAACATTATTATTCGTAGATTCAGAGACCATAAGGTTAAAGTATATTTTTTAGTCGAAATGTATCTTTTTTTGTTACAATCAAACGATTTGACGGGTTTCAGTGTTATATTTCTGATTTGTGTCGAGGATAATTGTACCTTTAGCTTTTGTGTTGGGATTTTAGATATCACAGGGTCATAGTCTTGGCAAGCAACATTTTTAAATCAGCACATTAAAATTAGGTTTAACAGCTAGATGATAGAACATGTTTACCCCAACTGCCATATCAACTTTTTTAGAGAATTTAGTGGGTAATTTGGACCACACTATTTAATTATCGGATTGATATAGCGAGTGCGCACCAGTTATTATTGAGTAAGCATTTAATCCTGTACGAAATATTCATAAAAACTTGAATCCACATTTAAATTAGTGATATATATGTTAATTCTTCAAGAGCTATGTACAATATAGTCGTCTTCTTTGGCAGGTTAAATCAGAGGTATTGGGAAGGAAATGATTTTCTAAACATCAAGATTTGCATGTTTGGTCCCAAATTAGACAAATAAGAAGGGCTAATTAATGTGCGTATATAACAGTCTCTAGCAGGTGATGGGATCAGAAATGCTATCTTATTCTTCTTGATTCGATTATCAGTGATCATGTAACACAGTGACACGGTTTCCCTTCATTGTTGTGCTATGATTGCTGTCAAAGCGAACAAGGCATCAATGCTGGATTAACAATGGGCCAGCGTTGCAGGCGGAGGCCCCACATTGGTCTACTCCAAGCTGTGAAATATATCTGGCAGTTATATTTCTGGTAATATGGTGATGGTGATATAGCATGCATTTTGAAGTAATGTTTCTCTCAATATTGACCGAGAGTATCGTTCAGTTGCGTACATTAACGTTTTAGGTGGGTGTCGTTACAACCTACTAAATGTTCCATGATTAGTTGCGGATCCAGTACCTGAAAAAGGGGGCGCCATGGGTTAGAGCATATCTATGCCAAATTTGGTAAAATTTAAAATCATTTGGCAGAAATTAGAGGGCGCCCCACCCCCAGGGATCCGACACAGATGCCATATCAGAACACATTTCAGCTCCAGCAAACATTTAATCCGTTACGAATATTCATGAAAACTTGAATCTAGTGTTACATTAGTGATATATATATATTAACCCTTCAATAGCTATGTACAACTATAGTAGTCTTTATCAGCAAGTTAGAGCACAGTTATTGGGAAATAAATGAGTTTTTAAACATAAAGATTTGCATGTTCGGTCTCAAATTAGAAAGATAAGAAGGGCTAATTTGTGTGCCTATAGATATGTCTCTAGCAGGTGATGGGTTGTCTAAGCAAACAAGGCATCAATGCTGGATTACCGATAGGCCAGCGTTGTAGACGCTGGCCCCACATTAAATCAACTCTGGTTCAATGGGGTGGCATAATCAATGAAAGATTTTCTACACATGTATTTGAAGCAGCGGACGTATCACAACACTTGGAAACTAGTTACATTTTTTGTTTCGGAAACATAATGGTTTTACTATAGACCCACAAGGAAACATAAATGGCTGGAATCCGCTCTGGCAACATGCTGGAATGTTCACGTATATTTCGGTACATTTTTTGCAATAAATTACATTTTACTATCTCATTAATTTTGTGAAAAACAGTACAATTGTATTTCCCAATAATGTATATTATAAGTATGTAATATAATTAATAATGCATACATCAGAAACAACTCTTTTCTCGTATTTTTCAAACACATTTCTCTCTAAATAAAACTTTCTCATAAATATTTATAAGCAAATAAGCATATAGAAAAATATCCAAATACCATCCATGTAGATTACTGTGTATATCATATCAAACATATCCTGTGGTATTATTCCATTGCGTATCTTTACAAGAGACACCCCCAAGTTAACAACCCAGCAATCACAAACAGTTGTATAACATTTGTACAACGTCGGCCCAACGTCTTCGATGTCTGTCCAACACTGTACAAATGTTTTAAAAATGTTTTGTGGTTACTGGGATATCCCTGATGTCAAATACCAGAGCTGTCAATCATTTTAATCGTTTTATAGACTGCGCTTTATTTGTACTTTTTTGTTAATTTGGACTGCTGTGCAAAGAGCTATAATTTATGCAAACCCTGTTTTTTCAGGTGTCGTCACTTATCTGATAAAGCTTTGTAAATATATTGTTTCTGCATCAGTTCTTTGATATGTTTCACATAAGACGAAATAACACAGTGTTATCCTATACTCATATAATTATGTCATATTATATGAAACAAATCCTATTTTAAATACACAATGGAGTTATTAATAATGGCAGGACATGATACTATGATCAATCGCGACATTATATTTTAATGTGATAATCGTGTGATATAATTTGTTAAAATAGGGCATTACTATGCTTTTAGTGTCAGGGTAAATGAAATGAATCGGGCTTTAGGCCACCTTTGTGCACATATAGGCTAAACTGGGCGAGGAGAACCTCCTGAGGATGGTGAGATGATTGAGATGACACTGTCCTCCAGACACAGGATTCGAAATTTGAGCCCTGGCGGTCTGAGGCCGAGCACGCTACCTCTCTGTCACGGAGGCTCCCCACAATACTGACTTTCACACGTGGATAGGGAAGAAACATTTAAAACCATGTGAATCTCAGGATATGTCATTATGCCATTGATATGGCTGAAAATGGCAATGTTGGTATATTATATAATATCACAATGTCAGCATGTGGCATTATGATTTCAGGAATTGATATTAAACATTTGTGACATGATAGTTTGAAGTATATTATATAATATCTCAATGTCAGCATGTGGCATTATGATTTCTGGTATTGATATTAAACATTTTTGACATGGTATTTTAAAAATACTATTATTATTATCATCACCTGATCTGCCATCACAATGACACATGGTAGTTATATCGCTTGGTGATGTTACATGTTATACAGGTATGGTGGTATTATTGTCAGGATAATAAATTATTACTCAAAACTTAGACATTGCTGTACGACAAGGTATGGTTTTATATATTACATCGTAATGTCAGAATCTATGTAATGGCGATAATATGTCAGTAAATAACATTTTAATGTCACGATGTGGAATTACAACATCATTATAATATCTATGTGTAGTAACACAATGTCATATAAAATGGTCGTACATATGTCATCCCCATGGAAATTAACTGCAAAACAATTACTCTCTTTCTTAACCCTTTATCGCCGGTGACGAATATATTCGGTTTCTCACTTAATTATATCCACATTCAGTACCGCCTTTTAAACATGTTAAAGCCATATAGTGGCATCAATCAGCATTTGAAAAAAAGTTGATCTCCATTTTGTCAAAATCTACATAATTTTCACTCACCTGAAGTTGTCGATCGCCTCAGCGAGACACAACTTCAAGTGGGTGAAAATTCCAATTGACTAATGTGGCGGTTAAAGGGATAAAGAGAGAGCAGAGGTTCTATCAAATTAATTTGTCTTTTATTCTTGTCTAGATTCACGATGCAGCAGTCAACTGTGGTGGTGGAGCAGCCAAGGAGAGCTCAAGCTCCCTTGAACATCAGCGAATGGTCGTCAGAGCTGTGTGGTTGTTTTGACGACTGTGGCATGTGTTAGTATAATTAAAACCCAGCGAACACGATACATTGACCCAATGCTGCCGCGATGCTGGGCCAGCGTCGCGGAAGATGGCCCAACATTACAACAGTAATGTTTTGTGCTTTGTGCGTTGGGATGATATTCTGTGCTTGATAAGATTATCCTTGTTTTAGAATGTAGGCATACACTAATACTGAGCATTTAGAACACGTAGATGTACTAGTACTAACATATAAAACATGAAAGAAAAATATGTATTACATGCAATACTAAAAATGTAAAACATGTAGTACAAATGATGTCTGTAAAAGTACTTAAAATGTGTAACATGCAGTACAATGGAACTGCATGTTTGAAAAGTAACTGTTTATTGCATTTGCACTACTTATTATTTTGTTTTTTAACCAATATGTATATGATCATAAATATTGTATGACACAGTACCGTGCATGCTACACCGTATAGACTATATTTTATTCTGTACGGTATAGACTATATGGCCATTCTGTACCGTAGAGAATATGTGGTTATTCTCTACCGGAAAGACTATCCCAGTAAACACAAAACATTTTAATAACATTCACAAAATGTTAGACCAACATCGTGGTTATTCTAACTATATGGTTATTTTATACAGTATAGACTATGTGGTAATTTTATACAGTATAGACAGAGTGGTTATTTTATACCGTATACACTATATGGTTATTGTATACCGTAGATACTATGTGGTTATTTTATACCGTATAGACAGTGTTTATTTTATACAGTATAGGATATGTGGTTATTTCATGCCGTATAGACTATGGGGTTATATTTTATATCGTACAGATTATGTGGTTATTTTATACCATACAGATTATGTGATTATTCGGTACAATGTGGTACAATGTGGTTATTTTACACTGTATATACTGTATGGATATATTATACCGTATAGACTATGGGGTATTTTATACCGTATTGATTATGTTGTTATTTTATACCGTATAGATCATGAGGCTATTTTATACCGAATTGACTATGTGGTTATTTTATGCCGTATAAACTATGTGGGTATTTTAAACCGTATAAACTATGTGGTTATTTTATGCCGTATAAACTATGTGGTTATTTTAAACCATATAGACTACGTGGTTATTTTATACCATATAGACTTTATACCATATTAGCATAATTAGAGAATACTACCCCACTCGCACCAGGTGTCTTACACTTTACTAGGAATTCAAATGAATAAAAAGATATCTGAGAAAATGTCACAGCTTCACATTCATTTGTCGTTGCAGGTTGTTACGCATTCTTTTGTTTCCACTGCTTCATGTGCGACATGGCAGGCAGAATGAAGGAATTTTCCTGTGGCCCGTACTGTGTAGGAGCAGCCTTCATCATAGCAATGAGAACGAAAATGAGGATTATGTACGGGATCAAAGTAAGATTTTGTAATGTATGCCTCATCTGTGCCCTATATTGAACTGTGATCGTAAACAGGATCACATATTACGAAGGCAGAAGGTCGTGAGAGTCTGATCGACTGAAACATGTCGTAAGATACCAACCTGAGTATTAAAGGGGAATTTGAGAAAGCCTTTGCATTGAACTACCAAGCCTTGTGCGCCAGGCAGAAGGCCGTAATATATGCATATATCATCGCTGGGAAGCCGAAATGGTGTCATCAAAGGATCGGGCTTGATGTGGTGACTTGTGCTGAGATCAGTCCCTCTCGCCTTACCCAACGATGCTGTATTTCTCGTGCGAAACAGCAAAATCAAACTGAGCAATGAAACATTTCGGAGAGAGTGCGAAATGGGCTGATCTCGCCATACGTCTTTACAGTCATCGCTTAATAGAAAGTAGCTTTGATCATTATGTTGTCCTAACCTCTAAGTCAATGTAATTGTGTATACACTAGGTATTATAAATATATATTAAAGATACTTATAAAACATATTATATAATGCAGAAATTATATCATTGTTATTCTAATAGATGCATTATTATTATCACATTGTGACCAGCAGCTATGACAATACGCCCACTAAACACTCACTATAGTACAGCCACTGTATGTTATTCTACAATTGCATGGCCCCATATTTTTTCATCAAATGAAGTATTAAATATAATTGAGAAATATCGCGTTCTAGAGAAGAACATAAACTTTGCACATGCGACGTTCTAGCTGGAGCAAGTCAACATAAATGACTGTGAAGAGTAATTATTTGTCGATGTTTTTGTTTTATGGCGCCATATGGGATGACAGTTTTGTGGTGAGGTGCTGTGAGCTGTATGAGGGATGCTGCGGGTTTTGTGCTGAATGGTGGGGTGCTGTAAGCTTTGTGCTGTATGGTGGGATGTTGTGGACTTTGTGCTGTAAGGTGAGGTGATGTGATTTTTGTACTCTATGGAGGGATGCTGCGAGTTTTGTGCTGTATGGTGGGGTGCTGTGAGCTTTGTGATCTATGGTGGAATGATGTGAGCTTTGTGCTGTATGGTGGAATGATGTGAGCTTTGTGCTGTATGGTGGAATGATGTGAGTTTTGTGCTGTATGGTGGAATGATGTGAGCTTTGTGCTGTATGGTGGAATGATGTGAGCTTTGTGTTGTATGGTGGAATGATGTGAGCTTAGTGTTGTATGTTGTAATGATGTGAGCTTTGTGCTGTATGGTGGAATGCTGCGAGCTTTGTGCTGTATGGTGGAATGATGTGAGCTTTGTGCTGTATGGTGAAATGATGTGAGCTTTGTGCTCTATGGTGGGATGCTGCGAGCTTTGTCCTGTATGATGGGATGCTGTGAGCGTTGTGCTGTATGGTGGAATGCTGCGAGCTTTGTGCTGTATGGTGGAATGATGTGAGCTTTGTGCTGTCTGGTGGAATGATGTGAGCTTTGTGCTCTATGGTGGGATGCTGCGAGCTTTGTCCTGTATGATGGGATGCTGTGAGCGTTGTGCTGTACGGTGAGATGCTGTGAGCTTTGCGCTGTATGGTGGGATGCTATAAGCTTTGTGTTCTATGGTGTGATAATGTGAGTTCTATGCTCTATGGTGGGATGCTGTGAGCTGTGTGCTCAATGGTGGGTTGCTGTGAGCTTTGTGCTTTATGGTGAGATGCTATGAGCTTTGTGCTGTATGGTGGGATGCCGTGAGCTTTGTGCTCTATGGTGTGCTTATGTGAGCATTATGCTCTATGGTGGAATGCTGTGAGCTGTGTGCTCAATGGTGGGTTGCTGTGAGCTTTGTGCTGTATGGTGAGATGTTATGAGCTTTGTGCTCTTTGGTGGGATGTTGTGAGCTTTGTGCTCTTTGGTGAGATGGTGTGAGCTTTGTGCTGTATGGTGCGATGCTATGAGCTTCGTGCTCTTTGGTGGGATGTTGTGAGCTTTGTGCTGTATGGTGGGTTGCTGTGAGCTTTGTGCTGTATGGTGCGATGTTATGAGCTTTGTGCTCTTTGGTGGGATGTTGTGAGCTTTGTGCTGTATGGTGGAATACTGTGAGCTGTGTCCTGTATAGTGAGATGCCACATGTAAGCTTATACTTATCGCTGTTTATGTTTCATGGCACTATATGTGATGACTGCTGTATGGTGGGGTGCTGCGAGCGTTGTGCTCTATGGGGGATGCTGTAAGCTTATACTTATCGCCGTTTATGTTTCAGTGCTCTATGGGGGATGCTGTGAGCTTTGTGTTGTATGGTGGGGTTCTGTGAGCTTATACTTATCGCCGTTTTCGTTTCAGGGCACTATATGTGATGACTGCTGTATGGTGGGATGCTGTGAGTTTTGTGCAGTCCTACAGATGATGAGGGAGCTCAAATTCCAGGAGTCTGTGGATCACATCGCTAACACTAGTACTTCAATCGCAATCATGCACCAGGAGCGTCGGGAACCTGCTTACGATCCTAATTTCAACGCCCCTTACAACCCCGCTTACACGCCCGACAATAAAATGTGAACGCTGAAAACGTGAAGGAGTATATAACATGTGTCTGTTCGCCTTACTTATTGACCTACAACTAATTGCTGTACATATATTATCCTCCACAATGACAAATAGCAGTAACTGCCTATTTTTCGATCAACAGTTATGCTGATTTTTGTCTTTTACATACTTAATAGTATCAATTATATTCCTGAACTGTTTCTTCAAAGAAAGATCTATCATCATCGCTCGGTCATAAATATTCAAAATGTCTGGGGATCTGCACAGGTCATCTGATCCATTTCACCATAACCCAATTTGGCTTTTATGTTATGCCTAAGTCCTCGTATATTCACTTTTTTCGCCAGAACTGTCACAGATCAACATCATTTTTTACCAACTCGCAGACAAAAGCTTCACGATAGGTAAACAATTAAATTTTCAAAATCCAACTTCGATACTGAGCAATAGTATCAGTTTTGCCGGTAGAATAGGAAAACAGCCACGAAACATATAACAGTGATAAGCAGGTGAACCATCATAAAAACACGATCGTAAATGAAGGAGATTTCTTCCCATGGATTGTGAACTTGAGGTCTCACGTTACTAATTCCGCCGCAATGCTTATTTCTTGGTCCACAGTTTTCTGACACGTGTGTCTTTTTGGCCTCGTCACCCTCACAGGTACAGTAGATGACATTGCTTTCATTGTATGTGAAAGCCCCGTTATCATCAGAAACCTTACTCTGATTACCATGATTAGTGCCAACATCGATTCTGTCATAATTGTCTAAAAAAGGAATCATTTTCACAACCAACTTGTATGTTACCTGAAACGAATGCAATCACAAAAATATACTCACATTTTAAATATATTAGATTTGCACTTAGATGTATATCACTACACATACTTAATAAGGTAATTTCCTATTGAAATTAAAATTTGAAATTCAAATTAAAAACTGTAACGAATTAAGCAGTGTCAGACATTGATGTAAAAAGCCTGAAGAACCAAACGGATAAAACACCTTATTTGTTTCTCTTGCTGATATTGTTATAATGTAATATCATGTTATATCCACCATTTAAACGCTGAACACGACTATTGTCGTTTTTAACCTTATTAGCCAATCAAATTAATGTCAACTGGAATAAAACAAATGCTTAAACAGCCAGATTTACAAACGTTTGGTTTCTAATTAGACAATTATGTGCAATTTTCACCCACTTGAAGTTGTGGATTGCGGTAGCGAGACACAACTTCAAGTGGATGAATATTAAAATGATTTGATTTACTGTTTT
Source organism: Flabesymbios commensalis (assembly GCA_964017125.1). Lineage (NCBI taxonomy): Eukaryota > Metazoa > Annelida > Polychaeta > Terebellida > Flabelligeridae > Flabesymbios > Flabesymbios commensalis. The sequence goes on from OZ024907.1 coordinate 85,411,565, forward strand.
AATGGTCAATTATTACGTTTCCGATGGAAGCATAACAGTTTTTAATCTTTCATTTTTTTTAATGTATTGTATTCTGCCGTGCTAAGACATTCATCCGTAACTGCCTACTTTTCAAGTAAGCAGTTATGTTTGTCTGTATTTGCATTCCAGTGCTGATCACATCTATTATATGTGATATTGAAGGAAGATGTAAATCTACAATATGTTTTGCATATTAATAAATCGAAAGCAGTAAAAACAACGCTTGTTTACATATTGTTATGGGATCCAATCCACAAGAAATACAGCGAGATCATGCATCTACTCACAAAGTTGAGCCATGCTGGAACGGCCATGGTGGCAGGAGTAAAATACATGCTGGTGGTGATGACGGCCAGAAGAAGGGACAGCGTTACTAGCAACAACATCAGGCAGATGTAAATACCTGATGACATAAATGAATAATTACAGCCAGTAATAGATTTACTTAAAGCTTAATATGGCATTTTGTGGTACGTTTATCTTTTGAAGCTGGATATTCCCAGCTTCAAATGCAAGAACACAATCTGCTAATTCTCTACCAAATCAATTTAACCGCCGGTGCCAAAAATATTTTCACTCAATTATTACCACATCCAGTACCGCCTTTTAAGCATATTAAAGCCTTAATGTGACATTAATCAGCACGACTTGAAAAGAGCTGACCTCCATTGTGTCAAATCTGAATAATTTTCACTCACTTGAAGTTGTGGATCGCGTCAGCGAGACACAACTTCAGGTGGGTGAAAATTCTAATTGAATAATTTAGCGGTCAAAGAGTTGAAGTAACTATATCATATATATGGGCGCACACTTAGTTTTATTAAACGCATGTAACTTGCAGAGCAAGATTTTAAATTTAAAAAGATATATTAATACATTATATCAATGGGGTATACTCCTGAGAAAACCTAATCAAAATCTGTGTGCATTTGAAGGATAGTTGGATCCTATTACATCATTGTGGGCATATTTACGCAGGGTTTTTGAACATTTTCAAACATTCGGCGTACACGTTGAACGTTTGGATAAAGAGGAGAAATTTGGGGAATGTTTGGAGAGGATTTGGGAAATTCCAGAAATTTAGCATTTGTCGATGTTGCCAAATAGTCACCACCAGCCCTGTGAGATCCCCCTTAGTCATCAACTCCTCGCTCTTACGAAACATTCTTCAATCAGCGAACAGTTCTTGACAAATTTGTCGTCAAATCTTCACCGATTTTTTTGTCGCTAAAAATCCGCCAACATTGACAATTGATTGCCTTATTTAAGATTCTATAGGCAACGATTGACATTATCCTTTCGAAAGAAAATTAGTACCACTATTGCTTGACATGGTGTAAGCCATATTGAGTGCAAGTGTCAGGGCAGTTTCATCTCACCATACCCAGCTTAGCCTATATGTGCACAATAGTGGCCAAAAACCCCATTCTTTTTATTTCATTTGTTGTTATGGCTGCATCAGACCTACGTGGTCGGACAAAAAGAAATATTATAGTGGTGTTTTAAAAAATTATAACAATTCACCAGGTGGCGCTTATCTTATCTCTGTTATCCACGCGATGCTAGGCCACCCATATAAAAGTAGCAAAAGTAACAAGTAGTTGATTATGATGGTCCTATTTAGTAGAAGACAAGACAGAGTTATCAGTAAGGCACATGACGTAGTATGTACAAGTTCACATTTGCAATAATACAATGTATATATTATTAATTTGACAAACATAGCCAATTTATTAAGGTTTTCACCCTTAGTTTGATCAAACCGTTCATGTAGGTTAACCCTCTCAAACCTGAGTTTACCATTGTCATCTTCATCCACTACAAGCCGCGAATTGCTGGCGCAATCCTCGACTTGTAGTGGATGAAGATGACTTGAGGTGGTTTAAAAATTAAAGAAAATTGCCATGTATTGATAAACCAGTTTCATGGAGCTTTTCGTTCTAAACCCCTATGTTATAGGAAAATTATGTCTGTTTTCAGGGATGTAAAATCATGCTTTAATGCATCGTGAGGGCTTAAAGGGTTAAAAGGTGAGGGTCTTGTCACGAATTTGTTTCACAAAACTGGCACATACGCAAATCACAGACTGAACAGATTGATGGAGGTAGACAGTGCTGCTACTTTAACCGCAAAATTATTCAATTTTAATTTTCACCCATTTGAAGTTGTGTCTCGCTGACGCGATCCACAACTTCAAGTGAGTGAAAATTATCCAGATTTGACAGAATGTAGGCCAACATATATCAAATCTTTCTGATTATTGTCACTTTTTATCTTTACCAGGTTTAAAAGTTGACATGTAATGTGCTAATATAAAATCTAAAAACCGATGGACGGCACCGGCGGTTGAAGGGTTAAATATGTTAAGTAAAAGTAATATATTTACCGAGTACAGGCATCCTACCAGCGCTCCCTGGAATAAATTCTACGAGAATCAGCAGGTATACCGAAAGTGATGTCCAAACGGCCAGTGCTAAAACAACATCTAAAGATAATTATTTCTGTTTTTTTTCTTTTAGCTCTCACATAGCATGTCCTTAAGGGGTATATTTTCAATTTTTAATAATTACATATTTATTAAAATGTTGCTAAACTTTATAAAATGTATGGCTCATCCCACAGACACACAGGCAGATGTTCCACATGCATACAACCAGGTGTTTTATTGAGAAAATAAACAAGATAAAAGTCATTTTATATGGCTCGTACCACAGAAATGTAGATACAGTCTAATGCATCACAGACATATATACAGACATATATCTTATTAGGAATTTAAAAATGATAAAATCATTTCTGACTAGTGTGACATATCATATATAATATAAGTACATATATTAACAAGGGGGTTAGTCGGGTAAAAACACACACAATTTTAGAAATATACATGGTAGCTAGACTTGAAAATTACGCTTGAATTGAATTGACATGTCTTGTAAAACCACAGTCTATTTTAAAATGAAGTTAAGCATGTTAAGCGGCATTGTCGTGACATGGGAATATATGTTTCCCGTTCCATAAATCATATATTAAATACCTACACAGTGTTAAAACAGTGTTGAAATATATTCTATTCTTCTTAGCCCTTTCAAGCCTGAGTTTACCATTGTCATCTTCATCCACTACAAGCCGCGAATTGCTGTCGCAATTATCGACTTGTAGTTGATAAAGATGATTTGAAGTGGGTTAAAAATCAAAGATAATTACCATAAACTAGTACACCAGTTTAATGGAAATTTTCACTCAAAAACCCCTAGTTGGAGGATAATTCAGTCAGTTTTCAGGGATGTAAATGATTCTTTAATGCATCGTGAGTAACAAGTAACAAGTAATTTATTCTGATGGTCCTCTTTAGTAGAAGACAAGACAGAGTTGCCAGGAAGGCACATGACATAGTATATAAAAAATTCACATTTTGTAATAATAAAATTTACATATTATTATTTTCACAAACATAGTCTGCTTTTTAAGGTTTTCACCCTTAGTCTGTTTAAAAAGATTATGTAGGTAAAAGGTTGAAGGTCTTACGTAATATTTTAAATTGATAAAATGTTTACGTTGTTCTTTAAAATTGGGACAACAAAGTAAATAATGAAATTCATCTCCAATATCTGTTTCACGAAATTGGCATATACGCATATCACGAAGGACTTGTGACCGTACACCGGCTTCTATGTGTAAGCGATGATTTCGGCATCTAAACTTTGTGACATATTTTCTGAGTAGATCTAGTAATTCATTTAAATAACTTTCAAAGCCAAACGATGTTTTAATAATACGATAAACTGTACATTTTCCTCCTTGTGATATAATTTCGTGTCATTTTTGAATAAACTGATCTTTTAATCTTATCTTCACTGAATGTTTGAATACTTCGATAGAACAAGGCAATGATTGATTCAACCATAATCCAGAAAATCTGCAATTGTTCAGAGTTGTCTTAACAGTTTCCACCCATTCAGACTTAAATATATTATTTTCATCTAATGTATATAATAAAGAGTAGATCGTATTAGAAATCTTGTGTTTTTCACCAGAACACAATTTTGTCCAAAATGCCCATAGTGATTTAATATCAACACCTAAGGGAATTGCACCCAATTCACCAAAAACATCATAGAGGAAGTGAACTTATTTACATATAACACATATTTAAAAAATCTAAGCTGGAGTCTTTCAAGTATGTTACATTTTTAGATGCCCCATACTTCAGCTCCGTACAACACTACCGGTTTGACAAGTACATTAAAAAGTTTTACCATTATATCCATCGGGAGAGATAGATTTCTGGACATCCCTTCTGTTATAAATGTGATTTTGCTATTTTAAATTTGGCATTGTAGTTGAAGACTAATCCTAAGTAGTTATACTCCTCTACAGTATCAAGTATAAATTATCCGAAACTAAAAATATGGTGTCTTCTTAATTTTCCTCTGGAAAAAAATAGAATTTTGGTTGTATTTACATTTATGTGCAGGTCGAGAGTAGCACAATATTTTTTCATTTCATCCAATGAGAATTGTAGGTCTTTTCAGCAAGTATTACTGTATCATCAGCGTACAAAAATATATACAGTTTAAAAAATGTCACAATTTCTTCACAAGTTCTGTCACAAGTTTTCTATGCCTTTCAATCCATTGCATTTTTGCGATATGAACGACTTTACGTCGTGTAGATATATGGAGAATAGAAGCGGAGACAGATTTCCTCCCTGTCGTACACCGATGTTACAGTTGAAAAAATCTGACTGTTTCTCTGCTGTTAATGCTACGCTAGATTTGGCTTTTACATACATGTTTTCTATGATATCAAATAATTTTCCTGAAATCCCAGAGGCTAGCATCTTCGACCACAACGTTGATCTTTTTATAGTGTCAAATGTTTTTTTTTTTAAATCGACGAAACAACAGTACAATTGCTTACGCTTACTGAGATACAGATCAGCTAGTGATTTCAGAACAAATAGGTGATCGATAGTTGAGAAATCAAATTTAAAACCTGCTTGTTCTGCTTGTAAAATACTGTTATTTTCACTAAAAGTGGATAATCTTCTATTTAAAAAGCTTGTAAACAGTTTACAAAACAACTCAGCAGTGAAATTCCCCTGTAGTTGTTGGGAACATTAGGGTCACCTTTGTTTTTGTAAATAGGCTGAATTACGCTTTGGCACCAATCGTCAGGCATGTGCCCTGATTCTAAGATCAAGTTAAATATTTTGGTGTAACAAGGAGCAAATTCGTGGCGTGAATGTTTCAGAAATTCGTTTATTATTTGATCCGAGCCCCCTGATTTATTGTTTTTTTAGTTTTGATATAGCTTCCAAAATTTCCTGGGGTGTAAAAGGTCTGTTTAGTATTTCATTAGGAGGTATGTTATTGAGCTCACCGTTCGTTTCACATGCATCGCCACTTTCATTCCCAAGAGCGAGTTTCTCAAAATGCTCTTTGAATATATTTAAAGAGAGTTATGATGAGTTTCTGATGTTTTTCCCTCTTTAATTATTTTCCAATACTCTTTGGGATTTTCAGACTGCAGTAGGCGTAATTTGTAAACTAAATTTTGTTTATATTTGGAATAAGCTTTATGCACTGTTTTTTTATATTTTGTGCTGGATTTTCTTGCGAAATTCAAGTTTTCCAAACTTTGTTCTCGTCTATAGCTATTTCTGCTTTTTATCATAGTTTTTCTAGATGTTTCATAAGATTCGTCATACCATGGTTGTGCGGTAGTTGTCTTTGTCTTGATTTCGCTTTTTAAGAGAGTTTCCCATACCCGAGTTATATGCAGCTTTCTTGAGGGCTTAAAGGGTTAAGGTATATGAATATGAGTAGTTGATGTTGTCACAAACGTTCGATACCGTTGGTTGTTCACATACACTCACCTATAGAGAGTTTTTCCCCAGATTGTGGGGGTACCACAAACACCAGCAATGTCAGAGCTGTCATCAGTATACATGGCACAGTCAAAGCAAAGGTCAAGAACGATACCCGACGACGCATACGGAGAACAAAGCGACTAAACACGTAATCAGCGCTGTATGTCTCGATCACTATGTCGAGCCTAGTATCCAATACTTCCCATTCGCCATTAGGTAAAAGTGAATCAAGGTCAAAATCTTTGTCAGTAGGATTTAACCTGATCAAATTACTTCCATACATCCAAGTAGAGATCTGATAATGACATTCCTGAGTATCAAACGGGTAAAGTGCAACCTAGATAAATAAAGACAAACCAAACATATCATGAAATCTAGAAAATTATAAATAATTTTTCATGTAGCGTGTCCATATTTTAAAGAAGTTCACTACATTACAAAGGCGGTTGTATGGACTTTTATATAGCAGGTTGAATATTACTCTGAGGCTATTGTGTTTTAGGGTTGTTCAGAACATGTTCGATTTTATGCATAATAATGGTACAGCTTATATAAACATCATTCGATCGCAAAAAATGGGGCCCCACTTGTTTACATTGCATGTATATTTATGTATAAACATGCCAGAGTCACTTTAATTCTTATATTAATACATTAGAAGCAGTGAATATTATAATCTATTCAGATTTAACCGTTTAATTGGGCCATGATCTCTTTTGAGTTCATAACTGCCTTACCAATGATTATTTATAATCATAGGAATACATTTGATTTTATCAATATATTATTGGAAAGACAAGTCACCTGGATGTCACATGCGGTTTTGACCAGCTGAATGGGATACCATCTGATTTGACCATCTGGGAAAATAGCCACCAGACTAATCGGATCTAATGAGCGAAAATAAGGCAGTGATCCAGCACTGAAAAGAAACATACTATCACTATCATCTACATGTACGTGATGTAATAACATTCTGGTTGGTCATCATTCTTGGTGAACACTTAGCATCAACCCCAGCTACCACGTAATGGTTACCATGAACAGTAACGTCTACCCGCTGACACGTAATGGTTACCATTAACAGTAAAATCTACCCCAGCTAGCACGTAACGGTTACTGTGAACAGTAACATATACCCGCTAACACGTAAGTTACTGTGAACAGCAATGTCTAACCAGCTAACACGTAACGGTTACTGTGAACAGTAACGTCTGCCGACTAACACATAACCGCTATCGTGAACAGTAATGTCTACCCTTCATGTAATGGTTACCTCACGGTAAAGTAACATATAACATATAACCTGATACGTAACATGTAACCTGATAACGATAGTAGGGGTTATCATGAACCCCAACGTCTACCCCTGAACACGTAACGTTTACCTTAAAAAGTAATGTCTATCTCAGCTACCACATACCGGTTACCATGAACAGTAACGTCTACCCCAGCTAACACGCACCGGATATCGTGAACAGTAACATACAGTATATCCCCTCTAACACGCAACAGTTTCCGTCAACAATAACGTATATCCTCGAAAACACAGAACGGTTACCGTGAATGGTAACGTATATGCTCGACAACGCGCTAACATCTAATGGTTACAGGGAACAGTAACGTCTATCTGCTAACACGCAATGGTTAATGTGACCTTTACGCATATTCCAGCTGGCATGTAACTATCGTTAATGGTTATTGTGAACAGTAACACTAACACATAAAGGTTACTGCGAACAGCAACGTCTATCCGCCAACATGTAAAAGTAGCTGTGAACAGTAAGCTCTACCCCATCAGCTAACAAATTGTTACGGTGAACAGCAACGTCTATACCCGAAAACTTATAGCGGTTACTGTGAGCAGTAACGGCTACCCTAGCCAACAAAGTCAGGTTAACGTGAACAGTAACGTCTATCCCAGCCAGCACGTAACCGGTACCGTGAACAGTAACGTTCACCCGCTAAAATGTAACTGCTATTATGAACAGTAACGTCTACCCCAGCTGACATGTAACAATTACCGTGAACAGTAACGTCTACCACAGCTAACATGTAGCATCTACCTTTAAAAGTAACGTCTACCACAGCTAACATGTAACAGTTACCGTGAACAGTAACATCTACCACAGCTGACATGTAACAGTTAACGTAAACAGTAGCGTCTACCACAGCTGACATGTAACAGTTAACGTAAACAGTAACGTCTACCACAGCTAACGTGTAACATCTACCGTAAACAGTAACGTCTACCACCGCCAGCATGTAACAGCCACCTTGAACAGTAACGTCTACCACAGCCAGCATGTAACAGTTACCATTAACAGTAACGTCTACCACAGCTAACATGTAACAGCTATCATGAACAGTAACGTCTATCACATAAAACATGTAACAGTTACCGTGAACAGTAACGTCCAGCACAGCTAGCATGTAACATTTACCGTGAACAGCAACGTCCACCACAACAAACAAGTAAAAGCTACCGTGAACAGTAACGTCTACCACAGCTAGCATGTAACATCTACCTTTAAAAGTAACGTCTACCACAGCTAACATGTAGCAGTTACCGTGAACAGTAACATCTACCACAGCTGACATGTAACAGTTAACGTGAACAGTAGCGTCTACCACAGCTGACATGTAACAGTTAACGTAAACAGTAGCGTCTACCACAGCTGACATGTAACAGTTAACGTAAACAGTAACGTCTACCACAACAAACAAGTAAAAGCTACCGTGAACAGTAACGTCTACCACAGCTAGCATGTAACAATTACCGTGAACAGTAACGTCTACCACAGCTAACACATAACAACCACTGTGAACAGTAACGTCTACCACAGCTGACATGGAACAGTTACCGTGAACAGTAACGTAACGTAACGAGTAAAAGCAGACATTCTGACGTATAAAGACGGTCCCCGCACTGAAAGAATTACAAAAAATATAATGGTCATAGACCTAGCCATAACATAGGCATTTAAATGAAGGAGAAAGAGCTTAATAAGACTGTTATGCTGATTTAAAAAGTGAAGAAAAACTAATTCAGCGGTTTACGGGTTAACCCTTTAACTGCCAAATTATTCAATTTGAATTTTCACCCACTTGAAATTGTGTTTCGCTAACGCGATCCACAACTACAAGTAAGTGAAAATTATCAGATTTGACAAAATGAAGGTCAACTCTTTTCAAATCTTGCTGGTTGATGTCACTTTTTATATTTAACATATTTAAAATATGGTACTTAATGTGCTAATGAAAAAGAAAACCGGAATATATGCGGCACCGGCGGTCGAAGGGTTAATGAAGGCATTTTACCAGTTCTGGAGATAGAGATCGGGCATCCATACATCCTCTGGTGCTACCAAGAAACGGGTGACATTATACTCGCTGGTGTTCCACGTCAACCTATAATCTGTCCACGTCTGAAATCATTCAAACATACAGATAGTTGTAAGAGAAATACAGCAGTTTGCCATTGGTTTAGCATGAAGTGTATACATTTGCCTCATTCTGACTGACAGACTGGTAATATGTCATTTGTATACTATTTATTTACCGAAACATCATATTTACTGTAAATATGGTAAATATAACTAAATAGAATGTTTTTTCTATTTGTTTTATTCATTTGTTTCTATGTTTTTTAAATATATAGTTTATTTTTCAAATATATAGTTTGTCTACGTATTGGCCACTGGCACGTGTTAATACTTTACATAGCTCGTACTTACTACTCTAAGCCATATTTCACTTGTCAACATCTGGTCCTTTGAATTCTGAAGACACAAACTGCCATGTTACAAATGATAATGTTACCATGGTTACACAGAACTACCAACTTAGTATCAGTTATAACGAATTAATACTTACAAATAATTTATTAACATATTTCATATTACTGATGAACACATATTATGATCTGGTACATTTCCAGAGCCCTTTAGGGCAACACTGGAAATTTGATGAAACAAATTACCATGCCTATGAGGCGTCAGACCCAGAAAGTTCCATTCAGCGGCCTAATAGAAAAAATCATGGACTATTAAAAGAGCCTAAACCCTTTCACCGCCAAATAATTCAATTTGAATTTTCACCCACTTGAAGTTATGTCTCGCTGACGCGATCCACAACTTCAAGTGAGTGAAAATTATTCAGAATTGACAAAATGGAGGTCAACTCTTTTCAAATCTTGCTGTGGTACTTAATATGCTAATAAAAAATTAAAACCCGGATATATTCGGCACCAGCGGTTAAAGGGTTATCATGCGTACAATTATTTATAAATTATTATGTTTATGTCTGAGAAATGAAGTTATCAGAATGTCATCATAATACCCCAGCAAACACAAGTCATGTTTATTGTTGGTCCATCGTGTACGTCGCTCGCCTATAAATAACAATTAATGTCACTGGGGTTTTCTTAGTGGACATAATTTCATATGTTTTATATTTGAGAACAGTAAATAGTACGTCGCCTTTTGATAACTGATTTGCTTGTATCTGATTTTCCTGCTCGAGCAATGACTCTGCATATGAAACATGCCCAGTTGCGCAAACCCCACCCACTCCATCGATTTTATTATACCCCATCTAACCTTGAACCTTGTCAAAACAAAGTAGTGGTCACCAAAAAATAAATAAACTTAAAACTGATAATAAATCATGTCGGGAATGTGTTAGAGGATACCCCAGAAGTTCCCATATCAACCCCCCCCCCCCCCGTTGAACGCATTCCCACCAACACAGCGTAGAGTAAGGAAACAGGTATTTAATGACCAGGGCAGGCTGGCTGAACAGTCAAAGTCTATTGTAAAAGGTTTTTTGTTGTCTTTTTTGCATCTTAAGGTCATAAAAGGGTCAAACCCAAGTTGTCTTGGTGTAGTGTATGTTATAATGGGGGTAATATTTAAATGTACAGCAATATTCGTTACCGTTCTGGTTCCAAAAAAGGCTGGCATATTATTATGATATGAGCTGGTGGCAATATGCCTCTATCTGATGCAGCAAAACGCATTGCAAGTCTCAGAGAATAAATAAACTGTTACTTGTCAAACTCCCGGAAGCACATGCACATGCACATGCAATATGTATATCAAATATGTATTTTTATTTTTAAAAGTGTTTTTGATGTCAATATTTCAGTGCAATACAGAAAAATGGTCACAGATCCTATTTATTATCAAATATTACCTCAAAGTCATATCGACCAGATCTTCATGCGCTGTTATTATTATTAGTCAAAGGTTACTCGGCTTATGTTATCACTGACCAACTCTAATATATGCCATGGCTTGAGAGATAAATGAGTGTCCAAAACATCACCCGGCAGTTTGAGCGGAATAACGCGAGGCTTGTAAGTTCTCTTTTCAAACAGCTCATCATACAGCCGGCTAAATACATTGCTTGAACGATTAGTATCAGCTAAAAAGACAAATATTTACACATTGGGAGCTGCCTCACAATATCACATTATCGGTATATATATTATTATTTTGCTTATGCTCAAGAATATTAATTGAAATAAGAAGTAGCAAAATAACTACGTCTGGTTGTTAAATAACTGCAACTTCAAATGAAACAAAAAATAGCTTTATGTTTAAGCATATAAAATGTCTATAATATGTATTATGGTAGATAAAAAACACAAACACACAGACAAACGTAATGATTAGTATAATTTAAAAAATGTGATGAAAACCTACAGACACTATTTGCCAGAGTGGAATACACAAAATGTGAACAACACATAATGTGTATTATACCGAAGATGAACTTGAGAAAAAACATTCCAAAGAGTGAATATCCGTACACATGTATCCGTACTAAGATGAAAATTTTGAAATAATAATAGTCTACAACAGTCCACCAATCGGATGAGTTGTAACTGACACGCTAATGTTGTGTGTTCCGGCTTATAGTTTATTGCTAGCATCCATTCAAATGAAACACAGGAAATCACAACCCACACATCACATCATATCACATCAAAAGAGCTATTTGTAGAGTAAATACCACACATCACAAAGCTTTATCGGAAAGCAATTGATGCTAACCCAAATACTGCGGCTAAAAGAGTGATACTTTGGCCTATGGGTGATAATTTTACTGCAGTGTTTGCCTGCTGTTGCGCATATAAAAACAATCCAACAATGGTTAGCCACATGCATTGATCAAAAGCTTATTTTAAAACGTGTCATATTGAATTGATCAGCAAAGGTCATGAAACCTTTCGGCCCGAATTTAACAACCATATGTATTTTACTGGCTTAAATTGTATGTATATGTTTATCTTGTGAGTAATATGTACACATAAATAGTGCTTTCTTTACATGAGGGTATCATCACAATCACACCATAGCATAACATTTTGGTATTAAAGGCAACGGCTACTAGTTTAATTCGTTATTGAAACAAACAAAAGTAATTTGTGTCATTTTTACGGCTGAAATTTAAAATTGTCGCTTTTGGCTAAAGGCTCAAGGCCATAGGTCCCCAGGTGTCTTGGCTGTATTAATTTCATTACGATTAAAATTCAAACTAGCAGCTTTTTGAGCTAAACTGTTTCCTTTTTTGTCTAGTGAAATAAACTCACAAAATGACATATAGTCTGTCAACCGCGTGGGATAACCTCAGCGTCTATGATAACGTGTTTTACTCTTCGGATTATTGTTGTATAAGGTCTACTTGGATATCCTAGGGTGGGTGTGAAATTCTCACCCTTGGGCAATGGCCGCCATATAGGCTCCCGCTATCGAAATTCTGCTGATAGTATCTTCTAATTAGAGAGGCATCAAAATAGGGGGTTTTGAAGGATGCTCTATTGAAATATGTAGATTTAAAAGCTCGATAATTGTTATTTAATAATTGTTACTGGTCATGTTACGGTGGTTATAGATATTAGTCAAGTTGTCAGAACCATGATTCATGTAGTGGACCTTTCGTTTATTTGTTCACATACATATTTCAGGTTTTTTAGTTTGTGCCAACTTTGTGTATTATTTTTTAGAAGGTATTTTGCATATATTACACTTATTAGCATACAGTGATGATTCTATCTACGTTGCCAAAATAGAAGCTAGTATATATGCGGGTTTGTCGTCGTATGTGCGCCCCACATTATTTTTTCACATGATAATCCTGTTTTAAATTGCGAATCTAGAAAGACCACCATTGTACCAAAATTGGTTCATGTTACACTGAGGTAGGGTGCATCCAAGTTTTATTTTTACCAGGACCATGCATATACATCGGAATCGAATTGAACTAAACCAATACTTAATTAATACCAACATATATGTACATCTAAAAATATGGGCTTATGAATATAAGCAAATACACATAAAGCAAACAAAATCATAATATATTCATCTAATGAAATATAGTGTACATTTTATTAATACTCACAATACAGAATTATTATTTACAATAAATGAATCTGTCTTGTGTATAGATCTGTAAGTCCATAAAAATCACTCGAAAGTGGGAGCTAATATGTAAATTTCTCATCCATTATCATCAAATCAGTCAGCTATAAAAAAACTTCGTATGGAAAACCCATCTATTCCTCTACATTATGATACATATATAAAATAGTGTTATAAAAGTATGCATGCATACAAAAGACACGTGAATGTCTGCCTTTAAAGAAGTGCTGCGTATTTTGTTGCCAAATTTAACTTGTAACTGGTTAAACATATATCATAAATAGTGCAGTGTTATTGGAAAATGAAACATCCAGCTACTCCCATTTATAATACAGATATATTGCTACAAAACATACCACGATTGTCATTACATGGATACACAAGAAGAAGCGATTGTAAACATATGATATATCTTCCCAGGGGTTTTCGATGTTGCCAGCATAATCTTTAGTGTTGGTGTTCGGAACACGGGAACCATCCATTCTATTAATAACATTCTTGTCCAGGCCACTTGAGGTTTTGAGCCAGTCGTCCTTGTCAATATAAAACTGATACATCATGCCTCTGTCATCTTTGTAAGTGAAGCCTTTGTCTTTATTATCACGAGAACTGAATTGGTTATTATAATTAGAAACATTATTATTAGATGATGTGTGGGAGGTCGGTTTTAGTAGCATCATTTTGGCAACCACCTTGTATGTCATCTGTAAACAATATAATATCACCCCACTAATCATTCCACGTATAACCAATTGTAACTTACTGCTCATCGATAACATCCTTACATTTACATTAAAGCTCTGAAGTATTTTTATATAAACCAAGAGAACAAATGTACTTTTTTTATTTGAAATCATCATTAAAATATAATTATAAATATTTTAATGCGGGGACAGATTTTAGATGTCACAATATGACGTCAATAGACGTCAGATTCTGACGTCTAATGTCGATCACCGAGTTGAAAGAGCTAATAATATCCGTCTTTCTGAAAACAATACATTATTTTTACACTGTAGATTAATATATCAATTGTTGATTTAATATGTTGAAAAAATATCAGCATAATTCCAATTTGAAGAGTATAAAAAATATTAACGCTGAGAAGATTGAGTGTCACAAATATGATTACGTAGTATATTGTGAGAACATACCCTTAAAAGAATTGCATGTGGCAATTAATTTTAATCGAGAAGGCATGTTAGCAGACTGAAAAGGTTTATGGGAGGCTAGCGAATAAACTCACAAAATCCAGCCATCTTGGAATTGGAACGTTGGCCTTAGTGAAGTAGAGACGTGTTGATATTGCAGCTAGTAGAAGGGACATTGTCACCAACATCAACATGAGACAAATATACATACCTATGTAAGAGAAACAAAGATAGAACATATATAGTCATAAACACAACACACACATACATACCAACATAAATTAAACAGATATAGAAGAGACATAGTCACCAACATCAAACAAATATACATACATACATAACATAAGCATAGATATAACAGACATAGTAATTAGCACCAGACAGATATACATACCTACATAACATAAACAAAGATAAAACAGATATAGTCATCAAGATCAACACAAGACAGATATACATACCTACATAACATAAACAAAGATGGAACAGATATAGTCATCAAGATCAACACAAGACAGATATACATACCTACATAACATAAACAAAGATAAAACAGATATAGTCATCAAGATCAACACAAGACAGACATACATACCTACATAACATAAACAAAGATAGAACAGATATAGTCATCAACATCAGTGATAGTAGTTAAAATCAACATCACACAGACATACGTACAGTACCTACATAATATAAGCAGAGTACCAACGTGACATAGTCATCACCATCACGCAGATATGCATACCTACATAATATAAACAGAGCTACACGTGACATAGTCATCGATATCACACAGATATACATACATACATACATACATAATATAAACAGAGCTACACGTGACATAGTCATCGATATCACACAGATATACATACATACATACATACATAATATAAATAGAGCCACACGTGCCATAGTCATCAACATCAGACAGATATGCATACCTGCATGCATCAACATCAGGGACATATACATACCTACATAACATAAACAAAAATAGCAGAGACATAGTCAACAGCATCAAACAAATATTCATACCTACATAACATAAACAGAGTAGAAATTACATTGTCATTAACATGAGACAGATATACCTACCTACATAACATAAACAGCGAGTGAAGAGGCATAGTCACCAACATCAATGTCAGACAGATATTCATACCCACATAACATAAACAGAGGTAGAACTGACATAGTCATCAACATCATACAAATATACATACCTACATAGTATAAATAGAGGTAGCAGATACATAGTCAACGACATGAGACAAATATACATACCTACATAACATAAACAGAGGTAGAAATGACATAGTCATCAACATTAGACAAATATACATACTTATATAAGATAAACAGATATATTGGATTTATATCATGCTACTAATTATATTCTGTCACTCTCCATATATATATATATATATATATATATATAGTCATGAACAATGTAAAAATAACATGCATACATGTACTCACCACTCTAGTAGTTTTTATTTCATAGACTAATGGCCCTTTCAAAAACATTCAACAACAATATTATTATAACAGTGTGTGATATAGAATGGAGAATGGTCATTTTTATAACTTTTCAACAATATCACCATACAAATATTCCTGTCTTCTTTTAAACGCATGGAGATTGAAAAGGCTCAAATAAGTTCGAATAATTTCGGGTTTATCGCATGACATTATCGTACAGTATCGTACAAAAGTGTGATTGTTTGGTGGGCTGTCAAATGGTCTTAAATATTTTAATCGTAGATCATGAAATACAGGACATTGTAGTAAAAAGTGCACCTCATCTTGTTCATACTCAGTGCAGAGTGGACATACAAATTGTGCGTTGTTATCAAATCTACTTCTATGTACAAAAATATTTCTCATTCCCAACCTGAAGCATGTCACTAGTTTTTTGGGTTTCCGAGTGTGTATTATTTTAAGGTAATCTTCTTTAAACCTGTAAAGCTTAAACGTCCTATATACACTGTATCTATTACTCCTAGCTATGCAGGCTGACCATTTATTGTCACTAATTTATATCAATTTACTTTCCACTATGTACAGGAAATTTCTTTCGTTTCCAGCCAATTGATTTTCCCAATTTTCGCTCAGATTTAAATTATATAAAACGTCTTTTATTTGATTAGTCCAACTGTTTGCAGTACTCAAATTTTCCATCATGTTATATACTTTTTAACATACCTGGAATCATTCATTTTTAAAATTTTCAGGCAATATCTAATGCTGCATATAGTACTTCTTATATACAATTCGTGCCTGCCAGTATCATTATAAACCAGTGCGTTGGGTTTTATAAAAGGTACATTCAAAAATCGTTTCAAAGCATTTAAGTGAACATTTTCAATGACAGCTGTATCATTACACATACCCCATACCTCAGCACCATAAAGTAAAATTGGCTTAATCTGTGTATCAAAAATGGTAATCAAAACGTCCAATTTAAGATCATGTAAGTTTCTTAAAGATTTATCAATCGTAGCTACTGCAAATCGGGCCCTTGTGGCTAAACAGTTTTGAATACAAGTTGAGTTTAGGCGAGTTGACATGACAATACCCAAATATGTATATTCTGACATAACGTTAAGATCAGTTGTACCGGTATGCCATTTTTCATTTGCAGCCAAGTGACCTCCATTACGAAACACAACAATCTTTGATTTGCCCGCATGCACTTCCCGGCCAAGGATACATGATACATTATATAAAACATTTATCTTACGTTGTAAACCATACACTGTGTCCGCTATGAGGACAATATCATCTGCAAATAGTAAAATAGACAGTTCAATAATATCAAGATGTAACTGTATACCGTGACCACCACGCCGGCAAACTTCATTTGTTACTACTTGAATGATATATGAAAATAGCATAGGACTTAATATACAACCCTGTTGTAGACCCTTTGAACAATTGAAATATTTTGTAGTTCCAATATCACTACGACCACAACTCACCACTTCACTGTATATTTATTTCAGAACAGCAAACATTTTCCCGTCTATACCATTTTGTTCAAGTATTTTCCACAGGGCGTTTCTATTAATGGAGTCGAAGGCTTCCTTGTAATCAATAAATGCAACATATAATTTTGTTTTTCTGTCTAGACAATTTCTAATAAGATAATGTAGAATAAATACGTTGTCTACGGTGGCATACCCTTTTTGAAAACCTGCTTGCTCTTTCGAAATAAGAAAATTATCAGTAGCCCATGTCTTTTATTTAAGACACATGTAAATATTTCACTGAAAACACTTGTTAAAGATATACCTCGGTAGTTTTCAGGCAAGTTAACGCCACCTTTTTTATGAATAGGTACAATTGTAAAACGACGCCACGCTGATGGGAATACCCCAGTATAGTCTATAGCGTTAAAAAGTTTGACCAACTATTTTGTTAGGCAGCTTGGAGAATATTTAAACATTTCACTGACTAAACCATCAGGTCCCGCCGATTTTTTTATTTTTAGACATATAATACTTTTTGATATTTCTTCTTCTGTAATCTCGTTATTTATACTTAAGGTTAGATCATTATGATAGTTAGTTTTGCTAAGCTAATCATTTAGAGACTGTCTATCAATATTATGAGTATCTTCGTGGGTGACGGGGTTAAACAGGCTGGAGAAATAAGTATACTAATCGTCTAATGAAATTGTATTATTTATTCTACTCTGAGAATTCAAATTACGTCACTGTCGCCAAAATGTGTTAGAATTTCCAAGGCTGTCATTTATTTTTTTAGCACTGCTTTCACAATATGTCTTTTTCTTAGATCGTATTAGCCCTTTCTATGTCTTTCTAGGATTCAAATAGGACATCTTATCGTTTTCAGTGTTTGAATTTCTGTATATACGTAAAAAAGTCTTAACTTTCTTTTAGCATTAGAACATTCTTTATCAAACCAAGGTGATTTCCGCGATTTACGTTTAGCTCCTGTGGAAGACTGTAAAAACTGCGATGCTTCTATAAAATTTGCTGAAATGCTTTCTGTTACATTTTTTATGTCAATAGGTTCATTGATATTTTCACGATTCAAGTAGGTTAGTATCTTCTCAGTATATACAGGTATACGCTTTGTCATCCACGTGTATCTGGTTACTGGTTTCTCATTTAAACATTTATCAGTGCTAGTAGTGGTATCAGACATATTAAACAAATTGCATTTTAGGTTCCATTCAATAGGCATATGTGAAGACAAGACATTATCTTCATTTTTTACTGGATTAAATAAGTCTACAATGTTGTTAGAACAAATAACATAGTCTACAACACTGCTGAAATGTACTGAAATATTTGTGAAATGACCAGAGCTACCGTCTGGAGTTGAACCTTTTAAGATATACAAGTCTAGTGCAGAACATAATGATAAAAGTGATCTACCAAAGTAATTAATTGGTAAGCTATCGTCAGTAGAGCTCTTGTTCTGTCTAGTTGTGCGTGGTTCATCTTGACCTGCAGCTCCCGTGGGGAGCTCATGACGTGCCCATGCATACACTTCTTGAAATTGTTGTGAGTGGAAAAGAAATTTCCAATGCGACATCCCCATAACTGTAGATCGATTCCCATATTCACCAAAATGTTCTCTGTACCTTTAATGTATATATGTATCTTTTTAGATATGTAGGTGTACTATTATCAGCGTATTTGCATGACTTTATGACTCTGAAATTAATATGACTTTCTGTATACACACACATACGCACACCCCTAGAGGTAGAACTGACATAGTCATCAACATCATACACATATACCTACCTACATAATATAAATAGAGGTAGCAGAAACATAGTCAACGATATGAGACAAATATACATACCTACATAACATAAACAGAGGTAGAAATGACATAGTCATCAACATTAGACAAATATACATACCTATATAACATAAACAGTTATATTGGATTTATATCATGCTACTAATTATATTCTGTCACTGATATATATATTAGCCATGAACAATGTAAAAATAGCATGCATACATGTACTCACCAAGAACGGGTAATTTACCAAAACTTCCCGGGATGAATTCCACAAGTATTAATAAATACACCACAAGTGATGTCCAAACAGCCAGACCTATGTAGGATAAAACAGTTTTTTAAAGCTTCCATATTTAAAAAATCTAATCAACTTGGTAGGAGCAAACTTTGAAATATGTATTTTTGAAGCACATCAGTAGAAAAGTATGTGGAAATCAAAGGCTGATGCAACATGATTAATATCCATCGCCACAAACTGATCGGGTATTTCCAAAGCTGTTAGCCGAAGTTCACTTCTCATTCAGACCAATGCGATATAATACCTAACATCTAAATAAACCACATAGGAATACCGTCGTCGATTTTTAAAACTGAAATTTAGGACAACTGACTTTTCGTGTACGGAATATTGCATCATTATCATCAGAAAATACACTCACCCTTAAAACGCTAAAATAAATGATTTAAATTTTTACCCACTTGAAATTGTGTCTCGCTACCCCGAGCCAGAACTACAAGTGAGTGAAAATTACTCAAATTTGTTCAATATGAGACCAAATATTTGCAAATAGTGATGTTCAAACGCGCATTTCGTTCCCAATAACATTGATTTCATCGGACAAAGAACATATTAACACGATAGCCGTGCTTAACACTTCAAGGTTATAATGGCCGCTTACTTAACACTTCAAGGTTAAAATGGCCGCTTACCAACGGAAAGCTTCTCTCCCGATTGCGGTGGAACTACAAACACCAGTGTGGTTAACAATGTCATGAGTATACAGGGCACTGTCAAAGCAAATGTCAAAAACGACACACGACGACGCAAGCGAATCACAAAGCGAGTGAATACGTAGTCTTCATTATTGTCAGGACTGGTAATAGTGGTTGTGTCGACCCTTTTCTCAACAACCATCCAGTCCCCGTTGAGCATAATTGTGTCAGAGTTCACAAACGCCTCTTCTTTTGGTATTAGCCTGATCCATAAACTGCCATACGCCCAAGACGTTATCTCATAGTGGCACTCCTGAGTATCAAAAGGGTACAAGTCAACCTGTAAGAAATAAGTCTCAACAAATACTTGATCTGGGCGGGTGGGGTAGGGGGTAAGGTGTCGTCTGCTGGTAATTATTATAAAAATGGTGTAAACATGATCTAAGCATGCTCTGAAGATAAAAAATAATTAAAGATAGAAAATAATAAATTGAAAGGTAAAGCGTGTTTGTCAGATTATTTATTGCTTCGTTAACATATTTACCATCCAGCTACTCCCCTTATTATTATTGTATTTCCACTTTAATACTGTATAATCCAGCTACTCTCCTTTATATTATTGTATTTTCAAGTTAACACTCTAGTATTCAGCTACTGTCCTTATTATTCACTGAGCTAATATGTCCTCATTTTATGAAATACCCAATGAAAGCTCAGGAAGTCCTTATTATGATGGATTGAATGATTTTATATGCCGAACATTTCACTCAAAATATTCGATGTCGTGCAAAAATGGGACAAATGGAGATATATGACAGGGCAGTAATACACACTGTGGTGCAAAATCAAAAGGCAGTATCTGCTTTCTTTACAAGTGAGCAGATACTGCAGTTTGGCTTTGCAGAGCGGCATAGCTCACTTTAATGGCACATGTCGTTTTGACCAGCTGTATTGGGTACCACATTATTCGTCCGTCTGGATGAATACTGACCATGCTTGCCGGGTCTAATACGTCAAAGAACGGGCTTTTCCCAACGCTGAAACAAAAAAAAAACAGCACATATACCAAACCTAAATGTATTCACCATTTACAGTCGGAAGTTTAAACAAAAATTCGAAGTTTATTTATCATACTCGACCGCAGTAGGCCGTCATTCAGTTAACGCTACTCGTTAGCAATGTCGACTGGATTACTGCTCATGTTTTATCGCCTACACTGATGGTGAACTCCGGTTGGAACAGCGTTTACCTTATAATAATAATAGAGCCTAATAATAATATTATGCCTACTATGATACAATATGAAGTACGATGACTTTCACCGAATAATTAGCTAATATTTGGCTAGCGTCACAGACGGTGGCTTTATCCCAAGCTAAAAAGGATGCTTGCGGGAACGAGCGAATCATTTTTTTGGATTACAATTATTTTTATAAAGCTGAAGCGCTCAACGGGTAGCCTACCTCGTGTGTACGTTCATATGTATTGATATGATTTAATTTGAATTGCACCAGTATACCTTCAGAATGAATGCGCAATGGGAATAATTGTTTCAATTGGCTAAAATTTATTCATTCAACATTCACTCGTGACAGATTATGCCGATCCCGAAAATACGATGACTTCACCGAAAAATGTTCTAATATTTGGCCAGCGTCACAGACGGTAGATGTACCCTGCGCTAAAAAGGATGAGCGTTTTGTGCTTGCCAGAACGTACCATTCATTTTCAGGGATGATATTAATGGTTATAAAGCTGAAAAAAGCCTTCTTTAGTGGGTACGTTCACAGCATTTAGCTACATGTATGCTTCACCGTCCTCCTTATCACATTTCAAATAAAGGTGAGGTTTGATATTCGTGTATATTTTGTCAATATTTAACCTGTATGTGCTCGCGACGAGACTCCCTTCTAAGAATTTAGAAATACCCAACGCCGCTGATCAGTTTATATATAAAGGTATAGTCAACTGCCAAAATACGCAGGACATGCGGCCCCCAGAATGCAATATTAGCCAGTGGATATTCCACAATGACATATAACGCCACATCCACAGTTATTAGCCAAGATAATAATACTGTATGCGTTTTATACCCAACACCGCATTTAGAGCAAGTTCCCAAATCAAAGTCTATATACTTGAGCAATATCTATGAGTAAATAATTCATCAATGCTCTCAGATGGATTTTAGGTTGTGACGCAAAAGGTTGTGTTACCGTGGGGATTCAGAAACAGTTGACCCCCACACATATTGACAGTGAGAATTTTCCCAGCAAACACGCACACTCACCAAATGTTGGTTTAATGTTGGGTCAGCTTCCCAGACGTTGTTCCAACATTAAAACAGCATTATTGGGAAATATATCGTCGGAGTAGTATCTTGTAATCAGTTCATTTACAGAGATAAGTGCCGTCAAACTGTACTGTATACTGTAGGCCTTCACGTGACACTTGGCCGTCCTACGTATGCCAATTTCGCAGTTGATAGATTCTTTTACTCGTATGAGTATGTTCTCGGGACGAATCCCTTCTAATGAATTAGAAATACCCACAGCTACTGACCAGTTTATATTTAACTCGTATGTGCTGGGAACGAATCCTTGTATGTGCTCGAGACGAATCCCTTCTAAGAAATTAGAAATACCCAGAGCCACTAACCAGTTTTGTAAGTATAAGTCTGGCAGCCACACATCACTGGGAGGCACAACCACACGGCTGATATTGTAGGCTGTCTGATTCCATGCCAATCTATAATCAAACCATCTCTGAAAAAGCACAGTTAGGTCATGTAGTACATGCAACAACAGCACTGTTCGTTACTTTTTATAAAATTTGCAAGTGTAAATCGAAAAAACCCCAACTTTTTAAATGAAAACAAGCAAGCAATTCACACAATAGCCTGTGTCCTGCCGGGTTGTTTCTATTGTACCTTTCTTATCTTGAACAATTGTACTTTTCCTTCCTGGAATTGCAAACGCAATTTCCAGTTCTAAATGGTGAGAGATATTTCTATTTTTTTTTTCAAATATACATCTTCTAAATAGAGTTATTTGATTAACTGAGCATCTACCACAAACTATGTTATGCATTTCAGTGACATATACTTTTTAGCTTGGAATATGCTTAAAACTGTATATATACGTGCATAATCAGAGGAGCAAAGTGACATGGGTATTTGAAAAACAATAATCTTGTCTCCAGCCAAACTTAAAAGGACCATTATTTGTGAAAGTGATTGAAACTCGCAGCTAATAATTTACTTCAATATATAGTGCATGGCGAACAATTTTTTTTCATATAGTCTATACTACATGTAAATGCTGAGCTAATCAAGGCGACAAAACCCTAGATACACCTTAGTACAACTGTTTAATATCATTATAATTATGTGCCCGATTATTTTTTTTGACAGCTGGACACATCATTATTTATATACTACACAATCATCATTATATTCACATTTTAATTGTTTATTCAACACCTTAAATAACAGTTCATTCAGATCAAACATGACCCAGGAGATTAGAAAACGATTGGCCTCTATTGTGACAAATCGTAATAATTAGTAGGCCTATTCACTTAAACGCGTGACGAAACACAGCTTCAAGTGAGTTAAAATAAATAACTTAAAAATGCGTATTCGACTCTAGCCAAACATCGATAATTTAATGATCACACCGTGATAGCTGGGGTCATTAATATCGTAGATGATTAAACATTGACTTACTACGTTCAGCCATATTTCACTTGTCAGCATCTGCTCCTTCGAATTCTACAAAATATTTAAATTTCGGTGAGCCAGAATAAAATGGGCACTGAAATGGTATTGAATTAATTAATGATTTAGAGAGCAACTCATATACTGGTGACTGAACATGTTTTTGAAATTAATAATTGATGTAGTCTTCAAACCAAATAATAATTAGATAAAATCCTTCAAAATCCATCTACTGTTTTGACTCAATTTTGTTTTGAGACATATACAATGTCTTATTGGTTATCCTAGTAGAATAGGATCTCGTGGTAGCAAAACAACTCCATGACAAGCTGGCATGCTTGGGGAAACCCTTTATATCGGCACTATCCAAGATAGCCGCGAAAAACAAAACATAGAACAAAACATAGAATCTCATTAAATTGGTCGATTTGAAAGATTTTGGCATTGACTAGCATGTTTTCGAAAATGGGAAAGTAAATTATATTATTCTTGAGTGTCTTATGACGCGGAGAGACGCTAAAGAGAGACAGGGTGCGCTAAAATGGGGCAGGGGGCATAGAAGGACGAAAATGAAGTGCTACATGACGATGGTAAGGTTAGAAAAGGCAATGTAGAGGTGTTAGAGGGTGATGGGGAGGCATTAAAGGCGATGGAGAGGCGTTAAATGACTTATTGTTGCATACAACTTTATAGGTATCTAAACACAATTATCTTGAATTTTATTTGCAAGGACACCAGGAGCCAATGTAATGAATTTAACAAGAGAGCTGTAATGAAAACGAGGAGAGCGTCTCACTACTCCCCAGAGCATGTTTATTTGTCGACTTGTTACATCATAGAAAAGGTCGTTGGAATAGTCCGGTTTACTTGCAAACTGTGCAGTTTTAGTCGTTTTAGCTATGACCAACGCAGGCAATGTATGTACCGATTTTGATATTAGTTACAATCGCTAGTATTGTACGACAGATCTGAGCCATATGTTTCCTGGACCGCCATCAAAAACCACTCCAATATCTGTTGGTGGTATTTCATGAAATAATAATTTGCGATACAATGTTGCATATTGTTTTCGTTGTTATTTTGTTCCAAACAGTGATACCAAACAGTGAAACCTTTTATTTGGATTTAACTTCAGTTTGCCATATCTAATCCAGTCAACTACATCTTACTATGGAACCCATTATTTGGCAGATAATACATCGTATATTTTTAATAACCTCTTGCAATGTAGGGTGAGTAGAACCCTACTTATCAAATCGCAAAAACGACGCACTGTGCATGCTAAATTTGTAATGGGTCTATACGTTATATCTAAGAAAATTGGTTTAAAACTCTGATGTGATCGTCGGTGGCCATCTTTATTTTAATTCTCTTTTTTTTAAATAATTATATAGTTACATAGTAAAATAATGCTGTATTTGTGTCTCCTTAAATTATTATTTCTTTAATTGGCAAATTTCTAATATGCGCGCTGGACAGAACAAAACACGGCCAACATCAGTGCAGCACAGATGCGAGAGCTGCATTAGCACAGCTGTTCAGCAGAGGAACCAGAGTATGCCGCTGGCAATCCACAAAAACAATATAGCCAGGCTCGTTGAGGCTGCACTTCCCCTTGTATGATCACGTAAACGAGTGTTTCCGTATGTACAGTACGCATACAGCATGCAACCGACGAACATATCGCTAATGACTTGCCCCAGGTGAGAGCGACAAAAACTGTTACTTACTACATGTAACAATAATTTCAGTGCCCCTGTTTTGGCCAATATCAACCATACTAGATTATATCCAAAGTAAGCATGAAAAAAAGGGATATTACACATGTTTCTAGGGTAACTGGTTCAAAAGTTATATACCATATGGCTGATGGCAGCCATCTTGGATCTTAAGCTCAGTCGGCTTCACGTCGTCGATTTTAAGGCACATTTCGTGAAATGTTTTTAAATTTATCTTAACAGCAATGTATGTTTGTCATAAAAATACGGTTCACTGCCGAAATCATGCCAAAGCGATAAAATGAGTGAGATTATATGGCAATTAAGTGTAGGTTTTCGACCTATTAGGCGGCCATCTTAGATGCCAATTCTAGAGTTCATTTTATATAAACACTGATAAACGTGTCGAATTTTAAGATTACCTTTCGTATGGCCCTGTCACACATGGCTAACGAACATCATCCCCGGTTAACGCCACCGACGATCCTTTTTCTTCTCTTCTTTTTTTGTGATGAAGAGAAGAAGAATGATCTAATAGCCCTACGGGAAAATAACGACAGTATATTCCGGCCATATTATGTGCAGGATAAAACGAATTTCTGACAGACTTAACATCATCGAGCAAAAAGGGTTTCCCGTATAGCAACAGCATACTCATACAACGAACATTGATGAACATGAACGGATGACGTTTGTTCTTTGTCCGTCGGGTTGATCAAGTATCAAGTGTGACAGAGCCATTAGGGCTAAACTACGTTTGTGCAGTATATTCGTGTATGCTCATATATCAGCAGTAAATTATTATCTGGTAATTATTTGATTAGATTAGTATATTAACTGAATATTTGTCTCAGGATATTAGTAGGTTAGTCAAAATCCTTTGAGAGCGGGAATCAACTTTCGACGTCTAAAGTCGATCACCTCATGGAAAAGTGTAAAACATTTATAATGGTCGTCAAAGCAAATCATGTTTATTTAAAATCGATTTTTGTGAAAATACAAACATTAGCCAAAGGCTATTCTCCCAATTTGTAAGGTAAAAATTTATTATAACATTAACAGACATTTAAGTATTTATACATGCATTTTTAAAATATAGTAAGGGAAGCTATCGTAAAACAATTATTTTAGGTGAGTAGATAAAATATTATACATTATTTGCATTTACGTTGAATAATTATAAAATATAGTAGATTAAAACATGATATAGATTAAAGTATTTAAGAGTTAGAATAAGTTATCACAGCATATATATATATAAAATTATCACAGATTATCAAAGCCGTTTTCTACTGGTCCCCCGAGCAACAACCACACCTGTTTCCTGGTAGCCTATTCCATCTCTTTATGCGAGTCTTGAAACTGGGGAGAGAGGGAGCATTCCTAGTTGTTTCCGGAAGACTGTTCCAAATGCGTGGGGCCCGATATGAAAAAGAATTTGTTCCATGTTTAGTGCTTTTGTATGATGGTAAGTATAATTTTGAATTTCTATTGCAATTTATCAGATCTTTCAAGTAGTTTGGTGCTTGGTCATGGAGAATTTTGTAAGTGAGAATAGCAATGCTCCTCTCCTTGCCCAGTTCCAGGGTCGGCAGTTTGGCCTTGTGTAGGAGATCATCGTATGTTGTATCATAATCTCCGTACACAAAGCGTAGGGCTCTCTCCTGTATTTTTTCCATTCTTCGGATGCTGGTCAGAAGTGCCATACAACTGAACAAAATTCAAAGTGGCAGAGGATAAAACTTCTAAATATGGCCATTCTGTCTTTACAATTTATAAAAGGTGACAGTCTCTTCAGTACATTTAAGTGATTTCCAACTTTAAAACAAATATGTTGAACATGAATTTCAAAATTTAGTTTTGAGTCCAAATTGACCCCGAGCAGTTTTACGTGGTCTTCTGAAGATAATTTGATTCCGTCTATTTCAATTTCTATATCATTTTCGCCACAATTTATGAATATTGCCTGGAATTTCTCAGGGTTGGCCAGCATCTGATTTAGTGTGAACCATGTTATGGCTACCCGGGATTCAGCTTGGAGAAGGTCGACAACGAGATTCTGGGTGGGCTGTACAGTAGTCACGGTGTTGTCGTCTGCATAATTTATAAGTTCAGCTTTTTTGCTAGAATAAAACATGTCTTTTATAAAAATATTAATGAAAATGGGCCCCAAGATAATATCAGCCCACTCGCTTCTCTCGTTGCCGACCCTCACCCTCTGCTTTCTTCCTTCAAGGTAAGAGGTGACCAGCTGGATACTGAGGTCATCTAGACCATACGCTTTGAATTTTGCAATTAATAATTTATGTGGCATGCAATCAAATGCCTTGCTGAGGTCCATCAATATGGCCCCAGCTGATTGATGTTCTCTGATTGCTTTTTTGAATTTTTCAGTTAGAGCTAATAGTGTATCTTGGCAGCTGTAACCGGTTCTGAATGCGGATAAGAGATCTTATAATTTTAGTCACATCTTTTTGTGTCGTATGCCTAAATGGAAAATTTGATCCTGGAGGTAATTTTTCAGAAATGCTTTTAATGCTAGGATGATCAATATATCCATTTTCATTATCTGATGGTTCACCTATATGTGCAGCCACATTGATGTAGTAGGTGTTAATATAATATCAGCTACCTGCTTAGAGTCATGAACAATGTTTCCGTTTTCACTCAGAATTAGATCATTCCCTGACTGATGCCCCTTGTTAGTAATAAAGGGCTTGACTGTTTTCCAGAAAGTGGCCCCAGATGGCTTTCCATCTGTAAATTTGTTTTTGAAATATGATCTTATGGATTTTCGTCTGATATCAACACAGAGGTTTCTTTGTTTTCTGTAAACCTCCCAATTTTCATCTGATCTATTTGTTAAGAGTCTTGTTCTGCTCCATATGGACTGTCTCAAATATTTATTTAGAAATGGAGGTTGGTCAGACCGGATTTTTCTTTCTTTAATAGGGGCATGATCATCTATGACATTTCGAAAACCATCATTGAACATTTTCCAGCAGTCATTTATATCCTGGACGTTATGGCAAGTTGTTAAATTTGTTGCTGCCAGGTCATCTAAAAATAGTTGTCTATTTAATTTTTTGTATGATCTCGATTTAATTATTTTACATTTCGGATATTGAACATGAGCTTTCATGGTGGTAACTACAGTGGCGTGAACATCACTAATTCCTTCTATGATAGATTGAGTTCTTTGAAACTGACGTGGTCTGTTGGTAAGAATGACATCAAGAAGACTCGGTGGCGATTTCGCAAAACAGGTTGGATTTTTTACTAAATTTGTCAGGTTGAAAGAGCTCATAATGGTAAGCAGAGGCTCTAGACTCTTGTCATTTCGATGTAATAAATCATAATTTAGATCTCCCATAATGATGATGTTTTTATATTCTGATGTCATTTCCTCCAACAGACGACTCACAGTATCACCGAAGACCTGGTCTGCTAGGCGTGGAGGTCTGTACTTCGCAGTACAGGCCCATTTGTCTCATCCAATATTAATCTCCAGGACTATTGTCCCTTCGCCTGACTGGTAGCTCAGAGCGGACATAAACAATGATACCTCTCCCATTTTTTGCTCGATCTTTTCTATAGATGGCGTACCCAGGGTGATGAAATTGGGCAGTGGGAAAAAAATGATCTAATTTAGATTCTCCAATTGCAAAAATATCAACCAATTTTTGATTGAAAATTACAGATATCTTTGTGTATTTGTATTTGTAACTATTTATATTCAGAAAACCAAAAATCGGACACTGTCCGTTCTTGTGTTTAAGGGATCCAAGCTCTGAAAATAAATTTTCTCCGTCTCTTTTTGGTTCTCCTGTCTCAAGCATAGGGGGTTCCTTTGGTGGTCCTTGATCATTGTCACATGTCCTACCACCGCCAGGGCCAGCGTTCTCTTCGTCACTGTCTTCTGACAAACTGTCTACAGGATCAGCTGCAGGCATGCAGCCAGGACAGAATCAATGCTCCTCTGGACTAGAAAGATGTTCATATTCTAAGTCTGTCATGCCTATACATTTGGCGTGAATCCACATTTCGCAACTATCACATTGAATGCCTTTCTGGTTACTCTTCACTGGTCTTGTACATTTCTTACAGGGGTGCTTGTAAACTGGAGTCTTTCGTTTGGGTTTATAGTTTCTGTTCCAGGACCAGGATTCGTAGCTATGTCTCCTGCTAAAAGCAACGAGACTGAGATGTAATATCCATTAAGTCCTGCATCTTCACCATAAGCAGTTGTCACACGCACGCTGGATCTTTGTTTGCATCTGGCCCACCTGTGGCTATGTCCCAGCCCCTCACGCTGTGTACATCTGCCTAGCGACCGTCGACCACAAGTGCTCAGTTGCATGTTCATGTTTTCTTGTCGTAGACCCATAACATAGTTATTCGAATTAAGCGGAAACAGCTAACTGAGAAATTCATGCTACTTTCAAATTGAAAAAAATCATTTGGTCATACACATAATATTTCAGCGTTGTGAGGGCTTTGAGTTCGCCTAGAAACATGATTTACTATTTCTAAGATCACTCACCAGTTCAATAATCTGCCACGGAGCAACCGTAAAGTTGATATGCAGAGTCTCTCTGGAATTCCTTGTGGGAAAAACACGCGGCTCGTAATGTCTCGTCTCAAACAACTCTTCCATAAGGTGGCTCAGTGTGCTCCTCTCAATACTCACTGTCAAAAAAATCAGAAATGCTAATATTAAAGGGGTTCCATGGGATAGCGTCAATTTTGGTACTTAGTTTTTTAATGAATTAGTGGATTCAGCAGATCATGATTTAGCTTTTTTATCAACATTTCTATTAACATTTCTAAGAATCAAGATAATGAAATGAAACGAATGGGGTTTTAGGCCACCTTTGTGCACATGTAGGCCAAACTGGAGAACCTTTACGAGTGAGTGGGGATGAAACACTTTGTTTCTTTGAAACTTGAATGCCAGAGTTGGGCTCGAACCCACAATCTCCGAATTTCCAAGCAGGTGGATATAACCACTGCACCAGGGTTTCCGCCCTAAGAATCAAGATAAAACCCAAACAGACTAGATGTACACATAAATGATGGTTGAATGGTACAGCATTAGGACACATGTTGATGCCGTTGGCTTAGCGTTGGGCAGATAATCGGGACTGCAGGGAAGTCCTCACTTTCACATGCCAATTAACGTCGGCGACTTTGAAGTACCTTGGATCCCACGATCGAAGACGGTGGGGCCTCGTGGTTTAATATGTTGCATTGCGCACACATTTTTCTTTACATGTCAATATACAGCTTATAACTAACTTGGTCTTTATCAGTGCTTTTAATTTTTTAGATTACTTTTTTACATTTAAGTTCAGTATGCCATAAAGCTTCATATACATTTCTCACCATGTGAACATTAATGAGCTGCTTTAATTTTTATCATAGTCACAGCCTAAATTAATTACCAATTTTAACACATATATTATTAACAACACTGATATAAAATAATGTAGCATGTTTGTATATTGCTTCGGTATATATCTATGTATAATTATATGGTATTATTCGCTGAAGAAGATTACACAATCATTGCTTGGCACTATTTAATTTGTCATTTTTTTTAAGGAGGCCAGCAAATTTCCCAATAACAATGTGAAAATGATTTCTGGAAGATGCTAGCAAGATTCAAAATGGCCACCACGGATCGACTTAGTTTAAATTAAAAATCCCATTCCCCACTGTATACATGTATAATTTTTTTGAAGATGCTTATGAAATATAACAAGGTCAACCAAACCAAACATTATTATTTGATGTTTGGCTTCATGTGAGTGGCTTGACGATGGTCGCTTAAACTCACGATCATCTCGTAATATTCAACCGAAGCTGTAACTAATGTTTAAAAACATATATTTTACGTTAAAAATTGGTACTTACCTCCGGAAAGAGCATGACAAATCCTTCCTAAATAAATCAAGGCAGTGATTTCACTGAAATTTACATGTGCAGGCCACATCCCTACGATTTGCTTTGCTGTGTGGAGACTCAGAATTAAAATTAGTTATTTGACTTTAAAGAAGTATAATTATTATACATATTTAAAAAACAACTTATATTCATGTGCAGCCAGTGTGATATAAGAGCCAGGTTGTGACGCAGTATTCTCCTCATTCATTGGGTTTTTGTTGGTAGCGTTTCCCCACACATACGATTTATTGTCTCTATGATGGGTCAATGTTGGATCACCGCACAGACAGTGAACCAACATTGACCCAACACAGCGACAATAAAATGTGCTTAATGGAAAATTAATTGCTTAGGCCGATGACTAAATATTGATCAATTCCCTGAACAATTGATGTTTTAGCTGATGCTTACTTTGCCTGTAATGCACTGACAGACAGACAATATTTGTGAAACGCAATAGCCTTGACCTCCATTGTTGTCACCGAGCTGGCTAATACAATGAACTATGGGAGAGAGGGTGTTATATAACTTTCCCATTCAAAACGGTTTCCGATGACGCCACTGCGTTTCACAGTATAAGACAAGTAAGACAACATAAGCATATTGTTTGTTTTCTGGTAATTGCAAACGGTGGTGGATATAGCTTGAGGTCAGTTTCACAAACATTTCAAATGTTTTATCGGTCTTCTAAAGTGTATTTTATGTGGTGTTTCCACGTCCACTGTCCAGTTTGAAATATAATTTGATCATTTTAAAGTGGCTGTGAAGTCACACACCTAGCTATGAATATTTAAATAGCTACTGTACAAACATGTACACATTCTGTCGTTCTATTACAATAGATCTATCCAGCCTGCATATAAACACTCATAACAGCACCTATGATGCTCTGCACTGCAATCATCGAAAATTGGTAAGACCGAAATCCATCAAAGCATGCAAACAATTCGTAGTGACTTTTGACAGTAATGCGAGCATATCATTCGTTGTCATGCTGAGTTGTGGGTTGAAAGCCTACGTTCCATTCGTATGAAAATGGCTGGGCAGTTAATGTTTTAGTTGATGCTGATTTTGCTCAAAGAAACTAAGCGGCAAACAAATTAATCATAGTGTTTGTATTCTGGTAATTGCAAAATATCACATAACTTTCAAAGGCTTTGTTGGTTGCTTTGAAATGCGGTGTGCCTAAGCCAAAGTAGCCTATGTTTTTTAAGCATACTATTTATGGCCCACTGTTAGATTAAAACATAATTTGACCTCTCAATTGTGATGACATATGAATGATTCAAATGTTACTTACTGGATTAAACAGCAGATATGCTGTAGTATGGACCAGGGGCCCATCCCACAAAAGATTCTTAAAATTAAGATCATCTTAACATTATCTTATTTGCATTAAAAAAAGTTAAGATGATCTTAACTTTTCTAATGCAAATAAGAGAAAGTTAAGATGATCTTAACTTTAAGATGCTTTGTGGGATGGACCCCAGGCCACAATCTGTTATTGTCTTGTGGATTACTGATTAGCCTATATATAACAGCCTCCTTCTCAGGGCCAGACTAGCACAGCTGGACAGGCCGTGCAACAGAGCATTGAGAATCTTTTCTACAATGCCGCATCCTGATGGGGCCTCAAAAACTGGTGTCTGGTAACCCCGAGCTTGACCCTTTCCAACTGTGTCAAATGTGATATTACGTTGGCCAATCAACTTGCCCTTGTCCCAACTCGTCCATCCTTCCATCCTTCCATCATTCACTCACGCAGCAATAGTTTAGCAGCCACGTGACGTGCCAGTGTATTGTTTAAATCTTGTTTACAAAGTCAAAAGCGAATTTTAAAAACATGTGGTGGTTGGCCAGCCGGAAAATTTGGTCAAGCTCATGAA
This sequence comes from Flabesymbios commensalis, assembly GCA_964017125.1. Classification (NCBI taxonomy): domain Eukaryota; kingdom Metazoa; phylum Annelida; class Polychaeta; order Terebellida; family Flabelligeridae; genus Flabesymbios; species Flabesymbios commensalis. The sequence continues at coordinate 85,445,037 of OZ024907.1, forward strand.
TATCTCCAACATAACACATTCTACAGTGCAATTATTCAGAGCCACTAGCCTACTCTAGTGGGAGGATAGTGGATATGATGAACAATATGATCTATAGGAGTATAACTAGTATTTAGACTGGTGACAAAAGTGGAAATAATAATTTATGGGAGAACGGAATGTTAGCAGGTTGCTCCCATGTCAGGCACATACTATGATATATAGAGATCATATTCATGGTGAATGCAACCTTTTTAAATATGTAATCAAAATACAAAAATGCTGCTTTTAGTCCCAGTTCAATGCTTTAGAGATCATATTAGTGTAGCTAAGTGTAGTTGTAGTGTAATTAAGTGGAATACATAGGATAAATATTGGCAACAAATAAAACAATGCTTCTTCTAGGACCCCTGAGTGTGAAAAATGTTGCTGCCTCTCTCACAGACACAGGTCATGATCTTTTCGAGGTCATTTAAATGTCAGATACAACCAGGAAGCAATGAAATTGTCCTATAGTTATATTGTTCATGTCATCTTTTTTTGTGCAGTGGAATAGTGTTTGCAGTTTTCATGCTTTCAAATATACCAGTGTTCATGCATTGGCTAAAGATTAGCCCTTTTGGCGCGGGGATAGACTTTAGACAGAATGTGACCTCTGTAGACGTCAGACTCTGACGCATGTAGACGTCAGATTCTAATGTTGATTCCAGAACTGTAAGATTAAACATATTTCCAATGGCCGTAGACCCATCACATAGGTATTCAAATGAATCGGAAAGAACTAAATAAGACATGTTATGATGCTTTAAAATAAAAAACTCACGAACAAAACAGCGCTATACGCTTTATTATTTTAAGGGTTAATGCATTTGTTATTTCAGGTGAAATTAATTTTAGAAATCTGCTGGATAATCTATCCATGCCATGTCTTTTCTTGGATTTAATTTGCTTTATCATTTTCCCTATCGATGTCTTGATCTGCTATAGATACAAACTTATTTTTAGTAGGGTTTTGCAGAAGGTCCTTGTCAGATATATTAATATTTGAAGGAAGAGTTTGCCCTATATTTGTAAAATATGTATTGAATCGGCAAAGTTTTTTTATCGCATTTCCTTGTAGATAAAAACAAACCGGCAATTTACTTTGCTTCTGATCATTGTTTACGAGTTTTTTATATTGTCCCAAGTATTTAAATTTTGTATTTGTATTTTTCAAATTGGTAGCTTGTCCATATAAATGATGAGATTTAATATTTTGTTGAAAGAAACAGGTTATTTTTCAGTGTTTGGTTTTTAGTAGATGTATTATACGTTTTATTCAAAATAAGATACAGTTGGTCCCTGAATCAGTTTAATTATTATCATAAAAACTTGTTGTAGTCTTCATTTGGATCACGTTACGGATTGTGATCAAAAGTTCTCAAATATTTGTAGTTACTAAAGTCTGTTTGAATTTATGTTTAATGAGCAGAAATTACAGATTTCATTCCTCAAATTAAACAATAAAAAGTCAAACTTTAGAATATTGGTCGATTTAGCGAGATACAATTTCCAGGGTGTGAAATGTCTAAATTTATAACTCGGTTAATTGGTTAAGGATAGCCTCAGCGTTCTGTTCAAGGAACTGGGTGAACCGACTGGGGTGGGATACCACTGTAATGCCACCGGTCACAGTGTTGTTTTCATGGACAAGTCCCAGAAGGCTACCAGCTGTCACCCATCTATGGTCATACAATTCCGCGACCACCATCTGATGCGAATCACACAATCTGATCAAGATTGCGTGATCAAGATATGCTGAAAGCATGTCGAAACTAAGTTACAAAGTGAGTAAACACTTTATATCATTCAATTTGGCAAAAAATAAAATAATAGATGATTTAATGTAAAGCATTGCTCAGGATTATTGTTTAATCAGGTCCACCTTATTCAATAATAACCAAACCCTTAACATGTTTAAAACGCTAAATTAAATAATTTAATTTGTCACCAACTTGAAGTTGTGTCTCGCTACCGCGACGCACAACTTCAAGTGGGCGAAAATTACAAATATTTCTGTAATTTGAGACCACATAATTGCAAACTTGATGTTCAAACGCTAATTTCTTTCCCAACAACAGTGATTTGATCGCGAAATAAAATGGATTAAAAACGTCTGAGTATCGCGTAGCGGTTTACATGGTTTAACCCTTCACGATGCATTAAAGCATTTTAACAAATCCCTGAAAACAGACTTAATTTTCTTACAACTAAGGGTTTTTAAATGAAAATTTCCATGAGAATTGGATGAAGATGGACATTAGTCCCAGAGCTAGGGGGGTTTTATTTGTGTTGAAAGGTCCATGCGATCCAAGAGTTCCACCTATAGTGAAATTTTCTCAGGAATCCGAATCTGGGCGTCTTACAAAAATCATCCTGTCCAAAAGTACCGTAAAAACCCTTTAAACACTAGTACCGTCAAAATCGCAAACCCCAATTTGAAATATTGCGTATGAAGTGATTGTTTGCTAAAATTATGGTAATTTTCTATTTCAATAATTTTTTAATTATTTATTATCCTCACATATGACACAGGCTTTCACATGGATGTAAAATATTTTGTGTCTGATCAATGACAAATACACAATATAGCTTTGATTTGGTATTTTAACACGTAATTTTACTCATTTTTCATACTTTTTCACTAAATAGACAAAATACTTTTCTCTCAGCCGATTTTTGTATAGTATAAATGTTTAGTTTTGATTCAAACATGTTCTAGAACTATTGTTGACTTAAAATTAACCCATTTGGAATAAAAATAATGAGTTATGTGAACATATTACTCGCTTTTTTTCGTTAGACGTAAAATTAGCTCGCTTTTCTTCAGGCTCGGGAAAATTGACCATATCTCACATTTTTGCCCACTGAGTAGTCAAATTTTAAGCTATAACAATATATTTGCTATCGATAGAAAGCTACTGGCACAGGCCGTCACATGGATGTAAAATATTTTTTATCTGATCATTGCCAAATGCACAAGAGAGCTTTAAGTTGGTATTTTACCCCTTAATTTGACCTTTTTTCATACTTTTTCAGTAAATAGTCAAAATACTTTTTTCTCAACTAGTTTTTGTGTATAATAAATATTTAGTTTTGATTCAAACATGTTCTATAACTATTTTTGACTTAAAATAAACCTATTTGGAGTAAAAAATAGTGAGTTATGTAAACATATTACATGCTTTTTTGTTTACACGTAAAATTTGCGCGCTTTTCTATGGGCTCTGGAAAATTGTATGTATCTCACAGTTTTGCCCAATGAGTAGTCAAATTTTGAGCTATATCAATATATTTGATATCAATAGAAAGCTACTGGCACAGGCCACGGATGTAAAATATGTTGTGTCTAATCTACTACAAATGCATAAGAGAGCTTGAAGTTGGTAATTTAACACTTATTTTCACCTATTTTTCAAACTTTTTTGGTTCATAGTCAAAATACTTTTCTCTCAACTGGTTTTTGTGTATAATAAATATTTAGTTTTGATACAAGCATGTTCTAGAATTATTGTTGACTTAAAATAAACCCATTTGGAATAAAAAATGATAAGCTATTTGAACATATTACACACTTTTTTGGGTTTAATGTAAAATTTAGGCATGTTTCACATTTTTGCCCAATGAGTACTGGTTACCCAAATTTAAAAGAATGTACAAACATCTTTAATATCAGGTAAAAGTAACTATCAAAGGCTTTAACGTGGATACATAATATTTTATTTATGTTAAAAACGAAATGTACAACAATTAAGCGCTAACTTTGTATTTTATCCCTCCATTTTTATCCCTCCATTTTTCTTGGTCAATACCAGCAAGACTTCTCGCTCATGTTAACTTTATATGGTATAAATGTTTGTTATTACTTTTACATTCTCTGGAGCCTTTTTTCAAAAGTTATCTTGACGACTGAAGAAGTGATCACAGCCATTTTTAAAGTTATCTCAGCCACTACAAAAATTATTTTAGCCACTGAAGAAGTGATCATAGCAACTTTAAACGTTATCTCAGCCACTACAAAAGTGATCTTGGCCACTGCAGAAGTGATAACAACCACCTTAAAAGTTACCTCAACCACTACAAAAGCTATCTTGGCCACTGAAGAAGTACATACAGCGACTTTAACAGTTTTTTCATCCACTACAAATGTGATCATGGCCACTGATGAAGTGATCACAGCAACTTAAAAAGTTATCTCGCCAATGCAAAAGTTATCTTGGCGAGTGAAGATGTGATCACAGCCACGTTAGAAGTTATCTCAGCCACTACAAAGGTGATCTTGGCCACTTACAAACTGGTGTCAGCCAATTTACAGGTTATCTAAGCCACTACAAAGTGATCTGGGCCACTTAAGAAGTGATAACAGCCACTTTTAAAAATATCTAAACGACTACAAAAGTGATCTTGGCCACTGAAGAAGTGGTCACAATAACTTTGAAAGTTATCTCTGTCACTATAAAAATGATTTTGGCCACTGACGAAGTGCTCATACCGACTTTAAAAGTGATCTCAGCCACTACAAAAAGTGATCTTGGACACTGAAGAAGTGATCTCAGTCACAGTAAAAGTTATCTCAGCCACGACAAAAGTGATCTTGACCACTAACAATCTTACGTCAGCCCGTAAAAGTGATCTTGGCCACAAAAAAACTGATCTTAGTCACTGAAGAAGTGATCACAGCGACTCTAAAAGTTATCACAGCCACTACAAAAGTGATCTTGGCCACTGAAGAAGTAATCATAGCCACTTTAAACGTTATCTCAGCCACTACAAAAGTGATCTTGGCTACTGAAGAAGTGATCACAGCCACTTTAAAGGTTATCTCAGCCATTGCAAAGGTGATCTTGGTCAGTAACAAACTGTTGTCAGCCACTGACAAAATTATCTAAGCCACTACAAAGTGATGTTGGCCACTGAAGAAATGATCACAGCCACTTAAAAAGTTATCTCAACCACTACAAAGTTGCTGTGATCACTACTTTAGTGGACAAGATCAGTTTGTTTGTGACCAAGATCAGCTTTGTGGTGGATGGGATGATTTTTAAAGTGGCTGTGATGGCTTCTTAAGTGGTCAAGATCACTTTTGTAGTGACCTAGATCATTTCTTTAGGGACTGACATAAGATTATTAGTGGCCAATATCACTTTTGTATTGGCTGAGATGACTTTTAAAGTGAATGTGATCACTTCTACGGTGGCCAATATCACTTTTACGGGCTGACATAAGATTGTTAGTGGTCAAGATCACTTTTGTAGTGGCTGAGATCACTTTTAAAGTCGCTGTGAGCCAAGATCATTTTTATAGTGGCAGAGATAACTTTTCAAAGTTATTGTAACCACTTCTTCACAGGTCAAGGTCACTTTTGTAGTCGCTTAGATATTTTTAAAAGTGGCTGTGATCACTTCTTCAGTGGCCTAGATGACTTTGTAGTGGCTTAGATAACCTGTAAATTGGCTGACACCAGTTTGTTTGTGGCCAAGATCACCTTCGTAGTGGCTGAGATAGCTTCTAAAGTGGCTGTGATCACTTCTTCACTCGCCAAGATAACTGTTGCATTGGCGAGATGACCTTTTAAGTTGCTGTGATCATTTCACCAGTGACCAAGATCACTTTTGTAGGGGCTGAGATAACTTTTAAAGTCGCTGTGCTCACTTCTTCAGTGGCCAAGATAATTTTTGTAGTGGTTGAGGTAACTTTTAAAGAGGTTATAATCACATCTTCAGTGGCCAAGATCACTTTTGTAGTGACTGAGTTAACTTTTAAAGTCGCTGTGATAACTTCTTCAGCGGCCAAGATCACATTTGTAGTGGCTGAGATGACGTTTAAATTTCTGAGGATCACTTCTTCAGTGGCTAAGATAACTTTTGTAGTGGCTGAGATAACTTTAAAAATAGCTGTGATCACTTCTTCAGTCGTCAAGATAACTTTTGAAAAATGGCTTCAGAGAATGTAAAAGTAATAACAAACATTTATACCATATAAAGTTAACATGAGCGATAAGGCTTGCTGGTATTCACTAAGAAAACGGTGGAAATTGTTCAAATGGAGGGATAAAATACAAAGTTAGCGCTTAATTGTTGTACATTTCGTATTTAACAGAAATAAAATATTATGTATCCACGTTAAAGCCCTTGATAGTTACTTTTAACTGATATCAAAGATGATGGTACATTTTTTTTATTTTGGGTACCGGGTACTCATTGGACAAAAATGTGAAACACTGTCAATTTCCCCGGGCTGGAAGAAAAGTGCCCAAATTTTATATCCAACCCAAAAAGTGTGTAATATGTTCGAATAGCTCATTATTTTTTATATTCCAAATGGGTTTATTTTAAGTCAACAATAATTCTAGAACATGTTTGAATCAAAACTTATTATTTATTATACACAAAAATCAGTTGAGCGAAAAGTATATTGACTATGTACTGAAAAAGTATGAAAAATAGGTAAAATTAAGGGTTAAAGTACCAACTTCAAGCTCTCATGTGCATTTGTCAAAGATTAGACACAAAATATTATACATCCGTGGCCTGTGCCAGTAGCTTTCTATTGATATCAAATATATTGATATAGCTCAAAATTTGACTACTCATTGGGCAAAACTGTGAGATAGATACAATATTCCTGAGCCAAAGAAAAGCGCGCAAATTTTACGTCTAACCAAAAAAGTATATAATATGTTCACATAACTCACTATTTTTATTCCAAATGGGTTTATTTCAAGTCAACATTAGTTCTTGAACATGTTTGAATCAAAACTAAATATTTATTATACACAAAAGCTGAGAAAAAAATATTTTGACTATTTACTGAAAAAGTATGAAAAAATGTCAAATTAAGGGTTAAAATACCAACTTAAAGCTTTTTGTGCATTTGTCAATAATCAGACACAACATATTTTACATCCATGCGAAGGCATGTTCCAGTAGCTTTCTATTGATATCAAACATATTGATATAGCTCAAAATTTGACTACTCAGTGGGCAAAAATGTGAGATATGGTCAATTTTCCCGAGCCTGAAGAAAAGCGAGCTAATTTTACGTCTAACGAAAAAAGCGAGTAATATGTTCACATAACTCATTATTTTTATTCCAAATGGGTTAATTTTAAGTCAACAATAGTTCTAGAACATGTTTAAATCAAAACTAAACATTTATACTATACAAAAATCGGCTGAGAGAAAAGTATTTTGTCTATTTAGTGGAATAGTATGAAAAATGAGTAAAATTATGTGTTAAAATACCAACTTAAAGCTATATTGTGTATTTATCATTGATCAGACACAAAATATTTTACATCCATGTGAAAGCCTGTGACATATGTGAAGATAATAAATAATTAAAAAATTATTGAAATAGAAAATTACCACAATTTTAGCAAATAATCACTTCATACGCAATATTTCAAATTGCGGTTTGCGATTTTGACGGTACTAGTGTTTAAAGGGTTTTTACGGTACTTTTGGACAGGATGATTTTTGTAAGACGCGCAGATTCGTATTCCGGAGAAAATTTCACTATAGGTGGAACTCTTGGATCGTATGGACCTTTCAACACAAATAAAACCCCCCTAGCTCTGGGACTACATGGTAAATACAGGCTTGAAAAGGTTGAGGTTTGAATTATTTCATTTATTTACTCCTGTAAAATAAATAAATAACAACAAAACACATAATGGTGATGAATATGTGCAGGAACATGAAAAATCTGTCATAAATATAGGAGATCTGCTGCCAGGGGTTTTCATAGTGCGGTTGTCCTTTCATATCAATATTTTGGCCAGATTTGTTTTTGGCATTTTCCTTTTCCGCCCATTCGTCTTTACTTCCATAATGGTGATACCAGGCATCATTGTTATCTTTATCATAAGTGTACCCCGCAGACACTATTATGTCATCGCCGCTTGATATAGCCTTGTGGTCGGTGGTAGGTAGCGCCATGTCCATGAAAACTATTTTCATCACTACCTTGTATGTGACCTGTAAAACACAATTATACTATCAGGTTGCGAAGATGATGTGGTATAAAATGGCATCGCTCTATAGACGATGATGTCATATAGAGTGATATCACTCTATAGACGATGATGTCATATGGAGCGACATCACTCCATGGACGATGGTGTCGTATAAAGTGACATTACTCCATTGACCATGATGTCATATAGAGTGTAATTGCGCAATAGACGATGGTGTCATATAGAGAGATATGACTCTATAGACGACCATGTCACTCCATAAATCATGATGTCATATAGAGTGACGTCATTTTATAGATGATGATGTCATATAAAATGAAAACACTCTATAGACGATGATGTCATATAGAGTGACATCGCTCTATAGACGATTTTGCCATATAGAGTGACATATATCTCTATAGACGATTATTTCATATAGAGTGACATTACTATATAGACGATTATGTCATATAGAGTGACATTACTATATATACGATTATGTCATATAGAGTGACATCACTTTATAGACAATGATGTGATATGTTTTTAAACAAAACACTTGACATTCTGTGTCAGAGAAAATGCACTTTTACGTATATGATAAAAGCCGAGGAGCTCTGCATTCTTAGCTGTGGAAATGGTAGAAGCCGAATGCCGAGGCTTTTTTCACAGCGAAGAATGTAGAACCCGGGGTTAACTGACTTAAAACACATCCCAACATAATAGTACAAGGGCTGTCAGAACCCCCCTCCCCTCACCCCCCCCCCTCTTTATACCTGCCACCGTTTTTTTCACATACTAGGATGTCTGGGGGTGTCAAAAAGCCATGTTAGTCACGTGACTTGCGGGTGCAAAGAATCAGAATATCAAATCCAAGATGGCCGCCAATCTGGATATATTTGGCCATTTTTGGGCATTTTGAACAAATCATTCATTTTAAAATATAACTGCTTTAGTCCGAGCCAACCTTGTATTGTTACTTATACAATGTCTTTTTTATGTTTCTTATTGCTTTTTTTGTGCTGAATTCACATCCGGTGAGTGCTAGCTTGAAAAATTCGGGCACTTTTGCAATAACAAAGTCAAAGGTCAATTTCAAGGTCGAATATGATTTTTAAACAAATGAAGCTAGGAACAAGTGCAATACCTCATTTTCACGTGATTTTGACTGGGCAATCCATTTCTAAAATTACTTTGAATTTTCGAAGTCATCTTCAAGGTCAAAAGATTAATTTAAAGGTCCTTTCAGAGAAAATATCCTTTTTAACAAGTGAAACTGGGAACGCATGTAATATCTCGTTTTTATGGGATTTTGACAGAATATTTCCATTCATAATGCAATTTTGGTGATTCTAGCTCATCTTCAAGGTCATTGATTAAACATGCTGTAAGTGAAATGATCAGGTGACAGAAACTCATTTAGGTCATTGGTGAGACGTTAAAAGGCAACAGGGAGGTGTTAACGGACGATGGGGAGGCGTTAAAGGCTTTTAGGGCAGCGACAAGGCGCTAAAAGGCGACCAACAAGGCGCTAAAGGGGGACTGAAAGGGGTTAAACGGCAATGTTGAGGCGTCAAAGGGCCGTGAGGATGTATTTAAGGGCAATGAGGATATGCTAATAGGCAACAAGCAGGCGTTAAAGGGCGAAGAAGATAAGTTAAAGTGCGACCGGATGTGTTAAAAACTGGCAGGGAGGCATTTTTTGACAGAACAGTGCAGCGTTAGAGTACAAAGAAGATGGTGAGGCGTTAAAGGGCAATAAGGAGGTGTTGAAGGGCAATGAGGAATATGCTAAATGGCAACAAGTAGGTATTAAGGGGAGAAGAAGGGACATTAAAGTGCGACCAGATGTGTTGAAAGTTGACGGGGGGCATTAAAGGGCTGTGGAACAGCGTTAGAAGACAACAAGGAAGCGTTGAATAACAATGCAAGAATTTTAATGGGTGAGGGGGAGCGTTAAAGGGTGATGCGTAAGCATTTATGGGTGAGGAGAAGCTTTAAATGGCGACGGAGAGACGTCAAAGGGCGATGGGAAGGTGTTAAAGGGCGAATAAAATGTGTTAAATGCAGATGGAGATGCATTAAAGGGCGATGTAGAAGCATTGCAGATGCGTTAATTAGCGATGGAAAAGCGTTAAATGGCAACAAAGGGAAAAGAGGCATTAAAAGGCGACAATTAAAGTGCGACCAGATTCGGTAAAAGTTGACGGGGAGGCATTAAAGGACTGTGGAACATCGTTAGAGGACAACAAGAAAGCATTAAATAAAAATGCAAATATGTTAGTAGGTGAGGGGGAGCGTTAAAGGGTGATGTGTAAGCATTTATGGGTGAGGAGAAGCGTGAATGGCGACGGAGAGACGTCAAAGGGCAATGGGAAGATGTTAAAAGGTGAATAAAATATGTTAAGGGCCGATGGAGTTGCATTTAAGGTGATGGAGAGGCATTGAAGATGCTTCAGATGCGTTAATTGGCGATGGAAAAGCGTTAAAGGGCAACAGAGGCGATAAAGGGTGAAGAGGAGACATGAAAAGGCGACAATGAAGTGTTAAATGACGATGGAAAAGCGTTATAGGGTGATGTGGAGTAGCTAAATGGTAAGGGGGGAGGCGTTTAAAGGCGAGGAGAAGGCGCTAAGGGCAATGCTGAGGCGTTAAATGGCGAAGGACAGTCATTAGAGAGCGACGGGAAGACATTAACCCTTTCACGCCCATACGGCTTCTGAGGGCCGGTGAAATATGACGTTATTTTTCACATGCCCGTATTTTACATTCACATGGCCTTTAGATTGCAACAATACATTTAAAATTATATAATTTCGGCCAGAATACATTGTGCAATGTTTAATTAGTTCGGTAATAATTAAAAAAAAATACATTTACCCTCTATCCCATTTATATCTCAACTTTAATTGTGCTAATCCTTTGACTCCCAAGTTCATGAAAGGACCCAGGGATAAAGGTTGTCATTTAATGGAAATGCATGTGTTTGGTATAATGGCTGTAACTGTGGATCTACAAGGTGTATTAACCATATGTACACGTGTGGAACTCGGCAGGGGCGGGCCTTTGTCAGCATGTAACATTTGGGTCAGTCAAAGGTCATCTCAAGGTCATTGCAAGGGCAAAGTTTCATAAATTCAAATAACAAAATTTATACAAGCCAAGCCATATTGTCCACTGGATAGGCGCAATTTATGGAAACATAATGTGTGGCAGTTCCCCAGAATCCTGAGATGTGAAATGACCTTGAACGGGCCCTGAGTACCCCCAGTACCTGAAGATATCATTAATGATATCATTAATGATATCATTAAAATGTCTTGCAAGCCTAGAGGTAGCTACTGAAATCACTCCTTTTTTACATTTTATTTCGAAATAATGAAATTTTTCGCAAAGAAAGGGTTAATGTTTGTTGACGTATATACCCATAGCAACAACAGCTACTCATCTTATATCGAGGATTCGTTGTGTAGCATATTCCACAGACATCTTACAATTCTATTAATATATAAACATATAATTATTCTATATTAATTTAATCTTGTGCATCTTGAAAATACACAATAAATAAAACTGGGTACTGTTCCCATGGAAACCGTTTCTAGGGAGTAAGGGTGCATCCTCGAGGGGTATGATAAATAGCTTGTGTTGATCCTCCAAGTGTTCTCCATGTGCGTAGAAAATTTCATGTGCATTGGAATAGCCGTTTAAAAGATATTGTAATATTTGTATTGAATTATTATTTTTATTTAAATTTCATTAAAAAAACTCGGGCTGGAAAGGGTTAAAAAGGCAATGAACAAACGATAAAGGTCGACGCAGAAGCATTGAAAGGCAATGTAAGGTGGCAGAAGGCGCCTCAGAGGCATTGAATGACGAAGGGAAGGCGCTAAAGGGCGATTGAGAGGCATTAAAGATCGATGGAGAGGTGCTAAAAGGTGACGGAAATGCGTTAAGGACCAATGGAGTGGTGTTTGGGGCGAAGAAGAGGCCCTAAAGAGCCACGAAAAGGCCTTCAATTGCAACGAAGAGGTGATAAACAATGGTGAAAGCTCTTCACTCAGTCTTAGTTTCAAGGTGAACAAAAAATACATTTGAATTTGTGGAGTGTAGACATTTTGAGCATTTCGGCCCAACAAGTAAATCAGTGAGATATTCAGGTTTGTTGTCGAAAGCAGCCCACAAGTCAAGAAGTGTCAGAGTTGTAACTTCACCCTTGTCCATACTAACAATTTTAATTTGTGTACTTGTGTACTTTTAGTACAGCTGATTCTATAGAATGATTGTAATGGATCAGATAGATGGCCATATTGTATATGATGTTCCAGACGATTGGCTACTACATTACTAAATTTTGGAAGTGAAACACAAGTTGAATACATAAGTGTTATTTTTCAGTTTGTTTTTAGGAAGATATGTTTTTTAACTGGTGGTCTTATATGCGCATGTGTGAAATTTTGGGGCAATGTACTAGTTTCCATTGTAATGTTGATTTTATCAGTGATGTGAGTTATTAATATGTCAAGAGAATTTGTCAGCACCCTTGTAGAAATAGAGTTCAGATCGCATGATTTTGACGATGAGCCCAAAAAAGGCTTTTTAATTTCATCTTCTGCCGCACATTCAAAGTCTTTTATTTTAGATTCGATTTCAGGTTTTTTGCACTGCTGCAATATCTGGTACTTTATGCACAAATTTGGAACCAATAGTTTCAATTTTATGTAAAAGCTATTTTGATAAATGGTCATAAAGTGATTTAACTGAATTCTGGCAGAGCAAGAGATGGAATTCTACGCAGAATGTTATTTATAAAGGTGACGCGTATTGTCTGAATTGTCTGAAATAACATCAGCTTAATATTCAATTTTGCTTTAGGTTTCATTGTATAATGCATGTGGCACTGGTCGTACTTTAGCTTTTTTTTTCGCCCTTTAACGCCCCAATAATATTCCTCCTCATTGCTCTTCAATACCTCCTCATTGTCCTTTAACGCTTTCTCATTGCACTTTCACGCCTCCTAGACTTTAACACCTAAATAACTTGTAGCATATATAGTATAAATCATATTTCATCCTGAAATTAACCTTTTCACCTTGAGGATGACCTCAAATCACCAAAATAATAGAATACATGGATTTTTCAGTCTAAGTCCCGCTAAAAAAAGAGTTATTATACACCTTCCTATAGTTTTATATGTAAAATAATATTCTCCTTTACTTTACCTTGAAATTAACTTTTGACCTTCAATATGACCTTTAATCATCAAAATAGTATCAGAAATGGATTATTTAGTCAAAATTACGCAAAAAAGATGTACACTGCTTCCTATTTTTGTTACCTAAAAATCATATTTTCACATTTTTAACCTTGGGATCTTGAAGATAACCTTGAATCACCAAAATAATGGCATAAATAGATTTGAATCCTACGAAAAAGAGGTATACACATGTTCCTAGTTTTATTTGGTAAAAATGCCATTTTTGCTTACTTCACCTTGAAATTGATCTTTTGAAGATGACTTTGGGTTCATTAAAATAATATAACAAATATATTACCCAGACAAAATCACATAAAAATGAGGTTTAATAGCTCTCACTTATGGTCAAGTTCTCCCGGTCAGTTAATTACGGCTAAATAATGACTGTTTATTTACGTTTTTCTCTCATTTTTTACGGCCAGATTGACGGTCAAGCTTACTTTTACCTGCAAAACATATGGTCTGCGCCGCTTCCATGAGGTTACCATGATGTTGTTTACACTAGGAGCCCTAGATTGGAAGCATATTGCTATGAAATGCCCAGCAAATGGTGGATGCATCAATTACATTTCTAAAGGGTTTTATAGCTTGGTGTTGATGGCTTTCGTTAATTCAAATGATAAATTATTAAATGTAAATATTGGGGCTGAAAGTTGCGGTTCAGATGGAGGCGCTTTCTGCGATACAAGCTTGTTCAAGAACGATAGAAGCTGACCAGAAGCTGACACACTACCTGGAGGGACACAGCCTTATTGTTTCGTTACAGGTGATGGTATTGAAATACACTCGCTGCACGATTCTGCGCGTAAGCAGGAGTCCCAACTAAATAGTTCTGCTTTTGTTCACTGTGTACCGTGTTGTTATTGAAAAGGGTGTATAAGGAAATGGCTACTGAACATGATAAAACCATCTCCACACAGGAATAAGACTTGCAAAGAGACTTAGACTTAGCAGAGTGAAGAGATCAGTTAAAAATGCCTCAGTATACGTTCTCATCGCTTCAGAGTTCTGCTTTCTGATTCTGCATAACGTAATCAAAGGTGTACTGTCCTTCTGCGTGGGAAGATGCGCTTTAAACACTTGTTCCCCAATCTTCATTTGTTGAAAAATCAAAATTAACCTGCAAATTGATCTTTGACCTTGAATTTACAAAAATGCCCAAACTTTTCAAGCTGGCACTTATCGGATTCAAATTACGCCCAAAAAAGATCTTTTAAAACCATCAAGAAGATGGCCTTGAATCACCAAAATAATCATATAAATGGATTTTTCCGTCAAAATTTCACGAAAAAGAGGTATTACACATGTTTCTAGCTTTGCGTTTCTGTCACCTGATCATTTTACTTACAGCATATTTAACCAATGACCTTGAAGATGACCTAGAATCACCATAATTATATTATATTTTGAATAGATTTTTGTGTCAAAATCCCATGAGAAAGAGGTATTATTACACACGTTCGTAACTTTTCTTGTTAATAAGGATATATTCTCTTAAGTGACCTTGAAATTGACCTTTTGACCTTAAAGATGACTTTAAATAATTAAAATAATTTTAGAAATGGATAGTGCAGTTGAAATCACATGCAGTTGAGGTATTACACTTGTTCCTCGCTTCATTTGTTGAAAAATCATATTTGACATCGAATTTGATCGTGAATTTTAAAAAAATTCCCAAACTTTTCAGGCTAGCACTCATCAGATCTAAATTCAGCAGATTTTTTTTTATAGGAAACATAAAAAAAACATTGTATATGTAGCAAAACAAGGTTAGGCTCGGACTAAAACGATTGTTTTTTTTTAAATGAAAAGTTGCTCATTATGCTCCAAATAGCAAAACATGTACAGAAAAAGGAGTATTACACATGTTCCTAACTTTTCTTGGTAAAAATGATATTTCCTTTTACTTGACCTTAAAATTGACCTTTTGACCTTGAAGATGACCATGAATAATTAAAATAATTTAAAAAATGGATAGCAGAGTCAAAATCACATAAAATTGAGGTATTACACTTGTTCCTAGCTTCATTTGTTGAAAAATCATATTTGACCTTGAAATTGACCTTTCACCTTGAATTAAAAAAATGTCCAAATTTTCAAGTTAGCACTCGTCGGATTTGAATTCAGCAAAAAAAAATCTATAAGAAACATTAAAAAAACATTGTATATATAACAAAATAAGATTAAGCTCGGACTAAAGCGATTATTTTTTTAAATGAATAATTTCCGAATATGTTCAAAATGGCAAAAAATGTACAGAAGAAGGGGTTTACACATGCTCCTAGCCTTTCTTGGTAAAAATGAAATTTTCTTTCACTTGACTTTAAAATTGACATTTTGACCTTGAAAATGACCTCGAATAATGAAAATAACTTTAAAAATGGATAGCACAGTCAAAATCACATGCAATCGAGGTATTACACTTGTTCCTAGATTCATTTGTTAAAAGATCATATTTGACCTTGAAACTGACCTTTGACCTTGAATTAAAAAATTACCCGAATAGATAGCACTCGTCGTATTTAAATTCAGCTGAAAAAAATCTATAGGAAACATCAACAAAATATTGTATATGTAACAAAACAAGGTTAGGCTCGCACTAAAACGATTATTTTTAAAAATAATTAATCTCCCAATATGCTCAAAAGGACAAAAATGTACAGATTGCCGGCCATCTTGGATTCCATATTCTGATTCTTTGCAACCGCAAGTCATGTGACTAACATGGCTTTTCTAGACCTCCAGACATCCTAGTATGTAAAAAAAATAGTGTTAGGTATAAAGGGGGTGGGGTGAGGTATTCGACTCTGAGCCCTTGGACTATAATGAGGATCCCTCATAATCAACAGCTCGGTCACACCTGACTGATTTTAATACATCTGGACTGTCAAGATAACAACACCAACAATAACTGTCCATTCCCAGCTTATAATGTAGTGATCGCACAAATAAAATAATTTAGACTAGTGGTTTCTTTTAAAATCAATTTCACCGCAGTATAACCAGTAAACAGTTGATTTATATTATACCGTCATATTATTTTATTATATAATTTTAATTCATTAATATGTTTTACAGATATTGTAGAGGTCGTCTCAACCTGTTCCCGTCAACCAAAGTTAATAACATGTTTGTAAAAATCACTCAATTAATAATAATGACATTGTACCATTTTTGCATGTTTTAACTGGAAGTCGAATAAAAATAAAAAAAATATTGATTAAAGCTGCGAGCAGAACATGATTAATATTGCCACAAAAATTATAAAACAACCCACATGTTTTCTCTACTTACAAATTCGAGCCATTTTGGAATAGGAATTGTGACAGGCTTGAAGTACAGATGTGTCGATATAATCGCCAGCAGAAGCGATATTGTAACCAGCACCAGCATTAAACAAGTATATATACCTGAAAAAAATAAACAGTGAAACACTCCACTGATTTAAAACATGCATTTAAATAGACATAGAGTTAAGCATTAATCAATTAAAATGATCCACACGTTAAGTTTACTATTTTAGAAGTCCTTGGTGAATCATTTGCACACACGCCCGAATAAATTGTGCGCTCGTTGTCGAATGTAAAATAGAGTTGACCCTTTCAGGGCGGGGACCAGCTTTATATGTCAGGTTCTGACGTCTATAAACATCAGATCTTGTCGTCTAAATTCGATCCCTGCAGTGAAAGTACATGTATTTAACTGAATCGAAAAGAGCTAAGTGAGACATTTATGATGATTTCAAATTGACAAAAAAAACTTTTGATCCCTTCGTTTACATAAAGATATTTTAGCACACTGAGGGTTGAGATAATAGACTCATTATTATCTAAAACCTGGGTATACTACCGAGGACTGGCATTTTTCCTGCGCTTCCTGGGATGAACTCAACAAGTAAGAGGAGATACACCACTAGAGAAGTCCACACTGCCAGCCCTGTAAAAAAGTGCCATACATCTAATTAGACTGCTACAAAATATGAAATTATTCTGTTGCAAGCCAGCATAAATATCAAATCACACTTTCTCAAGTTATAATTATATTAAATGTAAGCCTATCATCTTGCAGGTTGTCTTATATTTGGCAGCATGATACCGTACTTATCAGACCTGACAAATTAGCTTATTCAAGCTTCTTGCATGGTTATCACTCCGACAAAATTAAATGTTGCAATGATATTGAATTTACATTTACCATGATTACATCTAAAAACACATATCTGCCCTTCTGTATTTTAGGAATATTACTTGAAGTGTCAATAGAGTGTTTAACAGGAATATGACTTCTGTGGGAAGAACATATCTTCTCTGTTATTCCACAGGGGGAATATTTGCAAAGCAAGGCATGAGCTTCATGAACTGTTCATGTACTAGGCCTACCATTTCAGTTCTGTGTTATTCTGTGATATTCCTTACCAATGGAGAGTTTTTCTCCAGATTGTGGAGGCACGACGAACACCAGTGTGGTCAGCAACGTCATCAGTATACACGGCACGGTCAAAGCAAAGGTCAAGAACGATACCCGACGACTCATGCGCAGGACAAAGCGGCTGATGACGTACTCATCTGCAAAGGACAATGTACTCGTGTCAATCCTAGTCTCGATTACTTCCCATTCACTGTTTGGCAGAAGGTCGTCGGTGTAAAAATAGTCATACGTAGCCGTTATCTGTATCCATTTGCCACCATACATCCACGAGGATATCTGATAGAAACACTCCTGGGTATCAAACGGGTAAAGGGCAACCTAAAGGAGGAAAACGTGGTAATAAATTATAAAAGCTAGCAAGGAATTTGAAACATTTTTGATTTTTTTATACAGAAGATAGTTTCCAATGTGGAACAAACAATTTACGAATAAGCTTACTCGGCCTACAATTGAAGAATCGCTTAATTAATTTTCATTGACTCGATAAATGAAGTCGAATTGTACAACTTAGTGAGGAGTGAGATTTATCTTGGATTTTAGTGTTGTTGGGAAATAATACAGCAATATTCGTGTTCAAATGAAGCAGAAAGTTCCAACTAAGACATTTATGATAATTTCAAATTGAAAAAACCCTTTACTATCCATTGTTTATGCAAAAGTATTTCAGAGTTAAAAGGGTTAAATTCTTCAATACAATGTACATCCATTGTGTTAATATTTAGCCTGCTGACATGGTTAAAGTTTTCAAATTAGAAGTTTTATTTTCACTGTACATTGTACGGTAATGTATTACTTAATCACCTCTATGCTGCATGACGTCCGCACCAACTGGAAGGGATACCAATAGACTCGACCATCAGGCCACACGGCTGCCAGGCTAACTGGGTCTAACGATGAGAAGTACGGCATGGAACCAGCACTGGAACATAGGCTGACCTGGTAATGGGTGTCTGCAAACTACTATTCTTAACATTAATTTGTTGAACCTTATGGTGACGTGAGAACATAAATGCGACATTGTCACATGAAATATTTACTGGAAAGTTATTTACTGGAGTATATTCTCAATCGCAATAACATACATCGCTGCCATTACTGCAATGGAAATGCAGACAGCAAGCAAACAGTTTGATTTTATTATGTCCATACGGCATTATATAAACAGAAGCTATATATACCAGTTTTGAAGAAATAAATCTGGCATCCATAATTTTAGGGGTGATATGTAAATTCGTGTAATGTTGTACTGTTCAGGGTCCCATGTCAGCCTATAATCAGTCCAGTTCTGTCAACAAAAAACTAAATATATAACTGATAAGCGTTGTGATGTCATGGTAAAACCAAGTATGCTTGTTAACCCTAACCCGATAATCACGACTATCCCAGAAAACACAAAACATTTGTATGACATGTATACAATGCTGGACCAACGTCAAAGACGCTGGGCCGCCTTTGTATAAATGTTATAGAAATGTTTTGTATTTGCGGATATTCGTTTTTAATTTGTTATATTTGCCTATCAAATCACTATTATTTGGAATGAAATGATGGGCAAATATTTGGTCTCAAATTAAACCAATATCAGTTATTTTCATCCGGATGAAGTTGTGGATCGCGGTAGCGAGACACAACTTCAAGTGGGGAAAAAATTAAATAAAGTAACTGATCGGCATATGGGTTTAATCCTATTAATGTGGTTGTGATACGTTATGCTGTATCATCGCACAGTATTGAGTCTTATTGCTTTTAGCGGTCATAACTTTTCGTTGTTTCAGATTTTATTCTGCTGGTCGAAATAAAACAATATCAATATAACCAGGCCACATCATACACAGTAACAATTTGTCTTATTTATATAAACAAAAAACATTCTAATGCAGTGTGTCAAAATTAATGATATAATTGTACATAATTTTTCAAATCCTTATGGTATTTCAAATCCTGGTAGAAACCATGTAAGGTTGTTATTTTCGAAATTCACAGACAAAAGAATTTGCCATTAATTTACTGGAATTAATAATTGAGATTGCATAGCCTACTTAGGTCAGTGCAATCAGTTGTCCTTAAATAAGATCGTTCATTCCTAATGGTTTAGCAAATATCATGGCTTTGTGTAACTACAGATGATATGCGTGTCATCTATAGGTCTATAGAAATCCATACATACACGCTCCTCAAACATATCAAATAAATGGGTTTTTAGAAACACACATTATCACACCCATTAAGAAATACAATATAGATGACGAGTAAGTATTGTAAACGTACAGCCACGTCCACCTAATATCTACAGTTCGTTGTACAACTAAGGATGTTTGATAATACAGCGGATGATTATTTTTCAAGTAAGCAGCTACTGCCTTTTGGTTTTTCAGCTGCGTTTTTCACTTGAGAGCTATCCTACTACTTATTGGTAAATTGGATCAGCTTTATATCACAATGAATTGTTTATTTTATCCAATACTGCTATGCTGTACTATATATATTTTTACGAACTGTATTACAAACAATTCGGCCGCATTGATTATTTTTTATTGATTATTTCAGTGAGGTTTATGTTGTAGCCAGGGATTAAGCGAACTTTTACGTTTCCCAATCTTAGCAGTATAAAATATATTTTATTCAACTATACACAATGACAGACACTTGGGTCGCTAGATGACAATTAAATATAAATAACATACCACGCTCAGCCACATCACACTCGTCAATATCTGCTCCTTGGAATCCTAAAGTAAAACATTTAATAATTCAAGGATACTTATCCGTAATGCTAGACAGAACCCATATTAAGATATTTGTTGATATGATAATAACTTATATCAGAAAATTATAAAATGTTCCTAACATGGATGAATTAATGAATAATTTAATAATGAATGAACGAATGAATGAATGAATGAATGAATGAATGAATGAATGAATGAATGGATGGATGGATATGAGCACAGCTGAATGGGATAGGGTCAGCATGCTCATTGGTTTTCTATACAAGGTCGGTAACTCACGTAAATCTTGGAAGCAGCAAAAGCAACATACTAGGCCTATTTGTTCACGCCCGCACGCAAGCACAATAGGGGCTATTCAGCTCCACTATTCGATCGTGTAAACCCGAAAGGCAGTAACTTCTCAATATAATAGTAAACTAGATACTGCATTGTATTATTCACTACAATTCGCATTTTGTTGGAAATAGTGCTTCTGTTAGAATCGAGCTCGTATAATGTGTATTATTGCACGTGAATTATGAGATTTCCGTTTGAAAATTCATCAATAATTTGCTACAAGAACTAGGTATGACATGGTAGCATTTGTTTGGTAGAAAACAAAAGTCTACATTGTCCATTTCTCATTTTAAAATGACGAGGACTTGAAAGTTTCCTTCCCTCAGTAGAAGTATAGACATGGCAGTGACTGTCACCGCATAGACACATCCCAATTTCCCGTGGATATGAGGATCTTATGATGGAAGGATGGATGGATGGATGGATGGATGAATGGATGGATGGATGGATGGATGGATGGATGGATGGATGGATGGATGGATGGATGGATGGATGGATGGATGGATGGATGGATGGATGGATGGATAGATGGATGGATGGATGCATGGATGCATGGAAGGATGGATGGATGGATGGATAGATGCATAGATGCATGGATGCATGGATGCATGGTTGCATGGATGGATGGAGGCATGCATGTTGAAAATTATTTGATTTCAGGAAATCTGCACATACGTATACATGCGTCATCATACAGTAATCAAAGCATGGATATATAAGTTAATTGAAATACTGAAAAAAAGTAGTTGTGGTTTCCAATTATAAATTTAAGCTGCTGTATTGCAATGTTCCAAATAATAGTTTTATCAACATTGGCCAGCTTAAGACAGCACGTTGTGACAGCAGGGATGTCAATGATTACTTACTAGATCAATGATTTGCCAAGGACTCATTGAGAGTGTGACGGGCAGGGCGTCCCCATGATCTCCATCTACATCTGGGAATACGTGGGAGTTGTAATCTCCGAGGAGATGTTCGTACAGCAGACTGCGTGCATTCTTAGACGTTTTACTATCTGTGCCTGTAAACACAAGTGTATGTGGATAAAGGTCCGAAGACCAGTGCGGGTGGTGATATGGCATTGTAGACAACCCCAGCGTCACAATTTCTTCTCTGATATGAAATAGGGGGGGGGGGGAGGAGTTAAATTTTAACTCACTGAAGTTGTGGGTCGCGGTGGCGGGATACATTGTTGTTTAATGTGAAAAGAAACATTTGCAAATCCTGATGACTAAAATGAAGTATTAGTGCAATTTATTCTACCATATCCCCGCGCATTAACGTGCATGAACTTATATTTGAAGATGCACTTAGTTTTCGAAAACAAGTGTATGTAATTATATTCGAACATAAAAATACATTTTAAATTTCCTTTCCTTTGAAGTTAACTTGCGGGAGTGACACCAAGCAATACGTGTTGACACTACCGGAACTGTCATATCACACCTCATTTGGCCACGATTTTCAGCTAGCACACCCATGCATAAACCATCGGCTTGAATGCTTGAACTGTCGGCGCATATCTATATTATGGAACAATTCTTATTATCTACCCGTTAATAAATAAAAATAATAGCCTAATGTAGTTTATGCTTATGAACCAATAATGTTTTTTTTTTAAATTATTATGGTTTATCAACACGTATCGATATTATTCTCACTTGCCATATGTATCTAAGTTATACAGTGGTACGCGTAGTATTTTTCAAATATAAGTGCATGCACGTAGTATTCGAATATAAGTGCATGCACTTAAAAATGAACAAGAATTTGTTTTGCAGCTATGCCTAAACAGTCGATTTTCACTTATATGTGCATGTACGTTTATGCGCGGGGATACGGTACCAAGCAGTCTGAAGCCTGACGTATGAAGCCACATGGTGCAGCATGTGATGTTGTATTGAGCTACATGGTGCAGCATGTGATGTTGTATGAAGCCACATGGCGCAGCATGTGATGTTGTATGAAGCCACGTGGTGCAGCATGTGATGTTGTATGAAGCCACATGTTGCAGCATATGATGTTGTATGAAGTCACATGATTACAGCATGTGATGTTGTATGAAGCCACATGTTGCAGCATATGATGTTGTATGAAGCCACATGGTGCAGCATGTGATGTTGTATGAAGCCACATAGGTGCAGCACGTGATGTTGTATGAAACAACATGGTGCACCATGTGATGTTATATGAAGCCACATGAAGCAGCATGTTTTGTTGTATGAAGTAACATGGTGCATCATGTGATGTTGTATGAAACAACATGACGCAGCATGTGATGTTGTATAAAACCACATTGTGCAGCATGTGATGTTGTATGAAGCCATATGGTGCAGCATGTGATGTATAAAGCCACATGGTGAAGCATGTGATGTTGTAAGAAGCCACATAGTGCAGCATGTTATTTTGTATGAAGCAACATGGTGAAGCATGTGATGATGTATGAAACCACATGACGCAGCATGTGATGTTGTACGAAGCCACATGAAATACCATGTAATGTTGTATGAAGCCACATAGTGCAGCATGTGATGTATGAAGCCACATGGTGAAGCATGTTATGTTGTATAAACCAACACGGTGGATTATGTGATGTTGTATGAAACCACATAGTGAAGCATGTTATGTTGTATGAAACCACATGGTGCAGCAGGTGATGTTGTATGAAGCCACGTGATGCAACATGTGATGTTGTATGAAGCCACATAGTGCAGCATGTGATGTTTTATGAAGCCACGTAGTGCAGCATGTGATGTTTTATGAAGCCACATAGTGCAGCATGTGATGTTGTATGAAGCCACATAGTGCAGCATGTGATGCTGTATGAAGCCACATAGTGCAGCATATGATGTTGTATGAAGCCACATAGTGCAGCATGTGATGTTGTATGAAACAACATAGTGCAGCATGTGATGTTGTATGATTCAACATAGTGCAGCATGTGATGTTGTATGAAGCCACATATTGCAGCATGTGATGCTGTATGAAGCCACATAGGTGCTGCATGAGATGTTGTATGAAGCCACATAGGTGCAGCATGTGATGCTGTATGAAGCCACATAGTGCGGCATGTGATGTTGTATGAAGCCACATAGTGCAGCATGTGATGTTGTATGAAGCCACATAGGTGCAGCATGTGATGTTGTATGAATCAACATAGTGCAGCATGTGATGTTGTACGAAGCCACATAGGTGCAGCATGTGATGTTGTATGAAGCCACATAGTGCAGCATGTGATGTTGTATGAAGCCACATGGTGCAGCATGTGGTGCTGTATGCACATTTTTGTTTGTTCTCAGTCGTTTGATATCAGAAATAACATTCAATTCGTCACATTTTATGTGGGAGTCGCTGTGGCTGACAAAGTTCCCTAATGAGTCTAATTAACCATCTGAAATCAGTCTTAATTTTATCTCGAGCTTTTTCTAATTGTTTTCTAAGGGACTCGCTGCGTATTTTTTTCCAAGACGACTGGGCGGGGGCCCTAGGGTAGTGGTTAGCACCGCTGCCTTTCACGCCAGAGTCCGGGGTTCGGTTCCCGGTCTCGGCGGTTTGAAAGAAACAAAAATGTTTCTTCCCCATCCACGTGTGAAAGTTAGTATTGTGGGGAGCCTCCGTGACCGAGAGGTAACGTGCTCGGCCTCAGACCGCCAGGGCTCGAATTTCGAATCATGTGTCTGGAGGACAGTGTCATCTCAATCATCTCACCATCCTCAGGAGGTTCTCCTGGCCCAGTTTAGCCTATATGTGCACAAAGGTGGCCTAAAGCCCGATTCATTTCATTTCCAAGACGACTATACAGAACGAGGTGCTACCTCAAAACAATCGATTTAATATTTCATGGCGAGTAAGAAGACCAATTGCAGAGTAGCCGGAGACGAAAATAATTTACCGATTATAGTGGGACTCTCCGCCAGATTTTTAAATATGAGCAATATCTAACTGCAAAGAGGTGAACAAATAATGTGCGACTGGGATACTGATTCCGATTAAATTCAGACCGAGAACAGAATTAGCCGAATTCTGTGAAACTCGATGACCTTGACCTCCTTTGTTTTCACCGATCTGGCTCATAGAATGAGGTATGGGGGAGGGTTCTTATATAACCTTGTTTTCACCGAGTGATGTCACTGCGTTTCACAGAGTGGAGTATGGGGGAGGGGGTGCTATATAACCTTGTTTTCACCGAGTGACGTCACTGCGTTTCACAGAATAGCAATTCGTCTGAGTCGCCAATCGGTCGTAAGCCCGGTGAGATAAAACGAAAATGAAATGAATCGGGCTTTAGGCCACCTTTGTGCACATATAGGCTAAACTGGGCATGGAGAACCTCCTGAAGATGGTGATATGAATGAGATGCCACTGTCCTCCAGACACAATATTCGAAATTCGAGCCCTGGTGGTCTGAGGCCGAGCACGCTACCTCTTGGTCACGGAGGCTCCCCACAATACTGAGTTTCACACGTGGATGGGGAAGAACCATTTTTGTTTCTTTCAAACCGCCGAGACCGGGAACCGAGCCCCGCACTCTAGCGTGAAAGGCAGCGGTGCTAACCACTACCCTAGGGCCCCCGCCCGCCCGGTGAGATACTAGATTAATAGAAATGCCAGAATCACGTCCTATATTTCCAAAAATAATATATTTTTCGACATTTTTTAAATATCTAATAAATTGATCCTAATATTATAATAAAAAAATGTTATAATAGAGCAACAATCAGAAGCGTATCACACGACATCATTTACATCAGATAAATCATTAGTTCACGAATTCTAATGTCGGTGTACGTTTATTGATTAGATATAACAGTGCTAATACATGCTGACCAAAAAAATTATGGACAAATATCATATCAGTAAAAATACTCACCCAGTGAATGGCATTTTCTTCCAAGTACTAGAAAAAATAATATCGCACAAACAACCGCACACGAACGGTCCATTGAGCAGTTCATTCCGCAAATCATACACGTTTACGAACAGCTCGCCACAGCTCCTCAGAACAACAAACTAGCACTGAGTGCAAACGTTCAGGGTAAACAAAAGAATTGACTGATCATCATCAATCATAAATGTCTGGATCAATTATTGTCACAATATCTACTGTGATTCTGCAATAGAACAAGAGGAGGGCTGCTGCCACGCACTGTGAGCCAAATGCGCCTGGTCATAGCTAAACCCGTAAAGCGCTGAAATATGTCTAATTATATAAGCCGAGAGAACAAAGGGTCTTTTCAATTTAAAATCATCATGAATAATGTTATATAACTATTTTATGGGTCTACGGCCAATATAAATACTTGCCTCTTTCACTCAGTGCGGGTCGACTTTAGACGTCAGAATCTGACGTTTATAGACGTCAGATTCTAAAGTCGGTCCCCGCGCTGAAAGGGTTAACCCTTTAATTGCCAAATTATTTATTTAGAATTTTCACCCACATTAAATTGCGTCTCGCTGACGCGATCCACAACTTCAAGTGAGTGAAAATTATTCAGATTTGACACAATGGAGGTGAACTATTTTCAAATCTTGCTTATTTATTGTCTCATTTTATCTTTAACATGTTTAAAATGTGGTACATATTGTGGTGATAAAAAAAACGAAAAACCGAATATATTTGGCAGCGCGCTGAAAGGGTTGATACTGCTGTGTCGTTTGACATGCGTTTGTTCTCACTTGGCTGACAAAGGCATGCTCAATCACAAAGGAATCAGAAATAGCCGAGCCTTAATTATTTACTACGTCAACATGTATGGGCGATATTATAATTACACAGAACGGTGCGCTGCTTTTGAATGAGTCTTATGAGTGGTATCCCAGCAAATACAAGACGATCAGCCAATAGTGGCTCATTGCTGGTCCACCGGCAAAGATGTTGGACCGATAATAAGCCAGCATTAGTTCAATGTCGTGTGTTTACTGTGACGAAATCCAAAATATTTATCGCATTTGCTACGCCTACCAAACAATTATCTGACCGTCAGGGGATTTTCGCGACTGAACGTGCTCCAACATGAGATGTTACAGTGATTTTTGTTGCGTCTTGGTCGCATTAAAGTCGCAACATGTGACAAGCTAGGTGTGACTGTGGCTTCAGGGGTCAGACCAAACGATCGATATTGAATGGAAATTTATTTATTTTACCTTTAGGATGTATCGTCTATCCCCTGATATTTTAACTGAAGAAATGCTGATTTCACGACAATTCTACGTACATTAAACACGGTACGTTAATCAGCTTAGAAATTGTGGTTGATTTTTAAGTTAGTAGATTCAATCTACGGCTGCGTAGAAAATTCCAAACATTTTAGCATGAGGTATGGTGAATACCCTCTCACATACGGTATATAGTCTGGGCCTATTTTTCAAAAAAGGCATTCTTAAAGTTTGTAAGGCACTTATTAGTAAAATTTGTCATGCAGTTGTTTTTACACAATTCGAATATGCTGATTCCAAATCTGCCCCATATCAGGCTATATTTTTTGTTTGTTCCCTTCTAAATTAAAAACAAAATGGGCGCCAAAATAACAGATAATGTCATAATTATCATGATTAAAAAGCATGTCTGGGCGGACACACGCATTTGACTTTAGTCTTCAAAATAACCTTGAGGAATTTTAAGTTTTTAGACCTGGTTCACTATCACACAATTAATGATAAAGATCTAAAATGACCGTTAATAATACAGAAAGTACCATAACGTTTTTCAAATGGCCTTATATAGGTTTTTAATATCAATACATCTTGTACAGAACAGCAATAATCTACCATATTACATGCAGTTACAGGGGGAAATCCAAGATGGCCGCCAATTATACAGAAAGTAGGCCTACCATAACTAGTTTTTTTTTGGCGCCTAAATACTTTTCTGATACAAACAAATTACACAACATAAGACACTTAACTTCAAAGCTACATGTAGTTAAGGGGAATGCAAATATATTATCTAAAAACAACACATTAACTATCGGGAAATTATACAAAAATGTAATGTGTTACTTTCATCACTGTAGCTACATAGACTTGATGTGTATACATCAAAATTGCACAATTGCAATCATCTTGCATAATGACAATGCTAGAATAGTATACTCAATATTGATCACATCTTTGTGAAGCTTCGGAATTGATGCAGCAACTTCATAGGGCGCCATTGGATACTTTCTCGTGGTCCTAATTCACACTTAATGAAACTAAATGTGATAGTTCTTCAGGTGCAGCAGGAAGCTTTTGCATGAGAACTGGTTGAAGTTGTCCATTAATGAAGCTCCAACCACAATCTCATAGATGTTAATTGCTATCTGGCCAGAGCTGTATGTATGGCTGAACCTGCCAAAAAGACAACCGAAACAATATCCATCCAGTCTTTGTGGCAGAGGCGGTTTTTAAAGATAAAACATTGAAATACTTTAATAGGCTTATGTTCTAGTTCTGTATGGTTATGAACTAATTCAAATGTCTTATTTCTAGTATTAATTTGTTGGCGTTGTGGAAGCCTTTGAGACAGTTCAATGGTATATTTTAATATAAATATTACCAGCTCTAGGCCTACACACATAGGCATTGTTATGATAAGAACGTTTCGAAAGCAGAATGAGCAAGTTTACTTCAGTTCCTACCACATTATCAGTATCTGACGGTTTGATTGCCGTAATAACATTTAACGTCTCAGCATGTACCTCAGCATTTTTCATACTTATACAGTATGGCATTGTTCTTTACCAAAAGTGGCGAATTTGAATTTGAGTGCATGGAAATGTTTTTGATGTAGGATACATGTGTCTTGCATAGATTATTAGATAGTCAATGTTGATTACAAAAGAATAATACTCTATAATAAATATGTCTGCCATGTCTGGAGGAGACATATAGTTATTAGGGGCCCAAATATCTTCACGTCCATCATATGAATTCATCACTTTATATAATGGTAAGACTTATTGTCTCTATTGATACCTACTTCTGCAAAATAGAATCGTCACTCTACCATATAACGACCACATTTAGAAAGATATCTGTTTTATGTTGCTCTGCATCAGAGCATCCTGGTTGGGTTACGAACGGTATCACGTATATTTCCCCAATTTCCACATTTTCTGCATCATATTATCTTGTTGCGATAGTGTACTTAATAATCTTTGATGACTTGTTTATGACACTAGATAGCATTTAGTTGTCAAGACTAAGATAGTTACAAACATCGTCTGAAGATGATGTACATGTGTATGGAAATTGTTCATTGCTTTTCATAAAATAAATTCGTCGTCAGTATTTTAAACATTACACCAGAAACTGAACATTACCTTAGGAAATGATATTTGTGGATAGCTCTATTTCATCGCTCTTCTTGGAATTCATTTGTCCCCAACCATAAATAGTATATGCTCAAAACATATATAACCAAGCCGACTTCTGCGCCAAATTAAAGATTTCCGATATCATGTAACTGTATGTTATCATAGTTATTTACGGTGATATCATCTTTTTCTTATCATCTCATCTCTCATTCTTTTTTTTAAGGTAGAGGAGTAAATATATGTGTATTACGATGGTTGGGTCTTTATTTGTTCAATTTTGCCTGAAAACTGTGTTATCGGCACATTACCAGACCATTCTATGGTAACTATTCTGGTCAAAAATATAAAAATGAAGATGATTCTATTATCACGATTATTAAATTAACCTAGTTGTTTTTTTCCCTACTATAAATAGTCAAAAGTCTAATCATGTGTACAACATGTCTATTACGTTGGTTTCCCTCGGCTTCTGAATGTGACAAAAAGGTATTTATAAATAAATTGTTACACTGGACTACAATGTGTCTTTTTCCTGGCGCAAATTTTTTTTTCCCCAGAAAACGTTGTGAAATATTGATACTAGATGTTATCGTGGTTTTGAATTGCTTCACAGGGTGTGAAAAAGCTATATGTAGATACCAAAAACACATTTCTACGATATTTAGAAGCAAAGTTATGGCACTTTGCCTTACAGTGACGGCCATTTTAAATGTTGTCATCTATTATTGGCAAACGCACAAGGTGAAATTCACGGGACGTTTAGTTGCTCGGGTGGGGTTCAAGAGGCAATTCAAGAAAGTTCATCTCTCCCCTATTTTTTTGGATCAAAATAATAATTTTACCGGACTATTTGCTGAAATATACCTTGAAAGAGTTCCCCAACAAAACTTTGGCGAGACTACTTCATGTGTTAAAATTATTGTACTAATTAAATTGAAGTGCCTCTGTTTATTAATGGTAGATTTATGATCTTTGGAAACAGTGTAATTGAATTCCCTGTCCCCAACAATATTATTTTAGACACCGGAATGATGTTTTTATGTTCTTTGTAAGCCAAGCCGTATTGTAAAGTTGTGACATCTTCGCTAATTTTGGCGGCCACTTTGTTTTTGAATTTTGCGTAGGAAAAAGACAAAAGAGAGCTTGGCATGGGGCAGATTTCTAATCAGCGTTCCCAAATTGTGTAAGAACAACTACATGCCAAATTCTACTAAAAATGCCTTGACAAGTCGGAAATTAAAAAAAATGGGCCCTGCCTGATATACGTATTGCTGGAAATACTACTTCGACAGTTATTGCAGCCCCCCTCCCAATAATAAAAATCACAAATTCCTACAGAAAAAAAACTAAAAAACAGGAGATAAGCTAATGTAATATTTTTAATAAACAACATCATGACTTCCGGTGTATATCAAACTAGTAAAATATTCCTAAAACATTCCAATATGTGAGATTAAAAGCCTTCACGAAAACTATAAAGATCAAATATACGACTTGATGACAACAACCAATAAAACAACATTTAGAACAGAACAATTGAATGAATACAACAGTTAAGAAGCTTTAAAACTTTTAGTTTTATATCTATTCTGCTCAGCAAGGACAAAGGGCAGTAAGCCTAACTGTTTATCAGTTGATGTTTTTGCTTTGCACATTAGTATACCCATTATTCTTTCTTTTCGTCTGCAATTATATCTCATTTCTGCTTAAAACTTTTCTACTTTGACCACCCACCCTGCTGTGCGTACTATGACAAAGCTGACATTGTCTACCGTTTTGTAACTGAGAGCTTTCCAGTCAGTGAGTACGGTCAATGGACACCAGGCATGGGAACCATTGAACACCAACATTGGTGCTTTTGGCAGAGTTCCGCCACCTGTCCATAGACGGATTTCGTGGCAAATGTTTATTTGATGTGCAGCATATGATTTGGAGCGTACCAAGTAGTTTAAATGATTTATTTTTGCGTACCAATTGCCTACTGCGCGCTATTTATATACTGTCAGCCACAATTTATTTTATTGAAATGTCCCTTATAAAACCCCGCACAACTGCTATATGCTTTTTTCAAAAAATTAGCACCACGCGAAAAATAAAAACAAATGGCCAGCTCGCCCAAATGTTGCAATCTAGTTATTGTCCGTCCCTCGTCATTGTACTCGAAATATAACTAATGTCGCTCTTTCTATCTATCCTACAAAACTCATACCCATGCAGCTTGAAATCTGCAAAGTGTGTTGTTGACGGCCTGCTATAATATTTTGGGCGACATCCTGGCCTAAGCTATGATATAGCTTAGGTCCTGGTGTCGCACAAACTATTATATGAGTAGAATTATATCATTATTTTTCGTTATATTGCTAAGGAGTCGGAACATGCAGGCTAGTTCATCTAAAAATATATAAATTGTTCCACATTTAGTGCTGGAAATGCATTGAGGGGCGATTGATTAGTGAAACTAGCATGGACTACGACCAGTTATATTTGCGTTATTCTAACAGAATTGATTACTCACCATTGTATAATATATAAATAACAAAGAAACTAATGATAGTTATGAGTAAATGTAAAAACATAAAAAATCTATCATAGATTGAAGATATATTTTCCCAGTGATTTTCATATATGTCTTCTCCTTTGGTATTGGTGCCAGATTTGTTGCGCAATACATTTTCATTTTTTTGCATTTCAGTTTCATAATAATGTTCATTGTATTTTTTGTAAGTGAAAGCTCCGTCAATTTTTTCATCTTTATTCTGATTCATGTTGTTTTCTTTGGTGGCAGGTAAATCATGATTGTAGAAGATCAGTCTCATCACCACCTTGTATGTTACCTAGTCAAAAGTAATTAGATATAAGCCCTGAAATAATTTTATATAAATCAAGAGATAAAAAAAGTTATTTGAAACCATCATAAATGTATTAGTTAACTCTTTCAGCTTCATTTGAATTCCTATGTTATGAGTCTACGGCCAATATCGAGGTTTTACTCCTTCAGTGTTGCGATCGACTTAAGACGTCGACCCCTCTACGCAGAAAGGATTACTGGCAGTAATTAAAAAAGTTTCAGCTTTACTGCACACATACCTGCATAGTATACCAACAAGTCAATATGCATTAGAATAACAACAAAACGACGGGTGTGGATTAGAGGATTACCTGTCCGTTATTCCGTTTTTAAAATTTAGTGATTTAAGCATATCTCTTCACACAATCTTAACAATATAAATTACCACACAGTCACACATCACAATAGGGTAAATCGTTACACTGATTTATCAAAAATAGCCTTGACAAAATAAGCTGAAACTCAAAGAAATTGACGGAGGGGAACCAACAGGAGTGGAGCCTGCGGCTTAATTTGATTCAACACGCTTGAATGACATATTAAAAGTTCCTGTAATCTATGCAGGCGAAAATCTTCAGATATACCCAAATCCAAGATCGGCGACGTAAAATAGTATTTGCCATATCTTCGCTTCTGATGAACAGTTTCAAATTATATAAAACTTAAATCCGCGTTATTAATAAAAATTCAGCTGGAGAGATATATTTTGATGTAATTTCCGCTGTAAAATCCTTCATATTCAACCAATACACCAGGTCAACAGCAATCGTAAATTTTATATGTTGACATGCTGCTGGCCATTTTGGATTTGGCGGCTATCATTATCTTGGATCATCTTGTTCGCGGTCATCTTCGATTTTGGTGGCTATCTGGAATTTTATATGTTGTCATTTTGTCGACAATCTTTAATTTGACGCCCATCTTGAATTTCATATATTGTCTTTTTTGCGGTCATCTTGGATTTTAATCGCCATTACTACCAATGTAGCAGTTTTCACACGGGAAATGAAACAACTGATCATCTATCAAGAAATAATTTACTTCAGAAAATGCAGTCTGCGTCCAAGAAACAGCACAATACGGAGAAAATACTGCTAAGAGTAAAAACTAATTTTCTTATGGTAATCGACAACAAAGAGGTTGCCATCCAAATTGTATTGGACTTGTCGGCTGCAGCATCGACCATGACCTTCTTTTAAGCGCGTTGATGTTTAATTTGGAAGTCGTGGGGATGCTCTTACATGTTATTGATCGTAATACTGATTGGGTTCTGCCAGTGAGATACGGTATCTCACTGGCAGAACCCAATCAGTTAAGATTTTCTCATGTAAAATATGGTGTGCCCATCTTGAATTTGATATATTGTTTTTTTTGCTGCCATCTTGGATTTTAATCGCCATTACTACCAATGTAGCAGTTTTTCCACAAGAAATGAAACAACTGATCACCTATCAAGAAATAATTTACTTTAGAAAATGCAGTCTGCGTCCAAGAAAAAGCACAATACAGAGAAAACACTGCTAAAAGTAAAAAAATATTTTCTTATGATAATCGACAACAAAGAGGTTGCCATCCAAATTGTTTTGGATTTGTCGGCTGCAGCATCGACCATGACCTTCTTTTTAATATAATGTCGTGGGGATGCTCTTAAATGTTTTTGATCGTATCTCACTGGCAGAACATAATCTGTTAAGATTTTCTCATGTAAAATATGGTATGCCGCAGGGCTCGGTCCTCGGACCCGTGCTGTTCATTTTGTACTCTTTTTGGGTAGCTGACATTGCCTGAAATCATAGACTGAATTTACACTCTATGTTGACGGCACCGAACTCCACATTACATTTAAAGTAACAGATGCACAAAATGCTGTCGCTTGGGTTGAGTTATGTGTTAAAATATAAAAGTATGGATGGTGAAGAACAGGCTAATGCTCAGCGGGAATACAACTATCTTCCTACATCTTGGAACCCCTCAATGATTTTTATATTATTTGATGATGACAATTGAAAAAAAAAAATTATCGGAATAATGTCTTGACGTGGAAATTTAACTGGCATGTTTTCTAGGTGAATTTATCATTTGAACGGGGTCAGTGATGTTGTACATTCATAAATACATATATTATGTATTCATGAATGTATTTATGTTTTATGCATTATTTATTAAATGCGCGGCGCTAATAATCTTTCCGGAGCCCGAACACATATAAAAACCTTCTGCTGCAATTACAGTAGTGGTAGTTTACCTTGTTTTGACCTTAGACTGACTGGATTAGAAGAAACAAACTCAAAGTGACATAACACAGCAACAAAAGCGACAAAATTTTCATCAAATGTATCTATTACAGCAAAAGCCACCTTTTCTTATAAGATATTTCTTAATGATTTTGTAAGATACTCACAAAGTGTAGCCATCTTGGGATAGGCACGTTAGCCTGCTTGAAATATACATTTGTTGATATGGCAGCCAGTAGTAAGGACATTGATACAAGCACCAGCATCAAACAGATA
This sequence comes from Flabesymbios commensalis, assembly GCA_964017125.1. NCBI lineage: Eukaryota > Metazoa > Annelida > Polychaeta > Terebellida > Flabelligeridae > Flabesymbios > Flabesymbios commensalis. Next base: position 85,479,420 of record OZ024907.1, read on the forward strand.
TACATACCTTAATACAGACATGACGCATGTATATAATATAATATAATATAATATTATATTATATTATATTATATTATATTATATTATATTATATTATATTATATTATATTATATTATATTATATCATATTATATAATTAAATATAATAGAATATAATATAATAGAATATAATTTAATTTAATTTAATTTAATTTAATTTAATTTAATTTAATTTAATTTAATTTGATTTAATTTAAATTTAATTTAATTTAATAGATTATAATATAATATAATATAATATAATATAATATAATATAATATAATATAATATAATATAATATAATATAATATAATATAATATAATATAATATAATATAATATAATATAATATATTATAATATAATATAATATAATATAATATAATATAATATAATATAATATAATATAATATAATATAATATAATATAATGTAATGTAATGTAATGTAATGTAATGTAATGTAATGTAATGTAATGTAATGTAATGTAATGTAATGTAATGTGATGGGATGGGATGGGATGTGATGTGGTGTGATGTGGTGTAATGGAATGTAATATTATCTGTAATGTGTAATGTGTAAAGTGTAATGTAGTGGAGTGTAATGTAAGTTGATGTAATGTGATGTGGTGAACATTTTACAGAGTAGAAAATGAAAGTGGTGTGACATCCTATTTACCCAGAACTGGCATCTTTCCTGCACTGCCCGGAATAAACTCTACCAGTATGAGCAGGTACACTACAAGAGAAGTCCACACCGCCAAGGCTGTAACAAACGCAGTGTTGAATTTAATGCTTTTAAAGTAAGTAAACTTGATAAATCGTACATTTGGAACTAAACCATAAGTGTGAATCGAATGATTGACAGATATCACTCTTTAAGTCTCAGGGGAAAGAATGCCGAGCATGTTTATAGCCATATCTGCTCAATAATATTGTTATTTAATTATTTATCAGGCTTTATATCCACAAATAATTATACACAATAATCGTACAAATATGCAATTGTAAATACAATTTTGTACATCACGAATACAGGTGACCAGCACCCTGTTGCATTTCCACAATTTTTACAGCAACACATACTATTTCTCATATCTAAGTCACATGTATCAATCATGACAATATCACCAGTTTAAATTCTTGTGTACCAAAATCATAATTATCACATGCTATCTAGTTAATTTACCTCTTACACTGTTAAGCGCGACTACTGTTGTGTTTAATCTCATCAAATCACTGTTATTGGCAATGAAATTAGCCTTTAAACAGCAAGTGTTTTGTCTGAAATAAAACAAATATGAGTAATTTTTAGCCACTTGAAGTTGTGGATCGCGGTGGCGAGACACAACTTCGAGTGGGTGGAAATTTAAATTATATAATTTAGCCCTTAATGGGTTAACACATATACTATAAAATAATATTACCAATGGAGAGTTTTTCACCAGATTGTGGCGGCACGACAAACATCAGTGTGGTTAGCAAGGTCATCAATAGACAAGGCACAGTCAAAGCAAAGGTCAAGAACGACAGCCGACGACGCATGCGCAAAACAAACCGGCTTATGTAGTAATCGTAAGTGCCTGATATCATACTCCTGTCAATCCTCGTTTCCACCACATCCCATTCGCTGTTTGGCAACAGGTAGTCCATGTTAAAGTAGTCATATGTGGACTTTATATGGATCAGTCTACTGTTGTACATCCATGATGACACCTGGTAATAGCACTCCTGGGTATCAAATGGGTAGAGGGCGACCTGTGGAAAAGCAGAACGATCATTGATATAACACTATCAAATGACTGGGGGGGGGGGGGGTTGGCAATGTGATTTGAGGCCCAATTTAGGACATTTGAGGCCTATCAGTGTGATTTGATCCCGAGAAGCAGGGAGGGACCACTTCTTAGCAAATTTCAATCAATTTTCAATCACATCTGTCGAGCATAGTCTGACCAAGCACGCGATATTATCGCAGCCTCACTTTTAAAGATTTGACTCGCATGGCTCAGTTGAAATGACCTAAATGCCCTGCTCCACATAATTATTTAATGACAGGGCGTAAATATTCTGCTCCTCACCAATAATGAATCCTAATTCTTTCACATCGTCGGTCTAAGTTACTATGATGAGTACACCTCACCTCAGAGATAATGTGTCATATCTATCATTCCAACGACCACAACGAGGGAACAACGTGTTGTAATTAGCTCAGGGGCCCGTCGCACTAAACATATTAGAGTTAAGATCATCTTAACTCGTTCTTATTTGCATTAGCATCATCTTAACTTTTCTAATGCAAATAAAAGAGAGTTAAGATAATCCTATTTTTTTTTATTCTTTGTGGGATGGGCCCCTGGTTATTACCACGTATTTTAAAGATGTGATGAGTTAGATCATGAAAGCTGTTCATCTGAGACATTTGATTACATGTACAAGTGAATCATAGCTTGGCGGCAATATGAAAACATATAATTCACCAGTGTGTACGCGAATCCCACACACAGCGAGGCAGTGGAATTTCTGTACAAACACGTATGTTATGTTCGATCAAGAGGACACGTAGCCTGCAAATTAAATATATTTATCAAAATAACGATCCATATAAATATAACGACTATGCTTTCAAACGGCCTAGGTATATTGCTGGCCAAAAACATCAAATCATCAGCTCTAGATCCTGGCGATCGAAAAATGTACAGACTTAGCATGTAAAGCTAACCTATATCTTTCCTAAATGATTTCTTACCTCAATGTTACAAGCTGTCTTGACCAATTGAAAAGGGTACCAGGCTACTTGACCATTTGGAGCTATTTCGGCCAGACCCACAGGGTCCAATGATCGAAAATACGGTATAGCTCCAGCACTGAAAAAATGATGTATCAGTGTAAAATATTGTGATATCTTAGATTTACTGTTTGAGTTTGTTCTATAATGAAAGTAATAATTGAATGTTGTGAGCGATATTTAACCATTAGTGCTGGTATCGTATGTATACGTCAGAATCTGTCGTCTGTAGACGTACGATTCTGACGTATAAAGACGGTCCCAGCGCAGAATTTTTTTCTAAAATATTTTTAATGGCAGTAGACCAATAACATAGATATTTAAATGAAGCAGAAAGAGCTAACCAAGACATTTATGATCGCAAAAAAATGGTTTCATCGCTTGTTCTGTAGATGTCAAGATTCTGACGTATAAAGACGGTCCCCGCTCTGAAAATAATTAATATATATTTCGTATCAGAGTAGACCCATAAAATAGGTATTCAAATAAAGCAGGAAGAGCTAACTAAGTCATTTATGATGATCTCAAATTGAAAAAAAATGATTTAATTGTTTATTCTGTAGACGTCAGATTCTGACGCATAAAGACGGTCATCGCGTTGAAAAATATACAATATTTCCAATGTAAGTAGACCCATAACATATGTAATTATATAAAGCTGAAAGTGCTAACTAAGATATTTACGATGATCTCAAATCGAGAAAAAAACTTTGACTCCCATCATTTTGAGTCTATTTCAAATTCAGAAATATGTACTGCAACCATTTAACAGTGTACGGTAGCAGATGCTCGTTTTGTGTCTGCTAACATATATCACACTTTGTAGTTTTTATTGTCAATTTATCTATTGTATATCAAGAAATACATTTATTTCTGGAATATGTGTTCGTTAACCTTACCAGTTTTGAAGGATTAAGTCTGGCAGCCACAAATCTAATGCCGTTACATAAGCAATACTTATGTTATATCTGTCCGGGTCCCACGTTAATCTGTTATCAGTCCAATTCTGATAGAAAATGTGAAAGAATAAAATAATGTATAGTCTAAACATATATAAATATCGTTGTTCATTTTGTTCTTAGCCGTAAAGTTAGCTTTTTACTTTATAAGTAAATAATAGAATAAATGATGATTGATTGATTGATTGATTGATTGATTGATTGATTGATTGATTGTTTGATTGTTTGATTGTTTGATTGACTGATTGATTAATTGATTGATTGATTGATTGATTGAATGATTGATTGAATGAATGTATCAATGACTGAATGAATGAATGAATGAATTAATGAATTAATGAATGAATGAATGAATGAATGAATGAATGAATGAATGAATGAATGAATGAATGAATGAATGAATGAATGAATGAATGAATGAATGAATGGGTTGAAGCATTAATGAATGAATTAATGAATCGATGAATGAATAAACAAGTGATCGGATACTCGAGTGAACAAATAAGTGGATGAACGAAAACAAATGAATGGGTGAGTGAGTTAATGAGTGAGTGTGTGAGTGAGTGAGTGAGTGAGTGAGTGCGTGAGTGAGTGAGTGAGTGAGTGAGTGAGTGAGTGAGTGAGTGAGTGAGTGAGTGAGTGAGTGAGTGAGTGAGTGAGTGAGTGAGTGAGTGAGTGAGTGAGTGAGTGAGTGAGTGAGTGAGTGAGTGAGTGAGTGAGTGAGTGAGTGAGTGAGTGAGTGAGTGAGTGAGTGAGTGAGTGAGTGAGTGAGTGAGTGAGTGAGTGAGTGAGTGAGTGAGTGAGTGAGTGAGTGAGTGAGTGAGTGAGTGAGTGAGTGAGTGAGTGACCTAGGTTTATCTGGGCCAGACACCTTTGTCATGATAGTGAGATGACTTACCACGGCCAGCCACATGACGCTTGTTAAAATCTGTTCCTTGGAATCCTAAAATTAGAGTTTGACATTTTTAAAACATGATATAATTTAGTGCTATATTATATCATGATTGTGAATTTTAATTTGCTAAATTATATAGTAAACTTATATTTTAATCAATAGCGTAAACTTAAAATCTGTACTTTTTAAGATGATAGATACATGTAGATAGTTATTTTGTCATGCTTCTGTTCAAATGTGTGGTTGTAGACATTAGTAGTGGTATATCTAATCTAACGATGCGACTATTTCATACCAATGTAAAGATACATGTATAAAAAATTGACGTTTCCAAATCCCTTACCAGGCCTATTATCTGCCACGGATTGAGAGACAGAGTGATGTCCAGGGGTTCATCGTCACCAACCTCCGGCAAAACGTGGGAATCGTAACCTCGCCGTAGGTCCTCGTACAGTCTGCAACGGGCAGTCCGCGTCTTATTTCCGATGTCTGTGTGACGATAGAAATTGTTTGATGATATGAATCATTTTATCATACAGACTTAAACTCGGATTCACATTAACCGTGATGAATGAATTTCGCGGATTTTCATGAAATTTTAAGAAGTATTTAAGAAGTTACACCATTTGACATGTAGTACATTAATACAATTTTTTCCCCCTATGAACGCACTAGCTTCGTCTCAGAATATTATTACATGTCAAATGTTCTAACTTCTAATGAAATTTTCAGGGTAGTCACGACATGAATGGACAATAGCGTGTGTAAAATTTCATGAAAATAGGTTGAGAATAATAATCCTGGTTGATGACTTTAATGTGAATCTGACTATAGAGTATCGGATGTCATGCTTATTATGTGTTGCGCGGTGTTTCATTGCTAGTAAAATACGTTATTATGTTTAACCCTTTAATCTCCGGTCCTGATTATATTCATTTTTCTTATTTTTGTTATTACTACCTTAAATACAAGCTTTTAAACATGTTAATGGTAAAACGTGACATCAATCAGCAAGATTTGAAAATAATTAACTTTCATTTTGTGAAATCTCAATAATTTTCATTCACGTGAAAGTGTGGATCGCGTCAGACATTATCTGTCATATCCAGGAAGCACCGTAACTAGTAGTCCAGGAGCCCAGAAAGTTTTATTTAGCATTGCGAGTACAAAACAGTTCAATTCCGCAAAGACACCGATTAGTAACTGGTTACTTGTCGAAGACACCCAGCAGTAACTGTCAAAAACAGTAACTGAGTACTTGTCGAAGACACCCAACAGTGGCTGTTAAAAGCAGTAACTGGTTCCTTGTCAAATACACCAAGAAGTAGCTGGTTACTCAAAAAAAAAACCCCAGCAGTATTTATGACCTGCCATGCAAGAAGGTACATTCCCGACTTTATTCCAATTATTTATGACGTCATTGAAAATGTAATTTTAATAGTTACATAACTGATTTAAAAAAATATATATATCATCAAACCATAAATAATAAATATTTTTCAAGAATTCTTTCAGTTAATCAAGCAGGAAGGACACGACTGTTAAATAGTTTAAAAATCATCAATGTTGATTTTTTGCCCTCACTGCCCTTTTCTTGTGGCTGGTTACATTTGCTTTGCAGTCACTGATGTTCGCATTTCTATGGCAGAATTATCACGTATTGTCAAGTATAATTGTTTTTTCTAACTTCACTACATTCAGCTACATTAGAAAATCAAATTCAATGAAATCCTCACATGTCTTGATCTCAAGCAGCATGTTAATTTTCCAACTCACGTTCATGGTCATTGGCTAGATCTTATCCAAAAGTCATATCCAAAATTGACGGTTATAAGACGAAATTGAACAAAGGAAAATATAGTTCCGAAAAATAAACAAAATTGATTATGAATCGTTCCATTCAGATATTCTAAATTCGGATCTAATAAAGAAACCAAAGAAATAACTCTCAGCACTCGGTCAACTGTATGATTATGTTCTTGGCTCTATTTTAGACAAATACGCTCATGCAAGTACAAAGACTCTACCCAGAAAACACCAACTCCATGTATGACTCAAGATATAATGAAGGCTGAAACCCTTCGTCACTATCTCGAACGAACATGGCTCAGATCTCACACAAATCTAGATCGTTCTCGCTACAAACATCAGTGACATCATTCATTCAATACTTTGAAACGACACATATTAAGGTGAAATAGCTGATTCTACACATCCTCACAACACTCACCTTCACAATTACAATCGATTCCAAATAAAATACACGTCAAGATAACCGTGATAATGTTAGGAAAATGTTTCATAGTGATAGTCAAATCATCTTCAGATGTGGATTCAGTTTGAGCATGATTTTCTATCCTTGCAAAATAAGTAGGGAACCAGTTGATAGATCATTATCAGCGTGTATTATCACTGTCACGTATAACACATAGCCGCTCATTTAACTTGGAGTCACCCATATTTATGATGTGGACATTGTTCCACCTGATGTTATTTCACTCCGCAGCAAATGCAAGGAAAGTAAATAGTCCACTATTGTTTGCGCTGCAAACATGCTTTGCTGAGCAAGTAATTAATGAAACAAGTCACCCGCCATTTCATTTCCATGGTTTCCATCTTTTCCATTGATCTCTAGATTACAATATAAAGAAACGAGCGTGTACAGAACAATGACATGTAGAAAAAAATTGCTTTTATGCTGATGATAGACCACAGACAACAATATAAACTTTACAGCGCGGGGATTGACCTCAGTCGACAGAATCTGACGTTTATAAACGCCAGATTCTGACGACTAAAGCCGATCCCCGCACTGTATAAGCAGGCAGCAGTGCGTACATGCGTGTCGGTCTTTGCTACAAAAGTTTCGCCTGGTCTGTTACCGTTCCTTCGGCAGGTACATTTCATGTGTCACATTTTGATAAGCTTTACACATAAGTAATTAGCTGAATTGAACTATGTGGCTTAAATCAAAAGCCACGCATGTTTTTATTCCCAGGGCCTCAACGGTGGCATATAGACACATAGTGGTGATTATCATAATATCAGCCTCGAAGAAAAGTATAATTAAAAAGAATCAGATTGGCAAAAGCATAAAAATTTATAGAGAAAATTGTAATACATATCGTGTAATTCCGTTATGAATCTCAATCACGATGGCTGAAAACTGCGTAAGCGCTAAAACTACGCTGAGATTTTCAGCTGTATCGATTGAAAACTTGAAAAAGAACAATTTTAAGCAAACAGAATTCATAGACACGCTCACAGATTGCTGTATAATACAGAAAATGTACTGTGACTGCAAATATGTATAGAATGTATAGCATCGAGAGTCCCACCGCTGTTGTGCATCTATCATGCACAGTTACCTGTTCCCGTTGCTAAATGTATTATATTGACAAGTTGGGAACCTCTTATTTTGGGCAGTGAGGTGTACCAAAATTCGTCATGGCGGCCAGTAATCATATAATGGCCGCCATCAGGGAGCTGGGAACACAATGGGATCAGCGTGAGATTTCGAGCTTATCTATCTGTCTGATCTATCATACCAACGGAAATAAAATGAAATGAAATGAATCGGGCTTTAGGCCACCTTTATGCACATATAGGCTAAACTGGGCCAGGAGAACCTCCTGAGGATGGTGAGATGATTGAGATTACACTGTCCTCCAGACACAGGATTCGAAATTCGAGTCCTGGCGGTCTGAAGCCGAGCACGCTACCTCTCGGTCACGGAGGCTCCCCACAATACTAACTTTCACACGTGGATGGGGAAGAAACATTTTTTGTTTTTTTTCAAACCACCGAGACTGGGAACCGAACCCCAAACTCTGGCGTGAAAGGCAGCGGTGCTAACCACTACCCTGGGGCCCCTGCCCATCATATCATCATACCAACGGAAACAAGCAAGCTATGCTCTCAGGCAGCTGTCAAGTGCTGTCTGATTGGCTGGTCTTGAGACGCGTGACATTCAAGGTATCTTGCTATTTAAAATAGCTGGACGCAATGCCCGATAAAGCAAGGTGGGTAAGATAAAAAAGTTTTGCTGTGGAAGATGGCTGTACTGCAAACAAGGGAAGCTGCAGCCTCCATATGTCTGGCTATTGCAGGGCCACACACTACACAATACAGCTCCCGCACCGGTACACTGACTGCCAGGGCAGTGTCAGTCTTGGGAAATAGGTCGGCCGTGGTAGCCTTACACAACCAGCAATAGGGAGTTTGTCAACAGGTCTCCCTCGTATGACGAATGGAGTTACCCTTAGCTATTGCTACTCTTGGGACTATCCGATCCGCGGATAGAGGAGCCACCATTGCAAAAAAACTATATGTCTGGGCATGCCTGGGGATAGGTCACATCTGTACATCATTCATCTCATCACAGAATTGCGCTGCTTTTATCGTATTACAATGTTACTTAAGTGACCATTAGTGCCGAGAAGTGATGTAAAACAATTATTTACTACTACTAATATTACAACCCGTGGTATCTGATGTTACCGACGGATCAATTTAACAATGCTATATATGCATATGAATATATATGCAATATGCTATTTTTAGCTAAAATGATAAAGAAAAACAAATTATTAAAATGCATATTTTTTATGGTAAAATGCCATTCTAGTGTCAAACCCAAGATGACGGCTATTTTGAATCTTGATGATTATTCTTAACTTTTAAAAAATATATGTCATATTTGTATGTAAATGTAATTAGTGTAGGCTACTTGATGTAATTGTTGTTATATCATGATCAGTTTACATCAACAACTACGTCAGTCGTATTTGAAATCATGTCAAACACCAATATGAAACGCTGTAGCAATATTGTGGACAATGCACTGGATTATAAGTTATGTTAACTAATCCACATACCCAAATACTTGCAATCATATGGAAATGAACCTTTTAACCAGTTCTGGCGTTTAAACAAATTTACTTAAACCGTTTGGTTGAAGTGAAAAAACGGTTATACCAATAATAAATAATGTAGGTAGAAGAATAACCAGCCTTTGACCAACGGCACATATTATATATATAACTGGTTTGACGGTCAATCTTCAAGTGACGAATCAGATAATGATGATAACGAGCTGATATAGTTATTATGCACAGCTACTAATACAATACCATTTGTCACTTTTTTAATTGATGTAGTAAGGTTTGATGGGGAAGGGGGAGGGGGGGTGCTTTCATTTATAATTAAAAAATATCAGTCATACATGTCAAATACTTGTTGATAATATATTGAGGCTAAATACGAGATGATTTTGATATATAAATTACATCAATGGGATAGGGAATAGTAGAGTTATTGCTATTTTAACACGAAATCGACGGTAAAACCAAAATAGTTTTTCACCTATTTTCTCGTTTTCTTCGCGATTAGTTGGAAAAGTATCAAACTGTTGGCACATATTGTTATGTTTATGTGTAAGTATTCTGATTCCTTGTATGTGGGATAAAAAAATGCTTAGCTACATTATTGGCATTATTCGCTTTTTTTGTGATTTTGGGAAAATACGTTCAAATATTTTGACGGTACCCAAGTTTAAAGCTGAATTCTAAGAATTTGTAAGACTTGGTTATTTGAATTCCTGACATACTTCTACAATAGCAGCAATCATCAGACCGTTTGCACTCGAAAACATAAATGAACGTGTCTGAGCTCTGGGACCTAATTGTTTAATGGGCCTACGGCTGCGATTTTTGAATGTCTACAGTTAACTCTATTGTCTCTGTTACCTAACATAAAACATCGCTCGGCTTTAAATATGTATGAGTATTGCCTGATTTTAACAAAGAAAAATTAGATAAAGTTTTTCATTTATTAAGTAGAAGACATCTCAACTAAAAGCCTCAAACATTAAAAATATCAACATTATTTTATTCAATTACGAGGCTTTATTAGACAGTAACACTAACTGTCTGGACAAAGCCAATAACACTAATACAAAATAGCATCACTCTCAACTGAGTGAACAATCTGATTACAATAATTTAAACCATGGTATCGCATCACAGATAATTGCACCCGTCGCCCTCGAGTGGCGTGATGTCTGTAGATCCGACATGCCCATAGAATTATTGTTGGTATAAATAATGGATAGATGGTTATGTATTATTCAAGGAGTTTTAATTTGGTATTCAGAAGTAAATCAATATATTGATTTATCAAGCTGACAAATTGCCGTAGCTTATGAAATGATGCTACACTCTTTTGTAACTATTCATGCTCTGAATTATAAAATTTAAATTTTTAATACACAGCAAATAAGATACATTTCACCATTGCATTTCTACCTCCAAAAACTCGAAGAGCGACTGTCACATGGCGAGATCAGCCAATCATCGCCGTCATTCATACTTGGGCCGTCGTTTTCAGCTTGTCTGTCCCTCAGACAATCACATTTAAAGGAGCAGCATCCACTACAAGCCCAGAATTGATCACGTGTAGTTAATGACTTCAAGTAAAGTGGATGACAAATTAAGTAAAGTTGCCGTATACTTTTAAGCAAATGTTCGTTCTAAAGTTAGGTGTCAGGCGTTACGTTAGTTTTCAGGGATGCAATAAGAAATCGTTTAACTGGAATCCTGATAACACGTTTCCGTCAGACAAACAAATTGGGCGACCCAATTCTGCCTTGCAAAGACAAAATGCAGTAGCTGATTAGCTCTCAAGTAAGCAGTTAATACATTTTACCTTTGCCAGGGATAGTTATAAATATTACAATCATAATCCAATATATGGCATGCTGTATGCTGATGAGCTCGTAACTAACCAGTTAATACACGATATTGAAACTGTGGAGGCTCAATGTTGGGGTAAGTAGGAGACGTTGACAACCATTTAGTCACTATAGGGCAATACGTTTCCTGTTTAGAGGGCATCTTATGACATTGACCCTATGGTGGCTCAGTGCTGGCCACCGTATACGACGCCGTCCTAACATGCAGCCTTCACACTTAATCATTTCGAGCCTGAGTTTACCATTGAAATCTTTGCAGACCCAAATCCTCCACTAATAAGTTCCCGGACAGGGGTACCATTAAGTTTAGGCACAGGGAATCCTTTAGATACAGGAAATCACTCAGGGATTGGAAATTATATGGGTAGGCCTACAACATTTTTTTTATTACGGGAAATCCTTTAGTGGCCTACATGGAATTGATTTTTATGCATCTCGGGGAACAAAAAGGTTAATAATGTGTCGACAGCAACCTGACTGTCTGAACAGATAGTTCAGTAATATTGACTATTGGTGATGAAATATTTAGGACAGAAATCAAACTTTGCAGAAATACTCCAAATTCTCAACCAAGGCTTTTCCACCCCTGGAAACTTTGAGATATATCTGGAAAGCTTTACTATAGTATTGTGTGCTACTCTGTCAATTTTGTCCTCACTTTTTCGCACCTTTCAGATATTATTGATCTATATTGCTACACTAAGGTGTGCACGAAAACGCATACAAATTGCCTTAAATTGTAATTTAACACAGTCATTATGTGGCGTTGGCTTAAAAACTGTTAAGGTGGATTTCCGTATTTAAGTGTTTGATATGACAGGTCCTTGGGATTAGCGTGACTTTCAAATATCTTGTCCGAGACGGTTTTGGGCGAGAAGTAGTCAAAACTCTCAACTTCCAATCCCAAAATCGTAATCCAAAATTGACAAAATAGACCTTATGTTGTTTGCTGTGACGAAGCGAAAAAAGACACGTAGTTGTGCTCAATCTCGTGTTTGCTTATTTGTAAGCACGACCTGACGACAGAACATAAGCATTGATTGCTGTTGGTAGTTCAGGGTGTAAATTATAAAACATGCTAAGGTATGTATAATCGACCCCTCTCTCTAGTACCCGCCATGACAAATTACGCCTAACTTGCTTCGCCACAGATGTGATCAGGGTATCTCTCTAGCGAGTCTCGAATTGATCAATGTTTTGGTCGAAATCACAGCAAAGTTATTATGACAACAACACGACCTGCAACATGCTGTTAAATGTATTCTCCATGGTATTATTTATCGGTCAAATATTAGCAGTTGATTTATCAATTTATCCGACTGGTGCCATTCTAGTCAGAGGCAACTATATCAGGTGTAAAGATGTTGATCTTCATAGGGAGAGTAGTGTGTGTGAAATCCACGATCAGGAAGATGAGAGGAAGATAGAGGGATTTGGTTTATCAGGATGCTATGGATCCACCTTGTCATGTGCAGAAGGTGATATCAAGACGTGTATGCCTCTCATGACAATCAACAATCTACATTACCAGTGCTTCTGTCATTCCATAGAAACTGATACTAATATTGAATACGCTTATTATTGGTCAGCTTGGATGATTTTGGAGAAACATTTCCGTGTTTTCCGGTACAAGCGGCAGTTGATGGTTGACAATGGAGGCACATCCTTGGTTGATGAATACAGTAGAATTTACGATCCTGTGATTTACATTGTGGCAAACACTAGTTTATCACCAGAGATCGTATACAGCGCTTCATCTCAACACAGCACTGCATTTCGACCTGAAAAAGCACGTATAGATTACTTTGGTGGACACTGTTCATGGGCTGCAGGTGGTGACCCAAATCCGTGGCTGAAGATCAGTTTGCCAAGTCCATTTGCCGTGGTCGGTGTGTACACAATGCAGAGATGTGATTGGCTACAATACCCGACAGTGGTTGACGTGACAACATCCACTGATGATGAAACCTGGCAGGATGTAGTTATAGCAGAGGACATATCTACACGTTACAGCTCTTATGATAACAATGGATCCGTCAGTATCTGGTTTTCTACCCGATTTATATCACGATATTGGAAAATATTTATAATTAGTTATGTAACCTACCCGTCCATGAGATGTGACTTGATCGGGCATCCTGTGCTGTAAACTGTGTCAAACACGTCTTTATCACCCGCCACCGTATACAGTGCATCCTCTGAATACGGCTCAAGATGGGCAGCTCAAAATGCACATCTAGACTACTTTGGCGAATTTTGCGGCTGGTCTGCAGCAGGCGCTGACAAGGATTATCCATGGCTGAAGATCAGCTTACCAATCCCTTACATCGTGGTCGGTGTCTACATAATGCAGAGGTGTGACTTTCTACAATATCCCAAAGTAGTCGACGTAAGAACATCCAATGATGATGAAACCTGGCAAGATGTAGTTATAGCTGAGGACATATCTACACGTTACAGCTCTTATGATGGATCTGTCAGCATTTGGTTTTCTACCACGTTTAGCTCACGGTATTGGGAAATATCAATTGTGAGTTATGTACGCCACCCGTTTATGAAATGTGATTTGCTAGGCTATTATAGTCCAGGGTAGTTAAGAACATGGGAACTAATTGCAACATAATCTTTTTTGATTTTTTTAAACTCATCAACATATCACAATGACCCTAATAGTCCTAATCTAGAAATGTTTTCATGAGAGTACGCTAAAATGACTAAATAGTGCTTATAACTCACCCACATCATAGGATCTTTCGAAAAGGTAACTGTGTGTTATCCAGATACATTTGAAATATTCATAAATACAAAATAAATGAGAATATAAGTAAGGCTCCGATAAAAAACAATGTCTTTTTAGTTTTGGTGTGCAATATTTGGAAAATATGAATATATTGTTTAAAGTTGGAAAACATTTTATTTTGAAACAGCAGCTACACATTTTGTGAGACAAAAGAAGAAAGACAGTAGGCCTAATTAAGAAAACACATTTCATGGGGCTGCTGGTATACTTCTGTCATCATCGGTATTAGATGATAATCAACCAATCAATATGCGTTCAATGATCTATGTAATGTATTTCATTCTCTCGTGGTATCTTAAGATGACTGAGATAAGTTTTTTATGAATTTCTCGAAAAATAGTGATTTTCGCTATTTGAGCTTGAAAAAAAAGCATAGAAAATTACTCTTGCAAGACATGTATTTCCTGAAAATGAACCCACATATCAAAAGTTAGCCATTCACTAGCCCCTACTAAAATGCAGCATAAAAGTCAAGAAAAATATGCTGACATTGTCTGTGTTTTTTTTCTAAAATAGTTTACCATGGGCTCAAATTTGGTTGACACCAGCCTTAACATACATTTATACGATAGATGATATAATAATTAGCATATTACATGCTTTAGATGTAATTTGAATAGACATTATTATTAATTTACCATGTGTATATTTGGTGTATATTGGACGCCATTTTGAAAGAAATGGCTATACAACGGTCATCTGAATTTTTAGGTCTTGGAACTTTCTTGGTCCCTATACAATACTGAGTTAAAAAATGCAAAAATCGCTTCTGTCGGAACTTGTCTCACCTCAAATCATAAATGCCCTGGACTAAGATACTTTATTACTGTTTGTATATGACTACTTTCCCTCAGCGGGAATGATCAGAGCATCCTGACAACAACAACTACATATAGATATAATATATCGGCCTGTGTATCTCTCTTATAGTTACTTGTATATTTGCATTTTACATGGTTATCAGCAGGAAACATGCTTCTCTTCGCCTCCGAACCAAAAGACGAGCTTACAGACTATAATCAGTCTTTCAATCATCATTTTGATATGGTATAGAGCACACGTGGATTAAGCAGATATATTTGGATTGCTTTTTTTCAAATTTACGTTTTTATTTTTTACTCGATAAGAGCCACTTTTTAAATATAAAGCACAGCCTGCATACAGTCTGTACACTTATTTGTATATATGCCACATTTTAGATGTGTACACAGCTATATGTACACTTATTGACGGTCTATGTACATGTATGTCTCAGTAATGAGACTAAATCGAGCATTCAACGCAGCCATCTCAATAGAGAGTAATTAGAAACAATGTATAAAATATTTCGGTTTGCCTAAAATTAAAAAGTCAAATATCGACCCACTTCAACCATTCTTCGCACAGTTATCAAAATTTAAATCGTTCTCTGTGTATGAAATATAAGAGGTATGCATAACAATAAGTATAACAATATGTATGTATTTTACTAAGTTTTGTTAAAATTAAAATTGCAACATCGTGGGTGGCTTTGCTGCAAACTGATTAAATATGTGTTAACCATAATAAATCAATGGAAAGCCCCAAACCCAGATTTTAAGGAATTATAATTATGTCACTAACCAATTGTAGGCTATACCATCTCAATTCAATGATTCCATTGATTAAACATGGCAACTAGAGTTAGCATAAATTTCAGTTTTGTATTCCTATTCATCTTATGCGAAACAATTGAAACTCCGGGAAGAATATATCGCTGGTTCAAAACAATATTATGTAAAATTGCCATTGTTTACTGTAGAGGGTGCAAGTTAATGGGATGTTCGATTGACATAGATGTGCTCTGGAGAACTGCAGATAACTCTCGCATTTTTAAAACATTTACGTGCAAGATCGTGTTAACTGAAAAAAAAGATCTGATGGATTATAATCTGTATGCTTTGTCAACACATCTTCACTCTGCCATGTGATTTGCGGCACGCAATCCCATGGCCTCACGTTATACTGTCATCTGCCCAGATACAAATTTATCTTCGGACCAATCACATTGGTAAGCAACGTGAACAAATCGTCTGACCCCGGGTGTGACTGTCTAGAAAATCTGTGCCGCGCATTGTGAGTGGTCACTGCTGACGTCATTCACATGCACTAATAAATATTCATGTTAAGATACCCCTCTCTACTATACAGTTCCCGTACACACTAGTTGTCCAGGCTTGAGCTGTGCTCTGCGTGTATTAAGACTGGACTGGTGCAGATGTGTCAACATAACATATCATAACTATATTATTTCTAAACATCGTTCAAAATGGATGTCCATTGGTCAAATTACATTTTGTCAAACATTGACGACGCATCAAGCAAGAATGATAGTGTCACTTTTTTATTATCACAATGGTCATGTATGTAGATTCAGAAGAATAATGTTGTTCATTACCAGATGCTGCTCTCTATTTGACATGTAAATTACGAGTAAATTTGGGATATATTTTTCTGTGATTCCTGCTCTCACTAATATACCAACAACAACAATTTATATCTACTTTATCACCATTGATGATCTCTGTTCTTCATATTTCAGCCAGATACTTTATTATTGTTTGTATATACGTCCCTTCTACGAGAAGGATCAGGGCATCTGGACACAAACAACTAAATATGTATAATATATCGGCACGTGTATTTCTCTTATAGTTACTTATATTCTTGCAATATATTAGTAATAGAAGTGGTGGTTAGGCCAAGTGGTTTTGGGGCGTAGAGGTGCTTCTCGCCAAGTGGTTTTGGGGCGTGGAGAGGCTTCTGTTCGCCTCCGAACCAAAAGACGAAATTAAAGAATAATCGGTCTTTCAACAACAATTTTGATTTGGCATAGTATACTTTTGATCGTACCTCTGTATTCGGTGGATTGACTTGGATTGTTTTTATCGAATAAATTTGATGTTATAAAAATTATACTTGATTGCTAATAAAATGTTATAATGTTACAATGCTTTTAAAAAATATAAACTTGATTGTTGTTTTTAGAATACATTATGTTATGAAAATTCTACTTGATCAGTGCACCTTTGTAAATATACAGCACAGTAAACATGGTCACTGGGATTAAAGTGAGCATTCAACGCATCTGAATAGATATAGTAGGATCAATATACCACGCGTATATACCCGAACCTTAGAAAATAACAAGAAACGTTTTATGCCAGAAATCCATATTATATGACCATGGGTCATGGGAAAGGGTAGATATGACGGCACCAAAACTAAAACGCTAATCATTTTTAATGAATTTATGCTTTCTGGGATGAGTTGGTTATCCCAGACGCCCGAAAAACCACAACCTTCCAATTTATCTGTCACGGTTAAAAGCCACGGGGACTTATATATATTCTGATTGCATAGATTAAAAAATAATTGATACAAAACATTTGACAGTTGTGGTGTATTGTGCTCTTACATATTCTAGCCCGAAACATAAAATGTTGAGATAGCTTTGTAACTATCCAACAAATATCAGGTCTGGTACATACCATAACATATATAAAATACTAACAAATTCAGAAAATTGTTTAGCATCAGCTAATTCATCATGGAGTAGTCCTAGGTTTACCTTCTGACATGGAGTAGTCATAGGTTTACCTTCTAGATTTCATTCAAGTAAACATTTTGATTCATAGTTACAACACCTTCAGTCTGCAAAAAAATAATTCCTAAAAAATAGGACAGTTTACCCAAGTCTTTCATATTACATTTCTGTTTCAAAATTTCCTTTACATCATTAAGAATGTCAACAGACGGTACTGCAATAATAAAGTCATCTACCCATATAAGAATAACAATCATGGGTTTGTGTACTTTTATTCTTTATGTACATAAATAGTTGTTTAACATGCTATTCCAATTTCTACCTGACTGCTTTAAGCCATAGAGTGATTTTTTGACTTTGTATACCAATCTATTATAATCATTTGATGGAATTTCAAAACCTTTAGCTTGTTCCATAAATATTTAAAAATCAAGTGGTACATGCCAATAGGCTGTTTTCACATCCATTTGGCGAAAAATTAAATTATATTGAACAGCAATTTGCATTAACAAACGTATAGTTACAAGGTTTGCAGTTCGAATTTGCAGTTTTAACTTTTAACGTTTGGTGTCACCCGGAAGGGGGGTTTAAGCCACTATTATTTTCACATAACTGGACTACTCAGGGGCCAGAATCAATCTGTTGATCAGGTAAAAAAAACTGCCGCTGCTTTACTGAAATATAGCTAAAAATGTACATTACCTATGTGCGATTTTGGTCCAACTTTGAGAAATCGAGCATATTACACAGTTTTGCCCACTGGGTAGTCAAATTTTGACCTATATCAATATATGTAATATCAATAGAAAGCTACTGGCAGAGGAATTCACATGAATGTAAAAATGTTTTTTGTCTGTTCAATGACAAAATGCACAATAGATCTTTAAGTTCGTATTTCATCATGTAATTTTACCTAGTTTTCATACTTTTTCAGTAAATAGTCAAAATACTTTTTTTCTCAGCCGATTTGTGTATGGTACAGATGTTTAGTTTTGATTCAAACAGAACTAGTGGTGAATTAAAATAAACCCTTTTGGAATAAAAATAATGAGTTATGTGAACATAGTCTGTTACTCGCTTTTTTGGTTAGACGTAGAATCTGACCCCTATGTTCCGGCTCGAATTTTTTTACCGTGTCTCACATTATTGCCCTCTGAGTATTCAAAATTTAAACTATATCAATATATTTGATAACAATAGAAACCTACAAGCGCAGGCCTTCACATGGGTGTAAAATATTTTGTGTCCGATCATTGACAAATGCACAAGAGAGTTTTAAGATGGTATTTTAACCATTCGTATGTTTTTTTTTTTCATATATTTACAGTCAATAGTCAAAATACTTTTCCATCAGCTAATTTTTGTATGGTATACATGTTTAGTTGTGATTAAAATATTTCTAGAACTATTGTTGACATAAAATAAAAACATTTGGAATAAAAAGAATGAGTTATGTGAACATATTACATGCTTTTTTTGGTGAGAGCTTTTCTTTGGGCTTGGAAAATTGACTGTATCTAACAGTTTTGCTCTATATCAATATATTTATTATCACTGCCACAGGCCTTCACATTGATGTAAAATAGCTTGTGTATAATAATTGACAAATACACAAGAGAGCTTTAAGTTGATACTTAAACCCTTAATTTTACCTATTTTTCATACTTTTCAGTAAATAGTCATGATACATTTCTCTGATTTTTGTATAAATAAATGTTTAGTTTTAATGTTCTACAACTATTGTTGACTAAAAATAAACACATTTAGAATTTAAAAAATAATATACTATTTGAACACCTTACACACTGATATCAGTTGAAAGTCACTATCAAGGGTTTCAACGTGGATACAGAATATTTTATTTCTGTTGAATACGAAATTTACAACAAAGCGCTAAGTGTGTATTTTATCCATCTCATGTTAACTTTATATGATATAAATGTTTGTTATTACTTTTACATTCTCTGAGGCCATTTTTTCAAAAAGTATTTTGACCACTGATGAAGTGATCACAGCCACTTTACAAGTTATCTCAGCCAAGAAGTGTTCTTGGCCACTGAAGAAGTGATCACAGCCAGCTTATAAATTATCTACTACAGTTCTTGGCTACTGATTAAAAGTCATTACAATAACTTAAAACGTTCTATCTGCCACTACAAAAGTGTTCCTGGCCACTGAAGAAGTGATTACAATGACTTTAAAGTTATATCTGCTTCTACAAAAATGATCTTGGTCACTGAAGAAGTGCTCACAGCGACTTTACAGTTATCTCAGCCACTACAACAGTGATCTTGGCCACTGAAGAAGTTTTCTCAGCCACTTTAAAAGGTATCTCATCCACTACAAAAGTGATCTTGACCACTGGAGAATTGACCACAACAACCTTAGTGGACCTCAGTGGACAAGATTAGTTTGTTTGTGGCGAAGATCACCTTTGTGGTGATCGAGATATTTTTAAAATGGATGTGATGGCTTCTTATGTGGCTAAGAGCACTTTTGTAGTGGCCGAGATAACTTTTTAAGGGACTGACATAAAATTGTTAGTGTCCGATAGTCCTTTTGTAGCGGTCTAGATAGCTTTTAAAGTGAATGTGATCCTTTTGTAGTGGCTGATATCACTTCTTTCGTGGCCAAGAGCACTGTTTTAGTGGCTGAGATCATTTTCAAAGTTATTGTAATCGTTTCTTCAGTGGTCAAGATCATTTTTGTAGTCGTTTAGATATTTTGTAAAGTGGCTGTGATCACTTCTGCAATGGCCCAGATCACGTTATAGTGGCTTAAATAATCTTCAAATTGGCTGACACCAGTCTGTTAGTGGTCAAGATCACCTTTGTAGTGGCTGAGATAACTTCTCAAGTGGCTATGGCCACTTCTTCAATGGCCAAGATAACTTTTGTATTGGCGAGACAATTTTTAAGTTGCTGTGTTCACTTCTTGAGTGACCAAGATTACATTTGTGGCTGAGATAACTTTTAAAGTCGCTGTGTTCACTTCTTCAGTGGCCAAGATAACTTTTGTAGTGGCTGAGACATCTTTAAAAATGGCCGTGATCACTTATTCAGTCATCAAGATAACTTTTGAAAAATGGCTCCAAAGAATGTAAAAGAAATCACAAACATTTGTACTATATAAAGTTAACATGAGCGGGAAACGTTGGACAGTGTTCAAATGGAGGGATAAAATACAAACTTTGTTGTACATTTCGTATTTAGCAGGACTAAAATATTATGTATCGACGTTAACGTCCTTGATTACCTGATATCAATGATGTTGGTACATTTTTTTCTTTTTGGGTACCAAGTACTCATCGGACAAACATGTGAAACACTGTCATTTTCCCCGGGCTGGAAGTAAAGTGCCCACATTTAACATCCAACCCAAAAAGTGTGTGGAATGTTTAAATAGCTCATTATTTTTTATTCCAAATGGGTTCATTTAAAGTTCACAATAGTTCTAGAATTTTTTTGCACTAAAATTAAATATTTATTATACACAAAAATGAGTTGAGAGGAAAGTATTTTGACTATTTACTGTAAAAAGTATGAACAATAGGTAAAATTAAGTGTTAAAGTACTAACTTAAATCTCGTTTGTGCATTTGTCAAATATTAGACACAAAATATTTTATATCCGTGGCCTGCGCCAGTAGCTTTCTATTGATATCAAATATATTGATATAGCCCAAAATTTGACTACTCAAAACTGTTTTCCTGAGCCCAAAGAATAGCGCGCAAATTTTATGTCTAACCAAAAAAGCATGTGATATGGGTTAATTTGAAGTAAACAATAGTTCTATAACATGTTTGAATCAAAATTAAACATGTATACCATACATCAATGCGAAGGCCTGCGCCAGTAGCTTTCTATTGATGTCAAATATATTGATATAGTTCAAAATTTGACTACTCAGTGGGCAATACTGTGAGACACTGTCAATTGTCTCGAGCTTGAAGAAAAGTGAGCAAATTTTACGTCTATCCAAAAAAGCGAGTAATAAGTTCACATAACTCATTATTTTTATGCCAAATAGGTTTATTTTAATTCAACAATAGTTCTACAACATGTTTGAATCAAAACTAAACATTTGTACCATACAAAAACCGACTGAGAGAAACGTATTTTGACTACTTACTGAAAAAAGTATGAAAAATAGGTAAAATCACGTAATAAAATACCAGCTTAAAGCTCAATTGTGCATTTGTCATTGATCGGACACACAATTATACATCCATGTGAATGCATGTGCCAGTAGCTCTCTATTGATATTGAATATATATTGATAAAGCTCAAAATTTGATTACTCAGTGGGCGAAAATGTGTAACACGCCCAATTTCTCAAAATCGGACCAAAATCGTACATAGGTAATGTACATTTTTGGACATATTTAAGTAAAGCAGCGGCAGTGATCAACAGGTTGATTCTGGCCCATGAGTAGTCCAGCTATGCGAAAATATTAGTGGTTTGAATTCCATTTCCGGGTGACACCTTACCCCCAGCCACGTCTGGTCTACAACAAATGACAGGGCATCTCGGAAACCTTCCTTTGCTCTAGGAGTGATTGCAATGAACATATTCAAGCAATTCAGTCGCTCGCCTATTTGCATTGCGATTTCGAAACTTCAGCATTTTATTTTGGATGCAAATTTTACAAGCAAAATTAGCTGTATTGGTAATTTTCATACCTTCTACTACTTTTTCAAGATATAATATATCATTGGTATTACAATGACCCATAATTCTGTGCCATTCTTTCATAGTAAGAGAATGTACATTTCAGTGGTAACCATGGCTTTATTCAAATAATACAATCTACCCCGCTGCTTTATGTTAAAAAAACAGTACAATCTAGAGCTTCCAACTCTGTTGATTTGGGATCAAATACTACACTCACACCATTTTCTGTTGCAGCGTGAGCAGAAACAAATTGTTGTTTAAATGATGGAATGTAATGAGTATTTTCTATAATCAAATTATGTAAATTGTTCTTAGTATCATGCAGTGAAATACTGGCTCTACCTCTATAATTTACAATACCATCTGTCCGGTTACCATCAGCTAGCTCAATAAAATGTGTATCTGGTATGAAGCTGTCATTAAAACTAGTGAATTTGATTTATTTGTCACAATATGAGCGGTCGCACCACAGTCCACCAACGAATTGTCTTTACACATGTTGATGTCGCACACACCATCAAAACTTACTTTGGAGGAAAACGTGTGAACGTCAGGCGGTTCAGCTTGTAGTTTTTACAATTTTTTTACGACATTGATTTGTGTAGTGGGAGCCCACTTTACAATGGTTGCACAACTTTGAAGATCCCCTTTCAATTTATACACACGCAAAAGATTTGTATCCTTTTCGGTCGCACTTGAAGCTTTTAAAGTCTCAAGGCCTCTAATTTACACTTTCTGTTTTTTGAAACAATATCATGTCTCTCATTTTCACGGATTATTTTTCCATATCCTCCTAGCTTCACAGAGCCACTTTGAATTCACTAAAACCCATTGTTGGTTCTTTCTGTGTTAAAATAGTGATAAAGGTATTTCATTTTTGAGGCAGTCCCTTTGTGATCATAACAACAAGCAGTGAATCACTCACTGTCTCACCAACCTGCTTCAACGAATTTGCTGCTATTAAATCAGCATGGGGCTAGCATATCTTGTTTGGTGATTATTTACATGAATAAGCGCAGTGAATCTCCATCTGGTGTAGGTCTAACAGCATGACCCACATCACACTTCGCAACCTTTTCCACGACCTCTTCCACGTCCACCTCCACCTTTCAACATGCCTCCAGGTGCCACAGAACGCTTCACAATATAATCTGAATGACTTTTTACTTGATGTTCATCAGGTCTTCCTGCACGACCTCTTCCACGTCCACCTCCACGCTTCAACATGCCTCCAGGTGCTGCAGAACGTTTCACAATATTATCTGGATTACTTTCTACTTGATGTTGATCAACTCTTTCCACACGACGCTCTCCAGTCTCATTTGGTGCTGCCTGATTTGTATCTGGTGACATGAGCAGCAGGCTGGCTGACACAAGTAACCATGATAAAATCATTATATGGGATTTTCGGGTTCCAGTCCTGTACACTAAGAAATCTCACACTGAGAAATCAATCAGGTCTGTTATCAAGTGTTCACTCTGAGAAATGTTGCGAGAAAACACACATGCAGCGCCTGTAATAACCGTATAATGCGCACCTTTCTCATAAACAACGCATATATAATTCGTGTTTGCTGGGTTGACGCGTGGGATATAGTGGTAGGAGGGGTGTTGTAGGCCTACTCGTTTGATCAGATGTTTGACAGATTGTAGATAAAAAATAATGCTGGCTGAATGACACCGGCAATCAGATTAAACGTCATTCACCACTATTATCATTTTTATCATCTCCATTTGTATTATGAACGTGGCTTAAAAGGTTAGGGTTTCGTTATGGAGGAGCAGCTTCAATGGGGTGAGCGTTACAATCCCATAAACTCAACTTACATATTGTCAAAACAAAAATGTTACTTCATTATACACTCACATGTAGGTACCATAATTATGTTGTTCGGAAGATATTTTTTGACAAACTGCAGTGAATTTTCCCGCTCATCTTTGAATTTCATCTTTGGTTTCATGAAGTAACTCTGAAAAAAAGTGCTTATCATAACGTTTTGCCTATACCTTCATTACAGGAATATATAAACCTTTATTTTCGTCGTCGGATGCAATTATAACTGTCAAATATGAAGATCATAGATCAAGCCATTTAAAAAAAGTGTGTATGACAAGATTGTCTGGTGACAAACTTCAATGAGCCTAAATCAAGCCGAGGCAATTCGTGCATGACTAATATCAATTTGTACAGCAAATATGAAGTTGTGCATTCACAATTCATGTGCATGCTCATCGATGCACGCTTGTGACCCCATTGGATATGTAAGGGGCAGAAGCGTGGATAATTGAAAATTGAACAATAATCGAGCGATTGCACTGGACATTTTGCAAATGTATTTATCTTTGAATACATGTATATACACAAATATGGTCTACGTCGAAGCAGGTGATATACCGATTGGTTTATGTGTTATGTGTAAAACTATTAAATACTGAAGTGGATTAACAACATGGCAAACTATGAAGTTTTTTATTTATAAGTTTATATATAGTCTACACACAAATAATATCTACCATTCTCTGTGAATATTACTTGTTAAGAAAATAGTATGTGATTGTGGTTTCTCAGAGGTCTGATAAAGCCAAACTATTCCCACTAGGATCAACCTGTTTAACAAAACTATCTTACAGCGTCTTCAGAATCAGTTTATACAGCAATAAAACTCCGTTAACTTCAGAATGTTTCAACTAATTAATCTACGACGAGCACTTCTGCTTTGTAAATTTATATAGCGAAATCATAGACTTCCTGTTGAAAAATCTAGACACAATTCAGAAGACAGAAATTTAAGATGCTGTACTTTTTGCCTCATGAACGGAGTATCATTATGTAATGAATGTCCTTTTTTGCTGAACAGATAATATTATTACAAAGCAAACTCATATTCACACATCCCTCGATTTTTACTTATACAAATGTTATAAATGCTCGTTGAACTAAATTACTGAAACTATCTAAACTTGTACAAATTATGGTTAAGGATTGCACTGATAAAAAACAATTGCTGTAATTCCACTGTATGCCTTCCAGGAAAGCAAATGATCATGTATAACGTTTGTATATATCTCACATGTCTTAACAAGATTAAGAGAATAATCTTGATTTGATTTGATACGGGTACTAGATATAAAAATTCTATCTAACATCATTTTACAAAATCAGGCCTCAGATGTTTTTTAACATCGATATTATGTTATAATAATAAAAATGTGAGTATTTATGTAGCGTACATATCCAATCTAGGACGCTTTGCATCATATTATCCCTGGTCATGTGGCGCTAGGAACTTTTCGTACAATAATTGCCATTTCTGTCCCACCAGGTACTCATTAACACCGGAGTGAAGTGAAACACTTGAAGTTAAAGTGCCTTGGCCAAAAACATAACATTGTTACAATTACAATATTTGTAATTAATAGATGGAGAGAAACGAGATATTTATATGAAAATCCCGCACCCAGGGAGCATTGAACTCACGAGGCAGGTAGCAAAAAATTGCAAAAACGCTACGTTCTAACCATTGTGCCACGTCCATCTCCTCGTTGTTGTTATTTCTCAGCAAACACGAGACGTTCACCCAAATTTGGGCCAGCGTCACAGGCTAACATCAATAGTACGTCTCGAGTTATAAGGGCAGGTGAATATCAAATGAAAAATATATTTTCTAATAATACTAATAACAATAACAAACTTCAATGGCGCCTAAATCCTCGGTGATTCGAGCTCAGAGGCGCGACAAACATGAACGTAATCTGACTCATAGTTCCAAAACCTTTTGCGTTTGACGTCTGGGATAACCGGACCACCAAGGTTTTAAATCGGAAAAGCCTGACAAAAAAAAATAGTTTTCAATTTGTGTTTTCGCAAAGCGAATTTCTAAAGAAAGTGCATTCCAAAGTATAGATGCAGCAACAGAAAAGGCCCTGCTTCCTACCACGGTTCTGACTCGTGGAACATTCAGCTGATCTAGATCACTGGAACAAAGTGTCCGTACCTTTTGCGATGGCTGAAGCATGGTTGTCCACTGGTCAGAGCATGTTAGGTCAGGAAACACAATTATGTTTGGACCTTATGGTCCAAACATGTTGGAGTCGCAAAGCAACTTTCTTCATCTTATTATGTTTGGACCTTATGGTCCAAACATGTTGGAGTCGCAAAGCAACTTTCTTCATCTTATTATTATTATTATCTTTCTTAGTCCGCGATTACAGAGACAGTTTACAAGTAATCTACTTCAAACCTCGGCACAATGGTCCTTAGGTATACATCTTCCAGACGAGACCTTTTTTTCATTTATCGCGATAGTGGATCTGGATTTGATCCAGATTTCATAAATCCACTATATGGATTACCATTGACCATTTTTGCAAGGGCTATTTATCCTTCAGTTTAGGAGTAATCGACGTCAAACTTTGGCACAATGATCCTTAGGTATTCAGGTACCAGGCTATATCTTTTTTCAGCGATCCCGCTAGTGGATCCAGAATTGTTCAGGATTTAGTAAATCCACTATGTGTAATAATGTTGGTAGAGTGATTTACATGTCGGTTGATCAATTCAATAGGAGAGTCGGTCAACACAAAGCGTCTTTGTTATGTGGACGCCGCGGTATGGTGGTGGCTTGTACCGGGCTTCCCGACCGTCTTGACCCTCTAATTACCAGGGGGTAATAATTAAAATACATATGTATATCCAATAATGTTTCAGTGATGGGCCAGCGTCGCGAACAGTGGCCCAGCATTGAACCAACATTGGGTGTTTAATATCAATAGTAGCAACATTTTAAATGCTAGATTTAAATATCAAAATAACAGTTGTAATTGCAGAGAATTGTTCTAAATGTCTCAAATGCCCGAAATGTAAAAATGTTTCAAATGTTCCAAATGGTCTAAATGCTCCAAAATTTCCAAATGTGCCACATGTGCCATATGTGCCAAATGTGCCAATTGTGCCAATTGTGTCAAATGTGCCAATTGTGCCAAATGTGCCAATTGTGCCAAATGTGCTAAATGTGCCAATTGTGCCTAATGTGCCAATTGTGCCGAATATGGCAAATGTTATGATTGTGCCAATTGTGCCAAATGGGCCAATTGTGCCACATGTGCCATATGTGCCAAATGTGCCAATTGTGCAAAATGTGCCAATTGTGCCAAATGTGCCAATTGTGCCAATCGTGCCAAATGTGCCAATTGTGTCAAATGTGCCAAATGCGCCAAATGTGCCAAATGTGCCAATTGTGCCAAATGTCCCAATTGTGCCAAATGTGCCAATTGTGCCAAATGTCCCAATTGTGCTAATTGTGCCAAATATGCCAACTGTGCCAATTGTGCCAAATGTGCCAATTGTGCCAAATGTGCCAATTGTGCCAAATGTGGCAAATGTTCTGATTGTGCCAATTGTGCCAAATGTGCCAATTGTGCCAAATGTGCCAATTGTGCCAAATGTGCCAATTGTTCCAAATATGCCAACTGTGCCAATTGTGCCAAATGTGCCGATTGTGCCAAATGTGTGAATAGTGCCAATTGTGCTAATTGTGTCAAATGTGCCAAATTTGCCAAAAAAGTCACAAAAAGTCAAAAAAAGTCACAAAAAGTCAACAGTAAAAAGAAAGTAAAAAAAAAAATATCACAAAAAGGCAAGAAAAGTCACAAAAGTCACAAAAGTCACAAAAGGCAAAAAAATCAAAAAAAAATCAAAAAAGTAAAAAAAAAGTATAAAAAAAGTAAAAAAAAAATCAAAAAGTAACAAAAAGTAAAAAAGTCACGAAAAGTCAAAAATCTTAAAAAAGTCAAAAAAATCAAAAAAGGCGCAAAAAGTCAAAGATCGAAGTCCAAACATTACTGTTACTTGTAAAGTAAAAGTCGTTTCTAGTTATTATTATCTTTCTTAGTCCGCGATTACAGAGACAGTTTACAAGTAATCTACTTCAAACCTCGGCACAATGGTCCTTAGGTATACATCTTCCAGACTAGACCTTTTTTTCATTTATCCCGATAGTGGATCTGGATTTGATCCAGATTTCATAAATCCACTATATGGATTACCATTGACCATTTTCGCAAGGGCTATTTCTCCTTCAGTTTAAGAGTAATCGACGTCAAACTTTGGCACAATGATCCTTAGGTATTCAGGTACCAGGCTATATCTTTTTTCAGCGATCCCGCTAGTGGATCCAGAATTGTTCAGGATTTAGTAAATCCACTATGTGTAATAATGTTGGTAGAGTGATTTACATGTCGGTTGATCAATTCAATAGGAGAGTCGGTCAACACAAAGCGTCTTTGTTATGTGGACGCCGCGGTATGGTGGTGGCTTGTACCGGGCTTCCCGACCGTCTTGACCCTCTAATTACCAGGGGGTAATAATTAAAATACATATGTATATCCAATAATGTTTCAGTGATGGGCCAGCGTCGCGAACAGTGGCCCAGCATTGAACCAACATTGGGTGTTTAATATCAATAGTAGCAACATTTTAAATGCTAGATTTAAATATCAAAATAACAGTTGTAATTGCAGAGAATTGTTCTAAATGTCTCAAATGCCCGAAATGTAAAAATGTTTCAAATGTTCCAAATGGTCTAAATGCTCCAAAATTTCCAAATGTGCCACATGTGCCATATGTGCCAAATGTGCCAATTGTGCCAATTGTGTCAAATGTGCCAATTGTGCCAAATGTGCCAATTGTGCCAAATGTGCTAAATGTGCCAATTGTGCCTAATGTGCCAATTGTGCCGAATATGGCAAATGTTATGATTGTGCCAATTGTGCCAAATGGGCCAATTGTGCCACATGTGCCATATGTGCCAAATGTGCCAATTGTGCAAAATGTGCCAATTGTGCCAAATGTGCCAATTGTGCCAATCGTGCCAAATGTGCCAATTGTGTCAAATGTGCCAAATGCGCCAAATGTGCCAAATGTGCCAATTGTGCCAAATGTCCCAATTGTGCCAAATGTGCCAATTGTGCCAAATGTCCCAATTGTGCTAATTGTGCCAAATATGCCAACTGTGCCAATTGTGCCAAATGTGCCAATTGTGCCAAATGTGCCAATTGTTCCAAATATGCCAACTGTGCCAATTGTGCCAAATGTGCCAATTGTGCCAAATGTGCCAATTGTTCCAAATATGCCAACTGTGCCAATTGTGCCAAATGTGCCGATTGTGCCAAATGTGTGAATAGTACCAATTGTGCTAATTGTGTCAAATGTGCCAAATTTGCCAAAAAAGTCACAAAAAGTAAAAAAAAGTCACAAAAAGTCAACAGTAAAAAGAAAGTAAAAAAAAAAAATATCACAAAAAGGCAAGAAAAGTCACAAAAGTCACAAAAGTCACAAAAGGCAAAAAAATCAAAAAAAAATCAAAAAAGTAAAAAAAAAGTATAAAAAAAGTAAAAAAAAAATCAAAAAGTAACAAAAAGTAAAAAAGTCACGAAAAGTCAAAAATCTTAAAAAAGTCAAAAAAATCAAAAAAGGCGCAAAAAGTCAAAGATCGAAGTCCAAACATTACTGTTACTTGAAAAGTAAAAGTCGTTTCTAGTTATTATTATCTTTCTTAGTCCGCGATTACAGAGACAGTTTACAAGTAATCTACTTCAAACCTCGGCACAATGGTCCTTAGGTATACATCTTCCAGACTAGACCTTTTTTTCATTTATCCCGATAGTGGATCTGGATTTGATCCAGATTTCATAAATCCACTATATGGATTACCATTGACCATTTTCGCAAGGGCTATTTCTCCTTCAGTTTAAGAGTAATCGACGTCAAACTTTGGCACAATGATCCTTAGGTATTCAGGTACCAGGCTATATCTTTTTTCAGTGATCCCGCTAGTGGATCCAGAATTGTTCTGGATTTTGTAAATCCACCATGTGTACTAATGTTGGTGGAGTGATTTACATGTCGGTTGATCAATTCAATAGGAGAGTCGGTCAACACAATGCGCCGCGTTATGGTGGTGGCTTGTACTGGGCTTCCCGACCGGCTTGACCCTCTAATTACCAGGGGGTAATAATTAAAATACATATGTATATCCAATAATGTTTCAGTGATAGGCCAGCATCGCGAACAGTGGCCCAGCATTGAACCAACATCGGGTGTTTGAAATCAATAGTAGCAACATTTTAAATGCCAGATTTAAACATCAAAATAACAGTTGTAATTGCACAGAATTGTTCCAAATGTTTTAAATGTCTCAAATGCCAAATGAGCCAAATGTGCCAGATGTGCCAAATGAGCCAAATGTGTCAAATGTGCCAAATGTTCCAAATGAGCGAAATGTGCCTAATGTGCCAATTGTGCCAATTGTGTCAAATGTGCCAATTGTGTCAAATGTGCCAATTGTGCCAAATGTGCCAATTGTGCCAAATGTGCCAATTGTGCCAAATGTGCCAATTATGTCAAAAGTGCCAAATGCGCCAATTGTGCCAAATGTGCCAACTGTGCCAAATGTGCCAATTGTGCCAAATGTGCCAATTGTGCCAAATGTGCCAATTGTGCCAATTGTGTCAAATGTGCCAAATGTGCCAATTGTGTCAAATGTGCCAAATGCGCCAATTGTGCCAAATGTGCCAATTGTTCCAAATGTGCCAATTGTTCCTAATGTGCCAATTGTGCCAAATGTGCCAAATGTGCCAAATGTGCCAATTGTGTCATATGTGCCAAATGCGCCAATTGTGCCAAATGTGCTAATTGTGCCAAATGTGCCAATTGTGCCAATTGTGCCAAAATGAGCCAATTGTGCTAATTGTGCCAATTGTGCCAAATGTGCCGATTGTGCCAAATGTGCCAAATGTGTCAAAAGTACCAAATATACCAATTGTGCCAAATGTGCCAATTGTGCCATATGTGCCAATTGTGCGAAATGTGCCAAATATGTCAAATATGCGAAATGTGTCAAATGTGCCAAATATGCCAAATATGCCAATTGTGCCAAATGTGCCAATTGTGCCAAATGTGCCAATTATGTCAAATGTGCCAAATGCGCCAATTGTGCCAAATGTGCCAATTGTGCCAAATGTGCCAATTGTGCCAAATGTGCCAATTGTGCCAAATGTGCCAATTGTGCCAATTGTGTCAAATGTGCCAAATGTGCCAATTGTGTCAAATGTGCCAAATAAGCGAAATGTGCCTAATGTGCCAATTGTGCCAATTGTGTCAAATGTGCCAATTGTGCCTAATGTGCCAATTGTGCCAAATGTGCCAATTGTGCCAAATGTGCCAATTGTGCCAAATGTGCCAATTATGTGAAATGTGCCAAATGCGCCAATTGTGTCAAATGTGCCAATTGTGCCAAATGTGCTAATTGTGCCAAATGTGCCAATTGTGCCAAATGTGCCAATTGTGCCAATTGTGTCAAATGTGCCAAATGTGCGAATTGTGTCAAATGTGCCAAATGCGCCAATTGTGCCAAATGTGCCAATTGTGCCAAATGTGCCAATTGTTCCTAATGTGCCAATTGTGCCGATTGTGCCAAATGTGCCAATTATGTCAAATGTGCCAAATGCGCCAATTGTGCCAAATGTGCCAATTGTGCCAAATGTGCCAATTGTGCCAAATGTGCCAATTGTGCCAAATGTGCCAATTGTGCCAATTGTGTCAAATTTGCCAAATGTGCCAATTGTGTCAAATGTGCCAAATAAGCGAAATGTGCCTAATGTGCCAATTGTGCCAATTGTGTCAAATGTGCCAATTGTGCCTAATGTGACAATTGTGCCAAATGTGCCAATTGTGCCAAATGTGCCAATTGTGCCAAATGTGCCAATTATGTCAAATGTGCCAAATAAGCGAAATGTGCCTAATGTGCCAATTGTGCCAATTGTGTCAAATGTGCCAATTGTGCCTAATGTGCCAATTGTGCCAAATGTGCCAATTGTGCCAAATGTGCCAATTGTGCCAAATGTGCCAATTATGTCAATTATTAGTCAGAAGGCCCGATTGTTAGAAGGCCCGTTAGTCAGAAAATAAGTAAGGATGATTAGTCAGAAGGCCCGTTTGTCAGAAGGCCCGCTAGTCAGAAAGTCAGTAATTACCTCATCGAAATCATCTCATTTGTGAACAACCCTATTATTTGTCTTTATTTATTTACTTGTTCCAGTAACAACGTCTAGCACTTTCATAAGGGTTGTGGTAATAATAGGCCACTCATTATGTTCTTGAACCTAATGTTGCTGACATAATTTCAAGCTTCAAATGAATGTAAAATACCTATAATAATTGGATCAAGTGGTTATTGTCAAGCTGCCTGTAAATAACAGAAAGTTTGTTTTTTGAAAAAAAAACACCTGGCAGGCCTGATGGCATTTTTGCTCTGCCCAAAGGTCAGCTTTATTTATAAGCTTGGGTTTGCTATATAGAGATGTTTTTTTCTGAATAGTGAGGAGTGATTTGGATAGCTAGGAGTGATTTTGATAGCCAATATAGCTTTTGCCGAGGGAAAGTCATTTTAGTTGGCATGCATTTGTCCAGGCATTGATTTAGAATGGATTTAACCCTTTAACTGTCAAATTATTAGTTTGGACGTAACTCGTCCAAACTCTTGTTTTTCAAGTGGATACTTTCTTATTTTCATTATTATTATTATTCTACTGGTGTTTTTTGCGCATTTATTTTTCACTCAGTTTTGACGTAATCAACTTAAAATTTGAACACAATGGTCTTTGGGTAGTCAGGTAGGGTGCTATATCTTTTCTAAGCGATTCGACCAATAGCGTCTCTGTACGGCGGGGTTAAAGGTCGCAAAACACCCATTGACAATACATTACAAAAGCTTTAAACTGTCATATCTCGAAAACGGTGCTTCTGAGACGAAAAAGAAGCGAAATTTCGGTCCTGTGGTGATACATGGAACAACGACGGGCCCTCTTCATGACATCTGCACCAGTCCAGTCTTAATACACGCAGAGCATGGCTCTAGCCTGGACAACTAGTGTGTACGGGAACTGTATATTAGAGAGGGGTTATCTTAACATGAATATTCATTAGTGCCTGTGAATGACGTCAGCGGTGACCACTCACAATGCGCGGCACAGATATCCGAGACAGTCACACCCGGGGTCAGACGATTTGTTTACGTTGCTTACCAATGTGATTGGTCCGAAGATATTTGTATCAGGGCAGATGACAGTATAACGTGAGGCCATGGGATTGCGTGCCGCAAATCACATGGCAGAGTGAAGATGTCTTCATGATGGCATAGTTTTTTTTTAAATGGTCGTATCTCATAAACTGTGCATCTGAGGATACAGTTTTTCTATTCTCTATATCACAGTTTTGACGTAATCGACTTGAAATTTGAACACAATGGTCTTTGAGTAGTCAGGTAGGGTGATATATCTTTTCTAAGCGATTCGACCAATAGCGTTTTTGTACGGTGAGGTTAAAGATCGCAAAAAACCCATTGACAATACATTACAAAAACTTTAAACTGTCATATCTCGAAAACGGTGCGTCTGAGACAAAAAAAGGAGCGAAATTTCGGTCCTGTACTACTACATGGAACAACGACGGCCTAATCCCATGAAAGGTCAGTCCCGTGTCCACACAGGGCTGAGGGCCGGCCCGACGGACGACCTTCTACGATGTTATAGACAGCCAATAACACAGTATATTTTCAATTTTTAAAAATAATTTACTTTTTTTAAGTAAAGTGTTATATTTGTAATACTTCATTAATTACAAATTACTTAGGAGTCTCATTTTCACCAGCAGTAGATAAAAAAAAAAATTTGATTTTAATAATTTTTTAAATCTTTTTATTAATTGTTATTAAATCATTCACACACCACAGTCACGCGACAAGATCAAGTTTTTTAATATTGTCATTTTATTAATCATATTAGAATGTATTATCATTTTCTTGGGTTCTGCAGAATCAAACAAGTGCATCAGTGGTCTATGTTGTTAGGCTTCTGACTGAGACAACTTTCAATTTCATTCAAGATGTGCAACACCAATTAGGCCAACTTTCTATTACAAGCTATTGTTCACGAGAAATTGACATTCTCCATTTTAAATTTGTTTGCATATAAAAGTACAATTTTCGGTATGACGCTCTATTAATATATATTCATTTTTAATTAGTGATATTTCTGGTTAACTTAAACCTGCTGATATATACTACACTGTTGTTTTTTTAGCAATGCTAATCACATGGCATTATAAAATTGTTGTGGAATTGTTTTTTATTATTTTAACTAGGTAGGGCACATCTTCTCAAAGTCATGCTAATGTAACCTCAAGGTCATTTCAAGGGCAAATTTGCAAAAATAAAAAAATAGATGTGCAACACCAATTATGCCAACTTTCTATTACAAGCTATTGTTCAGAAGAAATCGACATTCTCCATTTTAAATTTTTTGCATATAAAAGTAAAATTTTCGGTATGACGCTTTATTAAGATCTATTCATTTTTAATTAGTGATATTTCTGGTTAAAGGGACCCCTTAGGATGAGACATTTTCAATGTTGTCAATTTGGAAACTTCACTTATATGAAGCTATATAGCCTACTGATCTGAACTAAAAATACAAAAAAGTCAAAAAACAATTTTAAAGCACCGAAAAAGAGTGAAATGGTTATATTTCCAGGTCGTATATTGACATGTAAACAAAACAAGTCAGCAATATACATCACTTCACACCACATATTCCCACGTCTTGGCCGAGGAGATCAAAGCAATCGCTGCTAATTGGTGTCTGATGGGTGTCTTATAGTCAGGACATGAAGTGATACACCTGCAACACTGATTGTCTGCCCAACGCTGGGCCGACGGCATCAACATGTGGCCCAGTGCTGTAGGAACATTAAATCGTCCTTCAGCGTGTGTTTAGGTATACAAAAAGTTTGTTTGGGTTTTAAGCGGTTTCATAGAAATATTATTTAGAAATATTTTTAAAAATCTAAAAACTCTGAAAAAAATAAAATCATGATCTGGGGGATACACTTCTTCACTACAAAACTAAAAACGAAAATTGATGTCATCCCAAGGGGCTGCTTTAACTTAAACCTGCTGCTATATGGGGGAGACCGGGGCTAGTTCGAACAATTTTTTTTTTTCCTTTAAGATGAAGTTAGGAGACTGATATTTTTGTCCTGAAGTATCCAACTATAGATGCTATTTTTAGCATACATTATTCTCAAATTGAAAACAGATTAGAGTCAGAAAAAACATGTTAAAGTTAGATTTTTCACTGTTCAAACAAACCCCGACTATGGGGTACATTTAAACATTTTTTGAAAAATATATTTGGTTAAAAATAAACGGTTGCTCTTTTCTCACATGTTTATCCCTGCAATTAAATATATTTTTGTGGGTTTGAATTTATGTGTCCCATGTTTGCCCAGTCTCCCTTGAACGAATGCTGAGATTGGTTTGGTCAATCAGTTCGGACTTGTTCGGGTGTGACGGAGTGACCTCAGTGTCTGAGCCATGGTCACTGATGATGGTGGTCACTCCTCTTGACCAGAGACGTAACGTTGACCTGATGTTGATTAAATGCTGGATCACCTTCTGCAACGATTGCCCAACATTTAACCAACGTAATTATGTTGAACGTCCCCAGCAAACGCGATAAATGAAAACAATGCTGTTTTAATGTTGGGCCAGCGTCGCAGACGGTGACCCAACGTGAAAACAACATTGGTTTAATGTATCGTGTTTCTGGGTATCGTCTGCAACGCTGAACCAGTTTTAACATTTTCAGCGCGGGTACCGACTTTATACGTCAGATTCTAACGTCTAAAGTCGATCCCCGCACGGACAGTGCAAAATACTTATAAAGGTATAATAGATCCATAACATAGGTATTCAAATGAAGCGAAAAGAGGTGACTAAGACATTTATGAAGATTTCAAATTTAAAAAACTCTCTTGGTTAAGAAATATTTCAGCGGTTTAAGGGTGACGTGTACATCATGCGTACGTCTCGCGTTTGCAGGATATGCACGCTGGATTGCTCCACAACTCTTAGTGGCTGACCATGTGGGAACACGCTAGAGTGTCCAATCGCTCCAGCATATCTGAACAGACCAGATGCTCGTTTTCAAGACCAGATGCTCGTTTTCAAGATCGACACTCCATATTTCGCAGTGTCCCCGGGCAGGCTCATCACCACGCCCCCCTTTGTGAAAGGGGCAATTGTGTGATCTACATACTTGAACATGTTGAAGATAGTTGTACGAATGTCCCGGGATTTTAGCAAATCCATTCGTGGTCTTTACAAACGTGTTGTCAATCAATGATCTCGTAATTTCTGGCAATACACAGAAATGCCGCGTTTGACATTGAAGTATTGCATGTGAATGCAGGTCCAGACCACAAGATTTTGTGAGGCCGAACAGAGGACAAGACCTATGCGGCATTTCAGATCACAGCACCCGGTAAGTACAGGATTTCACATGCTCAAACGCTCGAAATTCTGCTGATATAATAATTTCCGCCCCGTGTTTGTTGGGGTGACTGTCACCCCCAGTCGTGAGAGGGGGCCCGATGGGCTAAAACAATAGTGGGTCAAGTCGACTTGACAGCGAAATTGTGTTTATCTTTTTGCTTAGAAATATAGTCTGCTAAATCTACTTATCAGCATGTAGACTTGGACTTATACTGATGAAAAACACAGCGATTGGAATTTGACAGTAGATCAAGTGAAGTTATTAGAGTATTTTTTTACCTCCCAAAACGATTTACAGAAGCAAAATTTGGATCAACAAGACACCAACTTGACTTAGCTCATTGTTACTCCAGGAAAACAGAATATGCAGAGATTGTTCCTAGATCAACAATGAACTAAGTCCAGGCATTTCTCTTGTGTTGTTTCCACAAGTCTCAGAATAAGAATGCGCTAAGTGCACTTGCACCGTTTTTGTCCCAGAAACAGAGCATATACCACCAGAATACCACCAGAATAGCAATGTGTCAAGTCGAATTGGTTCTGTGTTGGACAGATATTATGCTGATATGTGCTCCTTTTCACGAGAATAACAATGTGCTAAGTCGACTGGTTCTGTTGTTTTAAATCAGAATTTGGAATAAATTCAAACTTTATACATAATATAGGTGACTTGGCTGGTTATTATTCTAAAGGCCAAAAATGTCACTCAGCACACTATTGTTTCAACCCATCGAGACTATTTCTAAGTCTTGCAAACAAAACAAAAAGTAAATTGCTGGTGTGCACCCGAGTAGGCCTAACCAGCTTTCCAATCGGATGTTCGTGTAATTCGTGTAATCGTGTCATTCAAAGACAAGTGCAATGTAATTAACCCTTACAGTGCGGGGATCGACTTTAGTCGTCAGAATCTGACGTCTGTAGACGTCAGATTCTGACGACTAAAGTCGATCCCCGCACTGCAAGAGTAAAACTATTTCTAATGGCTATTTAAAACTATTTCTAACATAGGTATTCAAATGAATCGGAAAGAGCTGAATAAGACCTTTATAATGATATCAAATTGAAATAAACCTTTGGTCTTCCTAGGTTTTTATAAAAAAAAAATCAGTGCTTGAAGGGCTAAGGTCTAATTTGAGTGGCGGCAATGCAGTAATCACTGGTAAAGCTAAACGGGTTCGTCATCAAGTATTTTTTTCCCAGGATTATTATGGCGATGGGTGCCGCCCACTATTTTGGACTGAATGGAAGACTCGGATCAAGCATTCTCCCAACGACGTGCTGATCCTATGGCATCTACATTGCAGACTTTGCTATAGGTAAGCACACAAGCATATTTAACACCACCCCCCCCCCCCCTCTACCCGCCATAATTGCAGCTGACTATTGTGTAAAGAAAAAGGCGGTACTCTGCTCTGCAAAGCCAGCATGCAGTATCTGCTTACTTGTTAAGTAAGCAGATACTGCATTTCGACCTCGGGAAAGAGTTTCCTTGCCCCCCCCCCCCCGGGCGATAATAAAGGTTTCCGTCATTAAGTATGGGCGATAACATGTGAGAACTGAATGACGGAGGGGTACAATACTCTCTCCCGGCTTTGCACGGCAATATAGGTTCTGCCTTTTGTCTTGGCACACACTTCTACCTCTTTTATCAGGAACGTTTCCTTAATGTGTCAAATGGACACAATGTTGAGCAAACGTCGAATAATATAAGACATAGAATGTTCCTAAGATCCTTTCCTGTATGTCAAAATTACACCGAATGTTTTTTCAAATATAAATCTTCAGAAAACAGTTTCGAAGATTATTCGCTGTTCATGTGAGCAGCGAAATCTTTCGGAGCTTTTTTCTTCGGATTTTTTTTTATAATGTACAGCTCCCAGGTGGCGGATGTGGCAATTGCAGACGTTGATGTTGATGTGGATACACAAATCCGCGATTTGATAATGTCCACCAATCCTGCTTCCTGGTTGCTTTCAAGGTATGTCTGCTGAGCTCCATACATCCTGGATTCAAGATAATAATAATAGAATAATAACTTTATTTATAGACGGTAGACCATTTAGTACGTTGTACTAATTAGCAATGGGCCCTCTTTATACACATGCAATAGTACAATGATTAAATATGTACAAAATTAATGGTAAAATATAATACAGACTATAATACAAAATAAAATACAAACTATAATACAATATTTAAAATTTTATATGTAAATTTACACTTCAAAAACACTATTTAAGAATATGTACATCATAAATGTATTATTATTATTATTATTATTATTTTTATCTTAATTATTCCGTTATTGTTATACATAGTACATATTAACTAGAGATACTTGTAACGATAGAAAAAGAAAATATTGCCATATTGTGTAAATATTATTCCCGCTCCAAAACCAGAGATAAAATAACTACGTAACTTATTATACAATGTTTCATTGTAGTAAAAAAGACACTTTGGAAAGCGTGGAATTCTAATTTGTGTATTTAAGTATATATCTGAAATATTGTTAAAACCATATGATATGTTCTTAAAAGTACTACGCATAGTACATTAAAATATAAATTGTATTTTTATTATAGGATTCATATCATGATTATGATGAGCGTACACCACGAAATAAAAAAGCGGAGGATGACTAGTGGGACTATGACATGAGAGGTAAGTGTCGTAGTAATATTCTGCCGTACAAGCCAAACGGCGGTATCAGCTCACGTAACAAGTAGGCGATACTGCCATTTGGGTTTTGCACTGCAGTTTTGTAGTATGGATCGAAGCGTCTCTTCGTTAATTAAAATGAAGAGATGTTTCACAATGTTGATAACCGCACATTATGATGTACTTTGTAATCAAGTATTTCTGTGTTACTGTAAGCACAGGAATGCTACAAAAAAATATTGCAACTCATAAGGTACACAAGAAGCATTTTCTCGTTCATTTTGAATGAAAAAATGTTTTCGCGATTATGTCGTCCACCAAATCGTGGACGCATTTCTTCGGATATTACTAGAAGAATTTGGGGAGGAACCTTTCTTCGCTGCTATAAATGAATAGTTACTTTCACAACACATTATACAATCTGTATTTACTACCGACGAACAATGCGTCAACTCAGTTGATCTAATAATAAACCCCGACATTAGTACGTGTAGAGATCACCCTATCATAGCTGTACTCGACACACGATAATAATTTATTATTAATATTCATCAATTTTATTGAAGATCGTACTAGCATCACAGACTGTGATACAATCTTTATTAGGGCAATGTATATTAGGAATTAAAAAATCATCGCAAAATAAGCAAAAATCGTGGACATAATATTTATATAAAAACACTTAACAACATGTACGATTGCAGAACTGATCTATCAGTTATTTAGTGAAAGCATATTCGATATTTTAACCTACATTTGCTTATAATTTTTTACTGATTTTTATCATTGTTTACTTGTACATACCCCAATAAAATGGTGTGTGCAATATATGCGTATTTCCTACTTTAAATTGCTAACATAATAAAATAGCGTAGTTAACAAGGTTCTTGTTGATTTTGTCCGGTATGTATGACTAACTGACATCCCGATATCGTAGTCTTAATACTCTATCCTAGCGAACACTAAGTTGATCCAATGTTGGTTCAATGGTGAGCTAGCACCGCGGATGGTGGATCAGCATTAAACCAACATTGGACCAGCGTCTCTTGTTTAACAGGATAAGTTTTAAGAGCCTTCAGCGACGGGATCCAACCAGACGTTGAACAAATGTTACGTTGATGATGGCCCACCGTCTGCGACGCTGGCCCAACATCAACCCGACATTGGCTCAACGTCTCGTGTTTAAGTCTACTCGGAACCTGCTGAAAACTGTACTTGATACCAACATCAAAAAAACTTTGGGTCAATGCTGTATGCTTGCCTGATACGTGTGTGTCACTAATGACACATCGTGCAAGCCAAAAGGCAGTATTCGCTCACTTCACTAGTAAACAGATGCTATCTGCCTACTTTGCAAGTTGCAGTGCAATAATGCGACAGCAACATGCAGCTCCAGAGGAACGCAGAAGGTGGAAACGTAATGTAGAAATCACAAAGAATTTTGTAATCGGTAGCCTACATGCGATGTACTTAACCGGCAGATTCATGTTATTTACTTCCTCGAACAAGAATGGTTTCATCGCACAATATATATACGTATGTATATTTAACGACTGTGTTCATAGTCCTATTCAACCTGCTGTAGTTACTTGTTGTCGTCACACTACTTTTGTGTCCAATATGTGTTTTTATTGCGTTTGCGAGCATATTTTTTTTCCACTTTCCGTGCGTTGTTTTTGCGTGGATATGTTTTTTTTGCGGGCGTCAATTGTTTTGCGTTTTTGTTTTGTGCGTATGCCGTTGCATCGGTTCCTGCTTCTCGTCGTAGGACTATCCTTTTGCTGTAAGTGTATATATTTGTTTGTGTGTTTTGTCATGTTTTGATATAATTTTCAATTTTGGAGCTTATCGTATTATCATAATTGAGCAGCCCTTGCCAGAATGCTTATAATGCTCCACAGTCCGCCGCCGCCGTAGTAATGTTTTTCAAAGTAGCAATAAAGCCATACTAGCACTAACCTTTTTGTATACTTCGCATAGTTTCTAAGATATCTATATATTATGTATTACGGGAACTATTTTTATCAATTACCTTATAATTAAATTATGGAAGTAAACAATTTAAAAACAAAAATATTGATAAAATACAAAATGGCCGACTGTACTGTCGGTCATTTTTACTCTAGTAGGCCTTGCATGACCGATTAGTATGAACAAAACTGTACCATTTCATAACTTGTTCAAGAGAAGGGAACGTGGCGCTCTGGTAGAGCGCCTGACTGCCTCACCAGTCATGTTTGCGTCTCGGGCTCAAACCCCGCTGACATTGTGCGGGTTTTTCAGGGAAATTTCATTGTTTCTCGCATATCGGTGTGATTAGGCGATCACGCTAATGGCGGCCTGGACGAGTCAAGTTTCAAACCAGTGTATCAACGTTATTTTCGCACAGGGCCACGGGTTACGCGCTTCTTCACATTACTTGTTGAGTTGTTGTCTGGATTTCAACCGGTCGATATCATTGTCAACCCGTTAGGGCTCTGACAAATCCGGAGATTTTGACAGGCTGTCAAAATAAGAAATTTGATCAAGTTAAATATTGCATTATATAGCAACCTGATCAGATATTATCAATCAATCTTGGCGATTTAAATACGGTGACGGCATACAGCATCAATAACCTGCAGGGGCTCTGTTGTTGCTGTTTTAAATCGCTGGATAGAAGCAATAATCACTTTAAGAAGACCAGCATTACTAAATTATACACATTTATATATATATTTAGGCGTGCTACCACTGCTGTACATCTTGTCTGTACACAGGTACACGTTTTACACCTATTCAGTCAGCGATGTGTGCCCAATATCCTGAGTGTGACTAGCGCTTACAAATCCCACTATATACTGTATACTGTACAGTTTACTATCACGGGACATTAACATTTGTCAAAATTTATCTAAATTCTTATTAATCTTACCACTAGTAGCTTATGCCTAGTGGCAAGGAAGCTCATGATGGGTCCGTCCTTCTAAGGGCGTGAACGGCAACACTGTCTCTGGCAGTGAGGTCGTCAAGCGAATCATGAAGGTGCCCGTATTCTAGTACAACCATCTCGACCAATTCGAAGCCGACGATATATTACTTGTGCGAGAATATGGGCCCAGGTGGCTGGTTCCTGATGAAGAGGAGCTTACAGCGTCTCTGGTAGGTTGGGCGTTGGTTGAGGACTAGAAACGCCATGCAGAAGTGTAAGTTGAGCAGCAAGCCAGTTAAATATGTTACCAAGGGACCCGGGAAGTCGTATGGGGAAGCAACTGGGGTGTGAAGACTTCAAGTAAAGGTAAAAAGGTAAGTATGGTAGTTCATCAAGGTCACCAGTACAGGCGACCCCAGCGAAGACACCAGCGAAGAGAAGACTGTTAGACGGCCAGGCTCAGGCTAGGCCAAGATAGTAGCAGGCCAACGAGGCTTCAGGTGCTGTCTAGAGCAGCTTGTGAGTGAGAGGTAGAGTTAGGGGGCTTCCCGGCGAAGAAGGCGAGGACGACGACATTTCTAGAGCCAGAAAAGTCTATTAAGCATAGAGAAGAGGTGGAGAAAACCCTATCCCAACCTGCAGGAGTTCTCGCCGCCCCTCTCCCTGCAGAAGACGAAGAGCTCTAGGTGCTGAAACTGGGTCAGAAGAAAAAAAAGGGGGAAAAAGAAGAGTAGCGTCTCGACGATGGAGAGAAGCTCCGCCTTGAAGGTGAACGCCGGCTGGACGGCGAG
Source organism: Flabesymbios commensalis (assembly GCA_964017125.1). Classification (NCBI taxonomy): domain Eukaryota; kingdom Metazoa; phylum Annelida; class Polychaeta; order Terebellida; family Flabelligeridae; genus Flabesymbios; species Flabesymbios commensalis. Next base: position 85,522,617 of record OZ024907.1, read on the forward strand.
ATTCGGTACCCAGAAAACACGACACATCGAACCGATGTTGGCCCACCGTCTAACATTGTTCCAACATTGAGTCGATATGTCGTGTTTACGTGTTTACTGGGTATGAAGGTCAGTAGCGCAACGGATATGGTAGGAGAGGGGGGGGGGCGGCATACTGATCCATCCAGCAAGAGGAAGACGACAGAAAGATCTATGAGAGTGTGAAGCTGAAGGATGGAGGTCTCACAGGCACGTCAGCCTACTCCAGACAGCCCAGGAACCCAGCTCCAAGGCCCAGGAAGAAGACGCCCTGAACGTGGGCGCCATCGACGTCCCCACCTCAGTGATAGAAGACATGGAAGAGGGCGATTCAGGAGAGGCAGGGACTGAAGGTGAAGGCCGTTTGACTCAGAACGCGGCATCCCGAAAGTGAAGGTCACTTTCATGAAGAAAGAAGAGATGAGATGGAGGCTGTCGCCGTGAGAAATCGTCTGTTAATCGGCACACAGGCCTGCAGAACTGTGGAGAATCAAAGAAGGAAGATACTCCAGTGATACCGCTGCCAGAGATTCGACCACGGGATCTGTGCAGCACCAGTTCGCTGCGGGAAATGTAGGCTACCATGCATCCTCGCAACAGAAGAGTGTACAGCGAGGGCGAGCTACTGTGCCAACCTTAAGGAAAGCACCTGGCGTCAGATGGTAGATGCCCTAGAGCTATAAGGTGAAGAGGAAGATCACTGAGGAGAGAAGCGGCTAACTCCACAGAGGAACTGAAGAAATCAAGAGGAGATCCCAGTAGCCTCGGCAGACATCACAGTACGAAGTTGAGCCTCCTGAACAACCGCCTAAGTCGAAGAGGCACGTCACGAGGGCAGGTTAACCACACGCACTACTATGTCTGATGATGATCTATGTGTTTATCCTTATGTGATTCAGCGAAGATGGTCCTGTGAATCAAGGCCCGTATTCTCGGTATAAGTTACGATATTTCGTAGGGTTCTGATTGGTCCAGATGGCCATATCGACGAATCAGAAACCTACGATATATCGTAACTTGAACGAGAATACAGACGATGATCCAGAGAACGAGCGTGAGGTGGTCTACGTGGACGTCCCTCATTAGTCAACAAAGCAGCCAGCTGGGCCTATGGAAAGGGCGTCTACCGGAGCAGAATCATCTCTAATCAAGTAAGTAATCAGAAACGTTGCCTCAATGTTTCATATGATAAATATTGAGGAAACGTCACAAAATGAGTTAAGACATAAAATGTACCCAAGATTCCTTCCTGCATGTCAAAATTGCACTGAAGAAATCTTCAAATATAAATTTTAATTTCAAAGGTTATTCGCTCTGCATGTATTATGTTAGCAGCGTAAATCTTGTAGAGCTTTTTCTTCGGTATGTCATGTGCAATGCACAGCTCTCAAGTGGCGGAGGTGGCGATTGCAGGCGTTGATGTGAGCACACAAATCTGCGATTAGACGATGCACCCATGCTTCTGATTGCTTTCACAGTAAGTCAGCTTGGCGTCAAGACTGACGGTAAGTGTCGTTGTAGCATAATTCTGCGTACAAAGCCAAAAGGTAGTAGCTGCTCGCATAACAAGTGAGTATATACTGCCTTTTGGCTTTGTACAGCAATAATGTAGTAATGATCGAAGCGTCTCTTCGTTACTTAAAATGAAGAGATGTTTCACACTGTTGAATCGAGGCGTCTTTTCGTAACTTATAATGAAGAGATGTTTCACAATGTTGATGAACAGCACATTATCATATACTTTGTAATGAAGTATTTTTGTGTTACTGTAACCACAGGAATGTTTCCGAAAATATTGCTAACAACTCTTTATCATAAGGAACAAGAGGGCTGGCATCAGATGGGCTGAACGTAAAGCCCGTCAGACTCATCAACAGAGCCTCAGGACACGGCATCCCGAAAGTGAAGGTCGGTTTCATGAAGAAAGAAGAGATAGGGGCTGCCGCCTGCAGAGGACCATCGCTCAGAAGAAAAACGACCAACTCAGAGAGAAACTGAGGAAATCAGGAAGAGATTCCAGCAGCCCCGACAGACATCACATCACCAAATTGAACGTCCAGAACAACCGTCTAAGACAAAGAGGAACGGCAGACAAAGAGGAACGGCACCAGGGCAGGTTAACCACACAACTACCATGTCTCATGATGATCTAATGTGTTTATCCTTTTGTGTTTCAGCTGAGATCGTCCTGTGAATCAAGTCCCGTATCATCGTACAAGTTACGATATATCGTAGGCTTCTGATTGGTCGAGATGGCCATCTCGACTAATCAGAAGCCTACGATATATCGTAACTTATGAGAATATGATTCCTGATCCAGAACGAGCGTGAGGTGGTCTACGAGGACGTCCCTCATATAGTCAACAAGGCAATGACTAGGCCTGTGGAAAGAGCATCAACCCGAGCAGAATCAACTACCTTCTACTTCCACTCCCTACAGTACAGTATTCACCAATGGAAACCTAACTAAAGTGGGAAAAACTAAAGTAGGGCCAAGTACAGTACAGTACGCACCAGCGGAAAGCTAACTAAAGAAAAAAACTAAAGTAGGGCCAAGTATCAGTACAGAAATCACCAGTGGAAAGGTAACTAGAGTAGATAAAAATAAGTATGGCCAAGTACAGTACAGTACAGTACCCACAAGTGGAAACCTAACAAAAGTAGGAAAAACTAAAGTAGGGCCAAGTACTGTACAGTACTCACCAGTGGAAATCTAACTAAAGTAGGATCAACTACCTTCTACTTCCACTCCCTACAGTACAGTATTTACCAATGGAAACCTAACTAAAGTGGGAAAAACTAAAGTAGGGCCAAGTACAGTACAGTACGCACCAGCGGAAAGCTAACTAAAGAAAAAAACTAAAGTAGGGCCAAGTATCAGTACAGAAATCACCAGTGGAAAGGTAACTAGAGTAGATAAAAAAAAGTATGGCCAAGTACAGTACAGTACAGTACCCACAAGTGGAAACCTAACAAAAGTAGGAAAAACTATAGTAAGGCCAAGGCCAAGTACAGTACATACTCACCAGTGGAAACCTTACTAAAGTAGGACAAACTAAAGTAGGGCCAAGTACAGTACAGCACTCACAAGTGAAAACCTACAGTACAGTACTCACTAGTGGGAATCTAAATAAAGGTAGAAAAACTAAAGCAGGGCCAAGTACAGTACAGTACTCACCAGTGGAAGCCTAACTAAAGTAAGAAAAGAAAAACTAAGGTAGGGCCTAGTACAGTACAATTCTCACAAGTTGAAAGCTAACTTATGTAGCAAAAACTAAAGTAGGGCCAAGTACAGTACAGCACAGTACAGTACACTCTCCAGTGGAGACCTCACTAAAGTAGAAAAAACTAATGTAGGCCTAAGTACAGTACAGTACTCGCCAGTGGAAACCTAACTAATGTAGGAAAAACTAAAGTAGGGCCAAGTACTGTACAGTACTCACCAGTGGAAATCTAACTAAAGTAGGAAAAACTATAGTAAGGCCAAGGCCAAGTACAGTACATACTCACCAGTGGAAACCTTACTAAAGTAGGACAAACTAAAGTAGGGCCAAGTACAGTACAGCACTCACAAGTGAAAACCTAACTAAAGTAGGAAAATCAGTAGAGCCAAGTACAGTACAGTACTCACCAGCGGAAATCTAACTAAAGAAAGAAAAACTAAAGTAGGGCCAAGTACAGTACAGTACTCACTAGTGGAAATCTAATTAAAGGTAGAAAAACTAAAGCAGGGCCAAGTACAGTACAGTACTCACCAGTGGAAGCCTAACTAAAGTAGGAAAAGAAAAACTAAAGTAGGGCCTAGTACAGTACAATTCTCACAAGTTGAAAGCTAACTAATGTAGCAAAAACTAAAGTAGGGCCAAGTACAGTACAGCACAGTACAGTACACTCTCCATTGGAGACATCACTAAAGTAGAAAAAAACTAATGTAGGCCCAAGTACAGTACAGTACTCGCCAGTGGAAACCTAACTAATGTAGGAAAAACTAAAGTAGGGCCAAGTACAGTACAGTACAGTACAGTACAGTACACTCTCCAGTGGAGACCTCACTAAAATAGAAAAAAACTAAAGTAGGCCCAAGTACAGCACAGTACTCGCCAATGGAAACCTAACTAATGTAGGAAAAACTAAAGTAGGGCAAAGTACAGTACAGTACTCACCAGTGGTAACCTAATTAAAGTAGGAAAAACTAAGTAGGCCCATGTACAGTACAGCACTTATAAAATTATGCATAACAGCTTACCACCAACTAAAAACGTTCAGATTTTTTATGCTAATATAAACAGAAGAACATAATTGAGTAGTCCTTAACTATTTAAATGAATTTATAACGCACTTTTTAACTTTGAATGAAACTAGACTAAGAAAAGAAAAGCAAAATGCAAATGGCAATAAACTTAATTCGCAAGGTAAAGTAGTAAAGCAGTAGCGCTTGCAATTGTTTGTAATTTTTCGTATCTGGAGTATGGAACGTTAACGGAGACATTATTATATATTTAATCTAATTGAATTAGATATATCAATTAACTAACGACAGTAATACAGCTCATATGCCAGGAGTGACATCTGGTGGCGATTTACCAGATCGAGCGTTAGTTAGCCGCCAGATGGCCTCACGAATTCAATATTGCTATGTCGACGATGATATAGGCTGAGATCATATGCCGGCTCATCTAACCTTAGCTTCGCCAAATATTCGAAAACTTTCAGCAAAGAATTTTGCGATATGAAAAAACAGATTGGATTATGTTTAACAAAAGGTAGTGAATAACTTAGATTGACTTGAACCTGAAAGGAATTAGACGTGATGAAACAAATAAGTATAGCAAGGCCTGTCCTATGGCAAGACGTAAATATAAATCATATTATATTTTAAATGAAACAATGCAATTAATTGGATTAGAGACAAATTAGACGCATGGCTAGAAATATGCAACAAAAGATAAGCTGCTTTATAATGAATTAGACAACTAGTTAACTAAGCAAGTAGGCAGCGATAGAGAATAGTTCTGAAATAAAGCAACTTTAAAATTAGACAGCATTTTGGCGAACAGTAAATAGCATTAATGGTAAAAATATAAAGAGGCGCAACTACGCCATTTATTGAAGAAAACTTTTAACTCAAAACTACTCTGAATCATTAGACAAAATTCAGACTACTCACACAGGCGAAATTTTCGATGATGAGTTTAAAGACGTAATTGACAACGCAATAAATGAAAAGTTACGTTTTTAAAAAACTCTGATGGAAAGTAAAGTAGAGGAGTGAGATGATAGTGTACTTCTCGGGGACATTTCGATTCAGACGATTAAACTGAAACTGGATTGGATTAAAGATAAGTTTGCTCCGGGCGCAGACGACATTAAATACACTATAATTAAAAAATGTCCGGAAATAGTATTTGAGAATTTACAAACTATATATATTCAGTGGCCTAAAAATGGATAATCTCCAACCTAATGGAAATAAGCTCGAATGAAATCTACTTAATAACTATTTATAGACCGAACAGTTTTTAAGTTGCATTACTTCGAAAAAGTAATTGATCTTAGAATGCGCGGTAAATAGAAGAGAACAATTTCTTTAATAAATTGTAGATAGGATATAGAAGTAAAATATGTGCTATGGAACACATTCTCAGACATTTTTGGACGAATTAATCAGGGTTGGGATATTCGAACAAATTAAGATATGTTGTCACAAGTGGTGTGTTAGTGTTGGGCCAGTGCAAGTTTCATTTGATCGGTTTAAAATAACGCTAGATACTTAACTGACAGCAGGCGAGAGTGTTATAGAAACAGAAAGTGCTGGTTTAGTGAGGGGCCAAATCGTCCAGCGTTGGCCCGCCACTGAAACCCACTGACAACAGACCCTAGGTTTGTTGACAAGCAGGTACATGGTGTGCGGGGAGGTGAAATGTAACCCAGCAAACACAAAACATCAGTATAACATTTGTACAACGTCGGCCCAATGTCTTCGACATTGGTCCAACATTGTACAAATGTTATACAAATGTTGTTTACTGGGAAACTTTTCACCAACACAATTACAAGACAAGGTCACACAACCACACCAAACACTCAAAAAATGCATAATAACTCACCAACGCACAAAAAGACAAAATGAACATACACGCACACAACTACACAACGCACAACCCTTTGAAACAACGCACAACAACAACCAGTGTTCAAACATCATAATTGGACCTTATAAAGGCCTAAAAACACAGGTGGTGAAATGAGATAAAAATTCAGTTGTCTTAATCTCACAATTAATACGACACGCTTCAACTCCTAGGATTTAATTTTTTTTATTTTTTTCTAAATTATTACACTTAAGAAACTTTAGACCATTCAGTTCAAATTCAAACAATTCCATGACTTTTCTCTGAGCATGCGGTGTACGCCGGCGGCACACGGCAGAAAGGTACTGCCGTGCAAAGCCAAAAGGCAGTATCTGCTTGCTTGTAAAGTAAGCAGATACTGCCTTTTGGCTTAACACGGCAGCATACATCACGTGTACATAATATTTGATCTAAAAATTCAATAAGTAACGAAGCATAGTATTTCTAAGGTCCACAAGGCAAATATTTTTCACACTGATGACAATGTAATGTTGCACCGCAAGTAAGTCATACTTGTCTAACAAAATGGCCACGCAATGGTCACTGTACCGTACACTCTAGCTCTCAGCATACATTGTCATTTACAACTGCAGTTAAGTCTGGCACTGGTTGTTGACCTAACAGGCCACATGTTGAACAGCAGAGCTCAGAGCTCAATTTTTGGTATGCCAGCATACTAAGTGAATGTAAATATACATGAGAGATATAGGTTTATAAACGAAATATCTCAACTGCATATTTAAAGGACCTGCTAAATTAAAACTGTATCGGCTTATTCTCATTTGACTTTGCGAGATAAGACATGAGACAGGATAGCTATGGTTTGATTCAACACCTCATTTAGACCAATGGCGCATCTAAATTTAATTAAATTCTAAAATGCTTCTTTTTACTGCTCTCGAGCTTCTCTTCCTGTCAGACATCTGCAATGTGTAGTATATACTAATGAATACTTGGTAAGACCATTAATTGACACATTTTTTCTAAACTCTTTTTCTAGTTACAGTATGTTTAATTTCCAGGCGCACACACCTATGGTGGTAGAATGCTGCCATTGTATATTAATGGTATTCAAGACGTTTAATACAGGAGCGTTATTTTTGCAGGTTTTTTTATATTGTTTGCAGGTTTTTATTTTGCGTAGGTTTTTTATTTTTTTGCAGGCAAAAATCGCCCTCCTGATGCATCGTAAGAGCTCTGTTTTCTATGTGCCCATATATGCTGGTGGCTAATTGTCTTGTCAGCCGTTTTTTGTGGATGTGTTATCATGTAAGATTATTGCATGGTAAAGTGATCGATTACAGTGCTGGAAGCACGGGTTTTTTAATTCCATTCACAAAAAAATTCTACAGAAGCTGTCCTCAATCTGGAGTGCAAAATTGAATGATTCAATGATCTTCTCATCTTCATATCGACTTGTTTTTCTCCATTACTTGATTTCCGAAAGTCACTAATATTAAATTGTTCTTTCAGTTTCTCAGATTTGTCAGTCATTCTGTGTTTGTTTGGTTTAGCTTCCTATTTTTATTACTTCTCGGCAGACGCGTTTCGTGAATAAATATCTTCTATAACTTTAACCGACGTCCCCGATTATATTCGTTATTTTTTTCATTTAATGCTATACCAGCTTTTCAATATAAAGATGAAACGTGGCATCAATCAGCAAGATTTCAAAATCGTTGACTTCCATTTTCTCCAATCTGAATAATGTTCACTCACTTGAAGTTGTGGATCGCGTCAGCGAGACGCAACTTCAAGTGAGTGAACATTATTAGGGTGGTTATTAATTGGGTGGCTAGAAAGGGTTAATGATCCCGTTTGATCCAGTTTGAGAACAATATGATAATGTAAACTGTGTTCATTTGAGTGTGATATGGGGAAACACAGGACTTACCTACTTGACAGCTGTATGTTCCCTCATCGCACGAAAAATGTTTGTTTTCTCACACGACCAAGTCACACACGACACAACTACCATACATTGCAGTTCAAACTCAGCAAGAGTGCGATATGGACTGATACCAGTATATTTCTCCTACTGAAAGATACTGCGCGGATATTTTTAGGAATTATTTACCTAGGTAAACAATCCCACATAGATAAAATACTCGATAAATATAATTTTACACTTAAGCTTGCCATAAATACCACATATAAATATCAAAACAGTAAATGTGATAAAAAATAAATACCACATATACATATCAAAACAATAAATGTGAAAAAACGTAAACGTGGTTTCTGCCACATTGAGGTATTTATAAGAGCAAAGCCCCAGCTCAGATAAACGTATGGCTTTAAAACGAACGGGAAGAGGTTTTAGATGCACCTGATACAACAAAATTATCACAGGCCATTGTCCAGCAAGATACGTTCAACCATTGCTATTTAATATAAATATTGGCCCAACTACTACGACAAGGCCAAATCAAAACAACACCGTCTCTGTGTCCTCAAGCCCGTCTCTGGCCATGCCACCAACCACGACAAAGAACATGGGACACCACTACAACCCACCAAGATAAAGAACATGGGACACCTGTCCACTCCCGGGCAGCACAATACACTCAGCCAATGTTGGTTCAATGTTGGGCCATCGTCTGCGACGCTGGCCCAACGATGAGCCCACGTTGGGTCAGAGTATCGTGTTGGGAAATTGTGTTCTCACTAGACCTGATCAATCTAGAGTAGACACTTCCAGACACATAATAATATACATGTTTTTCATATAGAGGTCAAATAAACTTGTCCCGAGTTCTGTGTAATATCGTCTTATTCGATCATTACTTTAAGAAAACATGCTAAGCGGACTGCCATGTGACAAATGCACTATGTATGAGCACGTGAAATTGGTCACGTGCGCAACAAATATTTAATTTTGTTTTCGTTTCTTCATGCAACGCAAAATGATATAATTTAATAATTGTATGCACTGCCTAACTACGAAATGAACGACACAATTAATTAAATGTTTGGGGAACTACTGTAATATAACAACACTGCAGAACTAAGAACTACGCCTAACATGTAACTTTATGCTCAATCGAAATATAATAATATTTCCACTACCCATAAACATGACCAATACAAACAAAACTAATTATTATAAAATAATCATCATAAAAAAGTCTTAAAGTTAACTAAATGTAATGGATACTGCATTGAAAAAAAAACTAAAATTAATTTTGGTAAGGAATGAAGGATGATTATGAAAACAAGCAAACAATAATATATTATAAAAATAAATACAAAATAAAATAAAATGCAAAACAACATGATAATAAATTAAATATGTCTTATGGCATACATTATTCCTAACACGTGTTATTTTCATTGTTCACTTGTTCCGTGTCTGTTGCCTTCGATTATACCAATAATGTTGTGGATACACATTTACACAAAACGTTTATAACCAAAAACAAAATAGGTTGGAAAAGAATGGCCGTGAATAATAAACAATGTAGGTATATACTCGATCGATTTCTTTGACCAAACAAAGACAATATAAATGACTATTATTATAAAAATAAATAAGGTCACTTGGTCCATCCCACTAAATATCTTAAAATTAAATTAATTTTAAGATTCACACTAAGACCGATGGTCGCAGGCTGAGAATGAGTTTTATTATACAACACAATTTGCATTTCTATTAAATTACTATGTACATGGTTGATATAAATGAGGTATAAGCACAAACCTTCAGTTAAGTTATAAGGGTCTAAAACGAACGGAAGGGGGTTTGGATCAACCTGATGCAACAAACATCACGTCACAGGCCATTGTCCACCAAGATCAAAACGTTCAACCATTGCTATTATATAAATTGGCCCATCGTCTACGACTTGAGGGCCAAATTAAAACAAACACGTTTGGGTGTCCTCGAGCCCGCCTCTGGCCATGCCACCAACCACGACAAAGAACATGGGACACCACTACAACCCACCAAGATAATCGTACACCACTCCCCAGTCAGCAGGATACACTGACCCAATGTTGATTCATTGTTAGGTCCTCGTCTGCGACGCTGCCCCAGCAATGAACCCACATTGAGTCAGTGCTGGGAAATTGTGTGCTCTTCGTGAACATCAAAAAGGGTATTTTAAAACATGACGATGAGGTTCATATTATACTGTAAAAAAGAACTGAAAATGACTACGGAAGATACACCAGACCTGATAATCTATTATTTGACATGATCAATACAAAAAAAACTAAAAAAGTCGTAAATGTAACAAAAAGGTAATGGATACTGCAGTGAGAAACCTGAGAAAACATTTCTAAAATTCATTTTGTTCAGGAAAGAATGATTTCAAGATAAACACATAAAATAAAGCAAATATAAAAAAATACAAATACAAAAAAAATATATAAAAATTAAAACAATAATATAAAGTATACATTATTTCTAACACGTAGTTATTTTGATAATATTGTTTATTCGCTTCGTGTCTGTAGCCCTCAATTATACAAACTTTTGTGTGGATACACATTCACACTGAACGTTTAAACCTAAGGAATATTTAATTAAAATTGTCATTGTTTGTGCACGTAAAGTTGGCTGGGTGCGGCAGCGAAATCGTCGAGTGATGACGTATAAATTAAAATCAACAATACAAACAAGTACACTGGAAACTGTCCTTGGCTAACAAAAATATTGCTTAGAATGTACGAGAATGTCCAAAAAAATGATGAAGTCTAAATGATTCGGGGTGAAACAGAATAAAGATAATATATCCACAAAACGAAAACAGACAAAGTGAAAGAATCATTCGCACGTTTAAATTGTACACTCTGTGACATTTTTTTTATCCAGCAAACATGTGTGAATCGACGTCAGACGTCATATTCTGACGTCCGAATAGGAGGATCCCCTCACTGAAAGGATTACACATTTGTAATGGTCATAACATAGGTATTCAAATGAAGCTGAAACAGCTAACTTAGACATTTATGATAACTTCAAATTGAAAAACCCTTTGGTTGTAAGCGTTATAAGGGTTATTCATCACTACATTACAAGAACAAGTACTCTGGTTGAAAAGTCAACACCAATGGGTTCAGGTATGAGCTCGACATTAAAAGTGGTTGTAAAGTCGCACCAAAACAAGAATAATTTACACCTTCTATATCTTAACATCATTAATTTAGTTGTAAAATTAAAAAAAAGTTAATTTTATGATCAAATTGTTCAATAATTAATAAATTAAATGTTAATTAAATCCATCCTGAAAGATTTATTATGGACGTTAACCCTTTCAGCGCGGGAACCGTCTTTAGGTGTCAAAATCTGAGTTTGTAGATGTCAGATTCTGAGTCTAAAGTCTATCCCCACACTGAAAGAGTGAAGTATTTATAATGGCCGTAGACCCATGGTATATAAATGAAGCAGAAAGTTACCTAAGACATTTATAATGATTTCGAAGTGAAAAACCCTTTGGTCTACATGGTTTATTCAAAAATATTTCGGCGCTTGAGTTAAAGAATGATTCAACTGCAAGACGCGCATGCCTGGGACGGTCAAGTGTACGCCAACAGTAGCCTATTGAGTACTGATTGACGGCATTTATATAGCCACTGAACTGATTACAAGATACTACTTAAACGGGACATTGATCCAATGCTGTTTTAATGCTAGCCCAACGGCTGCGACGCTGGCCCAACATTGAACCAACATTGAATAAATGTACAATGTTTGAGAGAAAGTCCGCCTGCCCAGCAAACACAAGACATTCGTATAACATTTATACAACGCTGGCCCAACGTCCTCGACGTTGGTCCAACATTGCATAAAGTCATACAAATGTTTTGTGTTTACTGGGCATGTCAATACAAGCTTGGGTCAAGTAGTTTCAACACCCCCCCAGTAATACAGTCAGTTTGTTTGCAAGCAAGCGACCAAGTAGGGGTAAGGGCAAAGATCTTTGAATTACAAACTCATAGATGTCGCTCAAGTATATATGAACTTGCTGTGATTTGAGAACTTGCTCTTAATGAGGCTTCAGGTATGAAACGCATATTTAGTATTATTATGGAATAGGGACTTGGCCTACCCACGGGCACTATTGCCTTCTGGGGGACCCTTGTCCCGTGATTTTTAACAGTTGACTACCCCTTTAAGTATTACGCTGTAGTACACATGGATAAGCTTTGAGAGGATTATCTTATTATTAAAAAGTAAATGTGATTAAAATAATAATAATAATAATAATAACTTCAACAATTATTTTGTATAAATGAAACCTCTCGAAAATACTACCTTTTTGCTTCCCAGATTTGCATGGGTTGCGCTTAAAGGCCTAGTCCACTGCAACGTATTGCGGTAGTTTATGTAGGCCTAGTCCACTGCAACGTCTTGCGGTAGTTTATATAGGCCTAGTCCACTGCAACGTCTTGCGGTAGTTTATGTACATACACCAGGTGTCGCTTGTACATGTTCCTTATAACGAATTCCTAAATAACTAGTGGTCCAATACTTTAAAACCGCTGACCCCGATTATATTATTTCCTATATAAATTTTTATTAGCTCAGTGAAACATCTTTTTAAACATATTAAAGATAAAATGTGAGATGAATTGTGTAATATGAATAATTTTTACACGCTTGTGGATCACATCGGCGAGGAACAACTTTTAAATCCACGGGTGAAAATTACAATTAAATAATTTTCGATATATTTATCTAATTTTAATTATTTTAATTTAGGTATGTTTGACCTTTAAATTAGAGCAATCACTCACTCAACCCAACTGAGTAAATGGTTGGATGCAAACAGAAAACACGACGTTTTATCATTTTTAATTTATTGTTGGGTCAGCGTCGCAGATGTTTGGCCAACATTCGTACACAATTAAAGCAACGTAGGCCCCTATTGTATTTGCTGGTCCTTCATTGATGATTGGCTTATCTGGTTATAGAGATAATCATGCCCTAGAACAGGACATTACAAACAAATGTACACAGATCTTCGTAGTGCGTACACCAAAATAGTTGACAACATAGCATTATACATCTGTACATGATGATGGGATCCAAGTTATCCTGTGTATGAAACTAATATATTGGACAAGACTACGCAAAATAGCACGCCTTATAATCAATTAAAGGGACCCTTGGGATGAGACATTTTCAATGTTGTCAATTTTGAAAATTTAATTTATATGAAGTTATATAGCCTACTGATCTTAACTAAAAATACGAAAAACACCGAAAAAGAGTGAAATAGTTGTATTTCCAGGTCGTATATTTCCATGTAAACAAAACAAGTCAGCAATATTCAGCACTTTAGATCACATATTCCCACGTATCAGTTGGTAAGATCAAACTAGTCGCCGCTAATTGGTGTCTCATAGTCAGGACACCAGAGGACACACCTGCAGCACTGATTGTCTACCCAACGCTGGGCCGATGCCATCAGCATGTGGCCCAATGCTGTGAGAACATTCAATCGTCCTTCAGGTATACAAATAGTTTGTTTGGGTTACTTCTAGATTCATAGAAATGTTGATTAAAAATATTTGTAAAAATATGAATATTTTGAAAAAAATAAAAACATGATCCGTGGGATACATTACTTCGGTACGGAATTAAAAACGAAAAATGATGTCATCTCAAGGAGCTGCTTTAATTCCACCATATATACCAGTCCAAGTATGATGATGGCAGAGAATGTTAACAAAATGTGATAACAAAATTAAAGGCAATTAAATATATACATGATTTACAAATCAAAGAGGCTGTGTTCTTAATCCAGATAATCTCTGTTTACCATAACTTGGAGGAAAACATGTTTAATGGACTAGACTGAAATTTTCATTAAAATGGGTCTTATTTGCACAAACTCGATTATATCCTGTGATGACATATTGATAAGATTCAGCAATGAAAACAAACGTTGTCAAACTTTCCTTGGTCAACAATATTACTTTGCACGGACAATATGAAACACTGTACGAGATTGTCTAAATATTCACGTATACAAAATATAGATGGTGATAAGGTCCAGAGGACTCGGGGTGAAAACTAATAAAAATAGGATAAGTCCACAAAACGATAACGCACCAAATAAAATACTTATTAGAACGATAAATTAAACGGAAAGAGCTGACTAAGACATTTATGATGATGACTTCAAATTGAAAGAAACCTTTGTTCTGAATACTTTACAATATAAACATCTTTGAGCGCTGCAAGGGCTAATCATCATAACACTGCGACGACAAATACCCTAGTTTAACAGTCCAATATGAAACCAATGGTTTCAATTATGCCCTCGACACTATAAATCGTTGCAAAGTCGCAATAAAACAAAATTAATTTACACCCATCTATATCTAATATCATTAAATCAGTGGTAAAATATAAAAACAGTTTATTCTGCGTTGAGAAATAAGGACAAATGTTAATTAAATGGTAATTAAATTAAATGTTAAATGTTAATTAAATCCATACTTGAAGCTTCATTCTGGACGATAAGTATTACGCTGTAGTATACATGGATAACCTTTTATACGAATTATCTGATAATTAAAAATTATTATAATTAATAAAATAATTATATCGATAATAATTTTTTATTGTATGCATTTAAGACCCGTTGAACTATCTTTACCCCTTGCCGAGTTGTCTAGTCCATTGCAATGTCTTGCTTGTACAGCTGCTCCTAAATAACAAACACCTAAATAATTAACAGTGGACCACTTCTTTAAAAACGCTGGTTCCGATTATATATATATATTTTTAATATGATGTTACAAAACACGTTTTAAACATGTTAAAGATAAAACGATTTGAAAATAGTTGACCTCTTTCATGTCAAATCTGAATAATTTTCACTCACATTGTTGTAAAACCTAAAGTGGGATTCAACAATTGGACGTTTACAAAATGTATACACTCTCAAACTGGAATTCTTAGTCAAGAGGCATTATGCAAATACAGATTAAACAATTAATGCAGAAGTAAGCCTAAGATCATTAAACAGGTGGAAAAGTGGTGCAAATCCAAAATCTATGAGTTTTTTATGATCGTGTCATTTATGCGTGTAAAAGTTCGAGACAAATTAATCAACAGGAGAATTTTTTCACTTTTAAAATTAGATTTGTCCTCATTGGCAACGTGATCCAAAACAATGGGTCTAAATTTGGTCGTTTGATTTGGATCCATTTACCACTAGAACATTTGCATACTCACTGATGGTTAGTTTGATATTTTTTATATTATAATGCATGTATTTGTTGTAAAGTTGTAAAATTCAAATATAAAATATATTTTTATGATATTGTTTTTATGCTAATATTAAAACATGTATTATATTCACAAAGTTTGTAAAATTATCAGAATATTTTTTTCGACATTAATAACAGCACAGCTATTTGTAGAGATAAATCCGATAAGCTTTCCAAACATACTAACGTTTAAATGAAAAGACATAAAAGACGAAATATACATCATATACTTATATGATTTTATAAATTACAATTAGTTTTAAATAATTCCCCCGTAAGTAGTATATTAGTGACTTGGCTTACTGTACCTAAGCACGATGCATGATACCATCTTGCAGAATACAATGATAATATCATCATATCACAGCACACATATGCCATATAGCACCAGTACTAACGAACACAGGTTATTACATGTTGCAAGATAGAATGACAAACGAGCCACAAAGAATAAAGCACATGGCCACAAAGCACTAGGCATAAGACAGAAAAGCAATATTAAATATAAATTAGAACCAGAAAGAAGCCACAAAGCATGAAGCAAAATGCATCAAAGCATGAAGCACAAAGCAATAAAGCAATATTTATTATTGGCCCTAATATCGTTACATACTATATTGTATTACATCTGATGCAATCGCTATAAACATGTGTTGTTTTGTTATTGAAGAGAGGATTGTGCCCTTAGCTATACAAATATATTGTTGGATAATCATTGAACTACACCAACACATTTTATATAAATATTAAAAATCTATTATCATGTCGTTCATCTGTTAATATAACAACACCTACGTTAAGCTATGTTCAGAAATTAAATCAAACATTCATCCTAACTGAACGTGTGAGGCTAAAATAAAATGTT
Organism: Flabesymbios commensalis; assembly: GCA_964017125.1. Taxonomy (NCBI): domain Eukaryota; kingdom Metazoa; phylum Annelida; class Polychaeta; order Terebellida; family Flabelligeridae; genus Flabesymbios; species Flabesymbios commensalis. The sequence goes on from OZ024907.1 coordinate 85,538,859, forward strand.
TCGTTTATTAAAAACAAGTTATAGGGTGTTCAGAATTGCTTAGCTAGGATTGTGACCCATTTTACACGTTTCTGTGGTGTTGCAACTTTGTTGAAGTCGTTGCATTGGTTTCTTGTTTAATTCAGAACAAAATACAAACTATGCACCCTCTCATAATTTACTCAAACGTTCAATCACAACTTGTAATAATTATCCACACCTCACATGATGATCAGCTGCATGATGATCTCTGTGGAAATAAAAAAATCTGAATCTCCAGTCATTTCGGAGAAAATACTTGATATAACGGCCAAGCTTATCCATTTATCCCGTTTATTCGTTCATTTCTTCATTTCGTTCATTTCCTTCGTTCGTTCATTTCGTTCATTTCGTTCATTCGTTTATTTCGGTTATTCATTTATTTCGTTCATTCATTTATTTCGTTTACTCGTTCATTTCGTTCATTTCGCTCTTTCGTTCATTTTGTTCATTCGTTTATTTTGTTCGTTTCGTTCATCCGTTCACTCGTTATTTTGTTTATTCGTTCATTTCGTTTACTTGTTCATTTCTTGCATTTCGTTCGTTTGTATTTTTTTTCATTCGTTCATTAGCTCATTCGTTCATTCGTTTATTTCGTTCAATCGCGCTTTTCGTTTATTCGTTTACTCGTTCATTCGTTCATTTGTTCATTTTGTCCATTCGTTCATTTTGATCATTTCGTTGATTTTGTTCATTCGTTCATTTGTTCATTTCGTTCATTCGTTCATTCCGTTCACTTCCTTTATTCGTTTATTTCGCTTATTAGTTCATTCCATTCATTTCCTTTATTTCGTTCATTCATTTATTTCGTTCATTTGTTCATGACTTCATTCGTTCATTTCGCTCATTCGTTCACTTTGTTCATTCGTTTATCTCGTTTATTCGTTCATTTCGTTCATTTAATCATTATCTTGATAGTTCATTCATTTATTCACTCATTTATTCTCTGATTACTGGTAATAACGTTTAAAATCTATATTTGTGGACCTCCACCCGAAAAGGGCAGTGAGGTCCAAATTTTCAAAACTGCGATATTTTTTAGTTTATTTGATAACCGTGTCCTTCCTGTTTCATTAAGAGGTTTTAAATTGTGTTACTACTTTTCGTTTCATTAGATTTTTATTAAGTTTTTAGTATCTTAAAATGAGTTATGTAATTATTAAAATAAATTTTAAACTAGAAGGAACTACCACTAAAGTGCTAGTGAGTTTGGACGGGGACATTGTTTCTGAAGTAGCTAAAACCAACATGATAAAACACAGAGACAGAGAAAGAGATAGAGAAAGTGATAGAGAGAGAGAAAGTGATAGAGAAAGAGACTGTGATGGAGAAAGAAATTGTGATCGAGAAGGAGAATGTGATAGAGAAGGGACAGAGACAGAGACAAGGGTAGGGGAGAGACAGAGAGACAGAGACATATACAGATACAGGGACAGAGACAGTGACAAAGACAGAGAGACAGCGACAGGGAGAGAGAGACAGGGACAGTGACAGGGACAGAGACAGGGCAGAGCAAGATACAGAGACATAGACAGAGGCAGCGACAGATATAGATACAGAGGCAGAGACAGATACAGTAACAGGGAGACAGAGACAGCGACGGATATAGTGACAGTGACAGAGACAGAGAGACAGGGACAAACAGAGAAAGACAGAGACAGAGAGACATAGACAGAGGCAGGGACAGAGGCATAGAGAGAGACAGAGACAGGGACAGAGAGACAGGGACAGAGACAGGCAGAGAGGCAGAGATAGAGAAAGAGGCAGGGACAGGGACATCGACAGAGACAACGAGACAGAGGCAGGGCCAGAGAAACAGAGACAGAGGCCGAGACAGGGACAGAGGCAGAGACAGGGACAGAGACAGAGAGACAGAGACAGGGGAGGAGAGACAAAGGCAGAGACAGGGACAGTCTAAGACGGAGGCAGACTCAGATACAGGGACAGGGACAGAGGCAGAGACAGGTACAGAGACCGAGAGACTGATGCAGAGACAGGGCCAGAGACAGGGACAGATACAGAGAGACAGGGACAGGGACAGATACAAAGAGACATAGAGACAGGGACAGAGACATACAGGGACAGGGACAGAGAGACAGAGACAGAGAGAGTCTCTTTCTCTATCACTTTCTCTCTCTTTCTCTCTCTATCACTTTCTCTATCTCTTTCACTGTCTCTGTGTTCTTATCTTTCTTGAAAATCATGTTGGTTTTAGCCACTTCAGAAACAATGTTCCTGTCCAAACTCACTAGCACTTTAGTGGTAGTTCCTTCTAGTTTAAATTTGATCCTGCACTGCAAAGATTTGTGAGGAGGAGTTATGTGACAAAAGCTAGGAGACTTTGTTACAACCCGCACCAAAAAGTTCTGTACACCCGGCAGCTTTGATATCTCCTTTTCAGAGATAAACCAGATATGTGACTCTTACAATGTAAAAAGCACAGTCAAAAACAGTGCCAAGATTTCTACCAGGTGGAAAATGAGTTACTTCCTGCGCCAGCAATCTTGTTGAAAAATATTTCGAAAATTCTCACGCTGCACTTTAGATCCCATTAATAAATAAGCGGTATTATCAGGGTTAAGTTTTAATTTCCTTGATGACATCCAAGAAGACACGTCCCGAAGACATATTGTCAGAATTTCGAAAGAATTATCGGGATTTTTTTCAGCGAAGGAGATAAATATATCTGGATATCGTCGGCGTAAAGATTATGTTTGACATTGTGTCTCTGAATTACATATCATATCGGTTGCAGCACCAAATAAGTGTTAGCCAACCTCTATCGACAACATTTCTGGTCACGTGACCGACCTTGAGAGGTCACGAACAAGATACGTCATTGTTAAAGAGTTCTAAATTTGGCCTAAATATGCCCCTGGTTCATAATACATGGGGGAAGACGTGAGTCTGTTCTAATAGATGAGTATTAATTCACTGTTAGTTTAATGTTGTGTCATCTTTCATAGATGACGGACCCGTTGTTAGGTCTACTGTTATACATTGTGTGTGCTCATGTACGCAACTCAGAATTGGCAAACGATGTTTGTTTTTTAAGTTGACGGGCAATATTTGTAATTAATTAATTAATTGCGTGTATGGTGTAGATGTAGTTATACACTTAGCATGATAGCATTACTTTGTCCGAATATCATTTTGGAGGTGGATGATGTCAATTATCTTGTATTTGACTTTATTTATTCTATACTTTTTATGAGAGGGAGTTTATTTACTGTTTTTTTCTGACAGCTTTCTGACACCTGCCCATAATTGGCTCAGTGCCGGCCCAGTGTCGCAGACGTCTCATGTTTGCTGGTTTTCTATGATACGTGTTATAGACATGTCGTTCACGCTACTTATATGTGTAGTTTATAAATTAATTCTGTCTTGTAAGGAGTCTTGTCAAGTTAGAAAAATGCAAAAAGCCGAGAAACATTCGGATTGGCCAGACTGCACCCGCCCACGCCACTAAACATTTTTTTTTGCAACATGTACAAAAAAACACAAACAAAAAATCCGAGTTGGGCCTTGACCTACCCTCCCACTTCCGAGTTTTCTCAGATTTTTTATTATTTTCTGAGCGCACATGTGCTGGGTACAGAGCTATCAAATTATATGTTGTGCTTGAAAATAAGTTGTACCTGTCAGCATAACAACTGAATGAACGAATGTACGTCAGTGTTGCAGTCACGTTTTTTTCTTGTGATTTCATATTGAGATTATACATTATTATATATAATTATATTATATCCTGAGTAGGGGAGACCGGGACTAGTTCGAACAAAATTTTAAAGAAAAAATAAATTATATGATGAAGTTAGGAAACTGATATTTTTGTCCAGAAGTATTCAACTATAGATGCTATTTTTCGTCCACATTTTTCTTAAATTGAATACAAAGTAGAGTCAGAAAAACATGTTAAAGTTAGATTTGTCATTGTTCGAACAACCCCACACCTGGGAACATGAGATGGGGTGTGTCTGAACAGTGTTGGATGTACCAGATATTTTGTGGGGTTAGTCTGAACATTCGAACTAGCCGCGTTTTATGTGTTCTTTGTTCAAACAAACCCCACATGGCTTTTTTCAAAAAATATATATCTTTTTTAGAGTCAGAAAAACATGTTAAAGTTAGATTTGTCATTGTTCGAACAAACCCCACACCTGGGAACATGGGATGGGGTGTGTCTGAACAGTGTTGGATGTACCAGATATTTTGTGGGGTTAGTCTGAGCATTCGAACTAGCCGCGTTTTATGTGTTCTTTGTTCGAACAAACCCCACATGGCTTTTTTCAAAAAAATCTATATTTAGAACTAGCATCATAGAAGGTACTCTAGTTCCCAGAGCCACACTACGCGGCGTGGCGGAGCTTCATGTAGGCTCTGGTAGGCCCCAGTGGCGAATGTTTGTGACTAGATGAAAATGGGGTAATCCACGAGTTCAGACATTTTTGAAAGGTCACTCCCCCGGATGTAGAGTTGTTCACAGTATTGTACTTCCCCTCTGACGCATTTCCTGTGACTTGACCCATAAAATTATTCACCGGCCCTATTGATACAGGCATAAAAGTCGCGTGACTAAGGACCTTGGCCTCAACCCGGCCATAAATTAAATTGGTCGGGTTTGTCAGGCCACATACAAGGCAACTTAACATGTATAAAGGATTCAGTTGAGGTATTACAAATATAGGAGTTTAAACTGTCAGGTTCAATGTCAAACTAACATGACAAAATAACATTTTCTGCCATAGGAGAACAACTTTTGACCCCTCAAACCTTCGAACAAGAAGTCAAAGGTACTGATACAGTCCTTCACTAGGAGGCAGCAGAGAACGAAAATACATTTACTGTCAGAATTATGGGCACTGCTCTGACTAACCTATGTGCGAACTAGCCCCGGTTTCCCCATCCATCTGATCTCGTAACATATATCACACAGCCATGTGTCATGTCATTAGCGTAAGATCTGATAGTGCTGATACCACGCCAACCCTTACAACGCTGACACATTATTGAAAATAGTATACATTGACCCAGTGTTGGCTTGCTGCTGGCCCAGCGTCGCCGAAGGTGGACCGACATAATCACGATAGGTTGATGTGTTGTGATTGAGGAGATACCGGACATGTGCCCTACATGTGAAATATATCTAGGAATGACTAGCTATCTGATAAGTGTTCATAAGTGTTTATAATCAGTGTTTCACAAATTCATAGAAATGATTGATTGTGGCTTCGATATCAGTGCAATTTTAAAATAAAAATCACATCATTATGATTTCAATGAACCTTGGGATATAATGTGACCATCCCAGCAAACACAAAACATTTGCATAACAGCTATACAATCCTGGCACAACGTCGAAGACGTTGGGCCGACGTTGCATAAATGTGATACAAAAGCACTAAAAATACTGAAATGCAAATTATACCGATATGTCCAGAACTGTTCATCTGACGCTAAAAAGGAGTAAAATGTCGGCTCACATAGCAGAGGCATAACTGTTACCATCCAATCTCGGCAACCAACTATCTACATGATAGGGACAGTTGAGACGTTGCCCCGATATGGCGCCAAGTAAGCACGATACGTTGCCCTGATATGTCGCCCAGCAAGCACGATACTTTGCCCTGAGATACCCCACGTACATATTAATTATATTAATATATAAATAAATAATTATTTTGTCTATGTGCATAGGAAATTTAATGTGCATCGGAATAACAGTTTAAGATATATCATAATATTTGTATTGAATTATCATTTGTATTTAAATTTAAATAAAAAACTCCGGCTGTAAAGGGTTTATGTTCCTTGCTTAGACCAAAAGGCTCCCATATAATTATAGCGCTATATTTCTCTCTGTTCAATCTTTTCTCTCAAATCATAACAAAAATACTCGATGATAAAACGGATTAAAACCTGTGAATATGTAACACAATAGAGACACGATAGCCCTGACGTTTTGTACACAAATACTGATGTGTTGGTTGTATGCATTATTCTAAATAGACTGTATACAGCAAAGACACACATGCGGCAGTGTATTTTACTGACTTACAAACAATGTTAATGACGGTGAATCAAAGTCATTTGTACATAATTATTGCAGTGGCAATAATATTCTGTTTCACTCCTCCCAAATGACTACTTTATTGCAGTATTATGCTTTTTATTACATCATTATTCTCACGTTGGCTGGATATATAAGGACATACCCCCTACATATTCTACGAATTAATTATTATAATGATCAGCTGCATTCATCGCTGGACGCCATTGTCGTTGATATTGTGATCTCTCTCTCAGCTGCGTGACGTCAAGCTATGTTTATATTATCAAGATGATTCGCTCACGAGTGGATATCCACTTTAACCCTTACTTGGTTAAAGCCGATATATCGGATCATTGACATTGCTATTCTGGCTAAAGCCGATATATCGGCTCCCATTACTGTATGCAAATGAAAGTGACCTTGCCTCATTAATATATATATTGAAGTTAACTTACAAAAGTGACGAAATATTGTATGTATGTTTTATTTATTGCCTCAAAAACAGTTTTAATCGTAAAAAACGTACGTTCTAATCGAATTGGTGTCATGTGACACGCGATTTTCAAAATGGCGTCGCAAACACGATGAATGCCGAAATTTGCGCCTATTTTCTTTTTTGGATTTGTTGTGTGGACGCTCACCAGACACGAAATTAACACACAGAATGTTCCTAATTTAAAAGTGATATCGCCCCTGATGATATTGATAGTGAAAATGACGAGACCAGTTAAAATGAAACCGATACGAAGAGTGAAAAGTGCGTCGTTATGAACCGGCAATGGGCGATAATGAGTCAACTGAATTTGACGTCAGCGATGACTTTACAGTGGATGAGATACGGCTGCAGCCAATCGAGCCTGAGCGGCCGTGACAGCATTTCAGATAAAATAAAAACTAGTATTCTGATCATGTTAGCACCCTTTTCATTTTTTTAAACTGGCATGTGAATTATGGCAGCCTCGCTTAGCCTTAGCCTTAGGCTCTGGCCTTGGTCTAGGAGGAGGTGAGAGGATTCTGAAGGGGGGGGGGGTATTTTTTACACAATAGAATTGAGTAGGGATGTCACACATATTAATGAAATTAAAGGAAAGTTAATAAGCAAAACCTAGAATGAGTTAATTAATAACAATTCGAATGCTTTAGAGTGATGTCATTTTTAATGGGGGAGGGGGGGGGGGGGTTAATGAAAAATGCTTTACATTTTTGCTGAATATTTTTGAACGCATATAATTAATATTTATGAACGCTCCCTGGTAATTGTAGTGGTGGTCGGCACAGTAAACTTTTCTGCCCCAATGGTTCGCCACCCTTCTACCCTACAAGTTCAGGTCCCAACCTGTTCGCAACTCCTCCCTCCCTCCCCACACACACACATAAACACGCTCGGCCTTCTATACACATTTGACCATCTACAATGTATAATTAGATTACTATGCAGTTATACCGGTACTTAATCCATCGTGTTCTGGGTCGCCCAGTGATTTGCAGCCATTTTTCATACTCTATTACTTTATTTCCAAGGTAGGCCCCTACTGCACTTTTTTTGCATTAAGATAATAGTGGGCCCTACATTGCTCCATAATGTGACTGGATTTTCCAATAAACATGGATATTTCTGTAAATAATTTTCAGTGAATCATTCAGTATCACGTATTTAGTATACATGTAGCATTCATTAGGCCACTATGTTTTATTATATTGGAAACAATCCAATGCGCGCGCTGCGCAGAAAAAAAACACATGTTTTTTTAGTAATGTGCGGCCTAAATCTAATGCGTGCGCTCATCTGAAACAGAGAAAAAACAAAGTGGCCTTATGTCTCTGATGGCAGTACTAAGCTTTTTTTTCAAAAAAAAATGTGCGAAAAGACTATAAAAATATATCCCTATCATGACGTTTATGCTCAATACTTTTTATCTCTTATATATGTGCAGTGTTTTTTTAACATATTTACAAGGTGAATTACTGTAACAATTTCCCTACATTTAGCAATTAAATTATGTCAAATATTTTTATTTTATTATCTGGAATTGTTACGTGTGATGTTTTAGCCACTTAGATATCTGTTTAATGTTTGTTTCAGAAATTACACCTGGTGTTGTAGGCCCTAGATGTTATATTATTCAACTTAAGGAAAGGATGGTGTTGATCCAGCTGACCGGATGATTGACTTTGGTGCATTGGAAAAAACATCAATTTCAAAGGTCATTTTTACCATATATTTGTGAAATCTGACCTCCAAATGACCTTTATATGACACTTGTGTTACCTATCAACAATAAATATGTAAAGTAACAAATCTTGTCTCATGTTATGTTGTGTTTACAGACTAATGGTGTAGTAATAAATCAAATGAGAAAAGAGGTATTCTCATTGGTCAGTAACATTGCTGTCAGTGGAGCAAAATAATAACTAGTTTGTGAAATGAACTTGGGTTGCATATCATTCCCAAAAAAATTACACCTTTTTGCTGCCAAATATTATTATTCAACATTATCGCTTGAACCACAATTACACCCATCTCACCATGTGTACTTGAGTTGGGCTTGATCAGCTGTAATTTAAATAATCTTCATTGGTCCAAACATCACAATAATTTTGGCAGTTAGTCTATTTGAGACAGGTGTAACATAAGGGTGCTTTGATGAGGTATTACCCCTCTAACCATTACATAGCAAACCTCTGTAGCCTGCTGGGGTGTTTTGGTAAAGCCTAGCTATTTCCTGAGGTCTAGGCCGGTTTCAACCATCATAGACATCTCAGATGTCAGAATTGAAGCTAAAAGAACAAAAATATATATGTTTAAACCCCTTTTGAGCTGATTTGACCTTGCTGTGACCTTAAGATGACCTCGATATGGCCTTGCTTAACACCCCCATGAAACCCAACCCATGTAAACTCGGGTTGAGCTTTATCAGCTTTAGGAGTAGGAGTAATGGTCATTGATCCTACATTGATCATGACAATCTGCCTGTTATTTGGTCCATTTCTGCCATATTCGGGGGGGGGGGGGTGCCATAGGGGTGATTTGATGGGGGTATTACCCCTCCTTCAGCGGATGTGACCTTATTGTGACCTCGAGATCACCTTGCCATGACCTTTGTATAGCACCGCCATGACACCCAGCCCATGTCACCATGTGTACTAGTGTTTGGCTTCATCAGTTTTAGTGCGAGTGCTGGTCATTGGTCTAACCATAACAATCTGCTTGTTATTTGATCCATTTCTGCCAAATTAGAGAGCATGGTGATGTAAATGTGATTTGATGGTGTATCACCCCTTTAGCCCCTATATATTACGCCTTCAACCCCTATATATTACCCCTTCAACACCTAGGTCTATATATCACCACCTGTGTATTTGAGCTACATAGATATCTTACTTGGAGCAAATACTGCCAAAATAGGCTACATGTATTATTATCCGATTTGACGTGATTTGTCCTTGCTGTGACCTTGATATGACCTTCCCATCACCACGGGGTACCACCTGATGAAGCACAGCCCCAACCAATGTCGCCACGTGTACTAGGGTTGGGTTGCAACCATTGTAGATATGAGACATTGATATAATTGGAGCAAAAACTACAAAATTTAACTATTTTAACCGATTTGACCTGGCTGTGACCTTGAGATGACCTTGGGGTATCACCCCGGTGAAGCACAACCCCAACCCATGTCACCACGTGTACTAGGGTTGGGCTTCATCAGCCTTAATGGGAGTGCTGGTCATTGGTCCAACCATGACAATCGGCCTGTTATTTGGGCCATTTCTGCCATATCAGAGAGGGGTAACATAAGGGTGATTTGGTTCGGAAATTACCCCTACAACCCCTATACGACTCCCATAATCTTTTGGGGTGTGTTTGGTGTACCCCTGTGTTAGGGCTTAAATGGGTTTAAAACATCATAAATATTTCAAATGAACAAAATTGGCCAAAAACTACCCAAATAAGCTATTTTTACCCGATTTGACCTTGCTGTGACCTTGATATGACCTTGTCATGACCTTTGGGTAGCACCCCCATGAAGTCCAACCCCAACCCATGTCACGACGTGTACTATGGTTGGGCTTCATCAGTCTTGACGGGAGTGCTGGTCATTGGTCCAACAATGACAATTGGCCTGCTATTTGGTCCATTTCTGTCATATTAGAGAGGGGTGACATTAAGGGGATTTGACGGGGTATTACCCCATCAACCCCTATATTACCCCCATAACCTTTCGATGGGTATTTTGTGTACCTCTCTGTTTGGTTCTAGATGGGTTACAGCCATTGTAGATATGTCAAGTGGACATAATTGGAGCAAAAACTACAAAAATAGCTGTTTTACCCAATTTGAGCTGATTTGACCTTGCTGTGACCTTGATATGACCTTGCCATGTCCTTGGGGTGGCACCCCCATGAAGCACAACCCCATCCCATGTCACCATATGTACAAGTGGTGGGCTCAATCAGCTTTAATGGGAGTGCCGGTCATTCGTCCAAAAATGACAATCTGCCTGTTATTTGGTCCATATTTGCCATATATCAGAGAGGGGTAACATAAGAGTGATTTGGTTAGGGCAATACCATTACAACCCCTATATGAACCCCCATAACCTTTTGGGGTGTGTTTGGTGTACCCCTGTGTTAGGGCTTAGATGGGTTTCAAACATCATAGATATTTCAAATGAACAAAATTGAGCCAAAAACTGATTGTCCTTGCTGTGACCTTGAGATGACCTTGCCATGACCTTGGGGTAGCACCCCCATGAAGCCCAACCCCAACCCATGTACGACGTGTACTATGGTTGGGCTTCATCAGTCTTGACGGGAGTGCTGGTCATTGGTCCAACAATGACAATCAGTTTGTTATTTGGTCCATTTCTGCCATATTGGAGATGGATGACATAAGGGGGATTTGATGGGGTATTACCCCACCAACCCCTAGTTTACCCCCATAACCTTTTGGGGGGTGTTTCGTGTACCTCTCTGTTTGGTTCTAGGTGGGTTACAACCATTGTAGATATGTCAAGCGGACATAATAGAAGCAAAAACTATAAAAAATAGTTATTTTTACCTAATTTAGGCTGATTTGACCTTGCTGTGACCTTGAGATGACCTTGCCATGACTTTGGGGTAGCACCCCCATGAAACCCAACCCCAACCCATGTCCCCATTTGTACTAGGGTTTGGCTTCATCAGCTTTGGTTTAAATATGCATTTTTTTCTATTTTTGGACGAAATCCCTTGCCAGTGACACAATGCATATTTCACATTCTCATACCAGTGTAAGGGTTAAGGATGATAGTTGGAATCGGATCAAGGTCAAAGTTTGAAGCTAGTTCCAACGTATCCCCGGTACGCTAAAACTAGTTTCAACATACTCATTACCTCCGAAACTATAAGTAGGCCAATTTCAAGGTACCCATCCTATTTTCATAATACATAATAATAATATTTTATTTGCAGATTATTTATTCAGAAAACAATTTATATCAACAATTGTGTCTAAAACTAGAATAAGATTACCTGCTGAATATAGCCTGGCGAATTTTCCCATTTAATACAGTGTTTTTGTTTATTAATTATACTTTTCTGTCTAATGTAAGATTAACAAGTTATCCAAGAAAATTGTTGAATGATAAATGTTTTTTTTTATTAATATAAAAATATGATTGTATGATTTTGTTATTCTGATTAATACTTTAAAATCTTCTTCTTTCATCTTTATCTGTTTGTCAACATTCCTGGTATTTTCACGCATTTTTAGTTTTGTCTCGAGTGATTGAAGTGTGCGAAGAGTAAAAGTTAGCAGGTCTGAGCTTTAAAGGGGATGATGTTTAAATAATAATACAATAAATGCTTCACTATTATTAGAATGTGAATCTTTTTGTTAATCTGAATTTGGGTCATCTCGTTACTGTGCATTTGAGTCATTTCGTTACTCTGACATGGCTTGACTGTTGTGTGGTCTGATCACCATTTTCATGGTCACCATTGTAGTATAGATGTCATTCAGACTGCTTTTGTAATTCCCACCCCCTTGAAGCTATGTCTCGCTGACGCGATCCACAACTTCAAGTGAGCGAAAATTAGAAGTCAGATGGTCTGAATTTCATGGTGGTTGCGAGGTAAGAGTAGTAGTAGCCCGAATTCTGATCGCCCCAGTTTCTCCACTCCATCCCTTCAGCGTAACAGCATCCTGTATGGTTTCCAGACAGGTAGTTCCCGTTCAGATTACTCATATGACACGAGCTGTACCACCAGCCCCCCTTATAGCTCACAGCACAGTTACCACCGTAACTATCATTGTCATTGTCAAATGTCGTAAAATTCTGTCCGCTGTGGGGAGTCAGTGAGTCACCTGTCAACAGAGAGTAAATAAAACTTTAAATACTACTTCACCCAGTCAGCGAGTGACCTGTAAGCAGAGACAAAATAACACATTAAATACTACATCAGTGAGTCAGCTAGTGACCTGTAAGCAGAGACAAAATAACACATTATATACTACATCAGTGAGTCAGCGAGTTAACTGTAAGCAGAGACAAAATAACACATTAAATAGCTGCGTGAAGTTGGTTCAACATTCAACATTCAACATTCAGATTGAGAAAGTTAGTTCAATATTCGAAAAGTCCCCAGTCAAACTCTGGGAAAAAATATCAAAAACTCGGGGAAAATAAGGCAAACAAAATGCATAAGGTCCTAGGGTGGCCCAACGAACCTTCTAGTCGCTATATCACCTAATCCACCATAAAAATGTGTTTTTTACACATTTCCCGAAAAGTCCCCAGTCATCCACCGAGAAAAAAATATTTAAATTTCAGTAAAAATAAGCCGAACAAAATGCATTTGGTCCTAGGGTGGCCTAACGAACCTTCTAGTCGCTACAACACCTAATACACCATAAAAACACCCCCTTTGCAGATTTCTCGAAGAGTCCCCAGTCATCCACCGAGAAAAAAAATATTCAAATTTTGGGAAAAATAAGGCTAAGAAAATGCATTGAGTCCTAGGGTGGCCCAACGAACCTTCTAGTCGCTACATCCCCGGTGAGATGAAGTTCATCCAGTGATGAACGTTGACGAATGTTCATGAACATTCATGAACATTCATCAATGGTTCATCAAGCCAGTTCATGAACTGTGTTCATGAACTGTTCATCAAAAACAGTTCATGACAAATCATGAATATTAATGAACACTTGATGAACTAATGTTGTTCATGATTTAGCTCATGAAGTTCATATGGAGAGGTTCGTGAACAGTCATGAATTTTTATGAACATGGTAGAATCAATTCAGTTCATAGCTTGTTCAAGAAAGGTCATGAGAGAGTCTCATGAACTTTAAGGAATTATTATGAACTTGATAAGTCTTAATTCTTCTCATGGGTAGTTCATGAAAGTTCACGAGGGACAGTTTCATGAACTGTGATAAATTGTTTCGAGTTTGAAATCTCAATTTCGTTCATGGTTTGTTCATAACAATTCATGAACTGTGACGAATGACAGCCAAATTACCCTGGCGAGTATGGTGTCAACTACACAATGGCTAATTAACTAATTAATTAGCAAATTGAGACAATCTGAGTTAGATTATCAACCATAAAATATATAATTTTAAAAAATAATTAGTTTTCTGTTCAGTTTTGTGTAATACTGTCAGATAGGTGATCTCTTTAGCTTGCTGTGTTCATGTAAGGAGTAACCTCATAAAAATCGGTATTTTACATGTATGTATTTTACAGGTCAAAAGACTTAGACTGGAAAGTTAATGAATCTTCATGAACAATTCATGAACATCAACACTAAGTTTGTGAACTCCATGAACTTGTTTAAATGTTGCTGGCTTATCTGGTTCATTATAGAACAACCTGTGTTCCTGTTCGTTCATGAACAACCTCAATTTCATGAACATTATGCTCGGAACTTCAGGATGACATTTCATGAATGTCGCATATGTTGTTCAGGAACATTCATGAATAGTTCATGAACACATTTAATGAACGTTCATGAATATTCATGAACTATCTGGCTCGTGAATTATTTTAGTTTTTTGCCGTTCAGGAACTAGGTTGACAGTTCATGAATTTCATGCATGTCACATTTGTTGTTCAGGAACATTCATGAATAGTTCATGAACACATGTAATGAACGTTCATGAATGTTCATTAACTATCTGGTTCATGAATTTGTCGAGTTCATGGTCGTTCATGAATTAGCCTTGTTTCATGAATTATCTGAGCTCATGACCGTTCATGAACAACCAATGTTCATGAACAAAGTGAGAGTTCATGAACAGAATAAGTTCATGAACTCATCAACATTCATAAAAGTCTCATTTGTTGTTCAAGAATATTCATGAACCGTTCATGAACACGTTGATGAACATTCCTGGACGTTCATAGTTTTTTGTTCACGAACATTCATGAACTATTCATGAAAGTTCATGAACAGTTTATTATCATCTCACCTGGGATCACCTAATCCACCATACAAATGTGTTTTTTACACATTTCTCGAAAAGTCCCCAGTCAAACTCTGATAAAAAATAAATAAATTTCGGGAAAAATAAGCCAAACAAAATGCATTCGGTCCCAGGGTGGTCCAACGAACCTTCTAGTCGCTACATCACTTTGTTCTCAACAAAGTAAAAAAGAGGTCATTTTTTATTTTAGTTTAAGCGACTTTTCTGCAAAATCATCGTTTTTTGGCAAAAAAAAATGAGAAGGTATAAAAAATAATGTATCCATGATCTTCATCTATTTTGTTAAAGTTTTTTTATTTTGGGAAAATATATTTATGACGTTGTTTCCATGACAACCCATTTCGGCAAATATGCAACATAATAGGCCAAAAAGGTCAGAATACTATAGATAGTTAGTTTTAAAGGATGTAAGCCAAGTGCAATATGTTCACCTTTATTTAGTATAAATGTAATAGTAAAGTGTTGTCGACAACTAGTTCAGTTACTAGTGCTCCATAATCGACTTTTTTGGTATTTTGCCAAGTTATCTCCGTTACCATGGATACCGATATATTTCCTTTTGACTTATATGTAGTTATCAGACTAACATTTATAAAATAGCTTGAATTAACCAGTTTCAACTTTCTCTAATTTTCAATTATTGCAAACACGAAATATAATGACTTTGTTTATACATCATATTACATTAAACAAATTATGACGTCATAATTTAAAGTGTTTTAGCAATATTGTAACGTTAGATAACGTCATTTATTCCGACGTGCCATTACTATAATTTCGATTTTCTAACATATCTTAAATATTACTGATTGTATCGAATAAAGTAATATATGTAATCCAATATTTCCGTGATCAAGGATTACAAAAAATCTGCTCTCAGAGCTCTAAAACAGCCCACCACTATAATATTTGCTTAATTTAATATCAACCATAGAGATAGGCGGTGACTTCATGATGTAGGCCTAGCTAACGCTGTGTACCTGTTACACCGGGATTCGCCGGTTTGTCACCCGCTTGGATATTAGTAGAACATCTAAAATAAATTCGGTGACTCGGCTCAGATGGTGGTCGCGGAATGATCTGACGATAGATGGGTGACATCTGGTAGTCCTGGGGGCCATTTCACTAACATTCACTGATCTTTAAGCAAGAATATCCTTAAACTAAAGATCATCCAGTGTTGTAAAGATCTTTCTGTCTGACCGTTTCACTAACGCGATCTTTACCTTATGTCTTAATCTTTATCGCCAAGTGCTAAATAATTTATGCACGATCATCATATCGCACAAAACACCACAACATCCGTTGTTTTTAACCAATCTGCCGACAGCTGGATGACATCATTGTTTTGTAAACATTCACCGGAGCACGTGTAGTCTACTATAGAATAATGAACCACTACCGATAGGCCTAGGTTCTTTGTTTATAAATGTAATTAAAGTCAGTCAAGTTTTTAGATAATATTATTAAGGATATATAAAATATAATAATAAATGAAGCAATTTCGACTCTCTATGCCCAAATATATTCAGATCAAGTTGAATAATCATGTTAGTAAATTTATATCAAACTCGTTAGACCGTGCGTCACACCGTGGGCAGGACAAGAGCATAGGGTATAGGCCTATTGGTAAACATGAAGATATCGACGCCTACCTGGTAAAATTATAGATTTAATTATAAGCCTAGGTTATATTAGCCTAAGTTTACAACGTGCCACCCCCATAATGTAATTTACCTAGGCTTATATTGTATAGCATCTGGGAGAAAGGCAGCCAAGCATGTCGCCTGCCTCTATGAGACATAGAGCCCAGTTATAGTATATTTCACCTACCAGGACATACCGCAACATAAGAGAGGCCTAGACTACACATTATTGTGCACATACGGAACTTGTACAATGTCTGGGTAGGTATTCTAGGCCTATATATCTACCAGCTACCGTCACATAACCAAAGCTTTTTAAAGTTAGGTTGGAATCAAGTATTCTTGGTCGCTATAGACATTTATTTTAGAGTTGAAAAGGTATAGGCCCTAAACAGTGGGCCTAGAGTAACCTACATCAATGTTGAAGATAATCAGCGAAACTGTGAGTAAAAGGAATAATTAATTCAAAAAAAAATATAACATCTGATTAGGCCTACAACTTTGATCATTGATGCGCTGTCGTTTTCTACACAAATGATAAAATACAGAGTCAAATTCATGAATAAACATCATGTTAAAGATCGTCTTTAACTATTTAAAGAGTGCCCCCGACCACTCCTTAAATCTCATCTTTATAATCAAAGATTTCGCCTTAAAAATCTTTAGTGAAACGGCTGACTTAAAGAACACTCCTTAATGATCGTTTGTGAAACAGTCAAAGCTTTAATTAAGGATAAATCTTTATTTAAGGAGGATTTGGCGTTTTAAAGATCATTTTTGCCTTAAAGATCGCTTAGTGAAACGCCACCCTGGGGCCCGTTTCACTAACATTCACTGATCTTCAGGCAAGATTATCCTTAGACTAAAGATCATGCAGTGTTCTAAAGATATTTCTGTCTGACTGTTTCACTAACGCGATCTTTACTTTATATCTTAATCTTTATCGCCATGTGCCAAAGAATTTATGCACGATCATCATATCACAGGATACACCACAACATCCGTTGTTTTTGACCAATCTGACGACAGCTGCATGACATCATTGTTTTGTAAACATTCACCGGAGCACGTGTAGTCTACCATAGAATAATGAAGCACTACCAATAGGCCTAGGTTCTTTGTTTTTAAATGTAATTAAGTCAGTCAAGTTTTGAGATAATAATATTAAGGATATATAAAATATAATAATAAATTACGTAATTTCTACACTCTAGGCCTAATTATATTCAGATCAAGTTGAATAACAGTAAATGTATATCAATCTCGTTGGACCGTGCGTCAGACCGTGACAGTACAAGAGCACAGGGTAGGCCTATTGGTAAATATGAAGGTAGGCCTATCGACGCCTACCTGGTGAAATTATAAATTCAATTATAGGCATACGTTATAATATTATTAGCCTAACTTCACAATGCGCCACCCCTATAATGTAATTTGCCTAGGCCTATATTTTATAGCCTCTGGGAGAAAGGCAACCAAGCATGTCGATCGCCTGCCTGTATGAGATATAGGGCCTATGGTATATTTCACCTACCAGCACATACCGCATCATATAGGCTTAGACTACGCATTATTGTAACACACACGAAACTTGTACAATGTCTGGTTAGGAATACTAGGCCTATATATCTACCAGCTACCGCCACATAACTGAGGCTTTGTTTAGATTAGGTTAGAATCAAATATTCTAGATCGCTATAGACATTTATTCTAGAGTTGAATAGGTATAAACAGTAGGCCTAGTGTAGCCTACATCAATGTTGTAGATAATCAGCGAAACTGTGAGTAAAACGAATAATTAATTCACGAAAAAATATAGCATGTGATTAGGCCTACAACTTTTATCATTGATGCGCTGTCGTTTTCTACGCAAATGATAAAATACAGAGTCAAATTCATGAATAAACATATGTCAACCATCGTCTTTAACTGTTTAAAGAGTGCCCCCGACCACTCTTTAAATCTCGTCTTTATAACTAAAGATTTCTCCTTAAAAATCTTTAGTGAAACGGGTCACTTAAAGATCACTCCTTAAAGATCGTTCGTGAAACAGTGAACTCTTTAATTAAGGATAAGTCTTTATTTGAGGAGGATTTGGCGTTTTAAAGATTGTTCTTGCCTTAAAGATCGCTTAGTAAGACGCTACCCTGGTCTCTGTTCAAGGAAGGGACTCTCTGCTTTATGTGGATGGCCTCCTTCCTCCTTCCTTGCGCTTCATCCAGTCATGTTCTCTGTCTAGGACTTTCAAGTTATCCATGTAGACACTGTGACCGGTGGTATTACAGTGTTTTCCTACCCTAGTCGGTCTATAGAGTTTATAGTGTTCCTTGAACCGAACGCTGAGGGATCATTCCGCGACCACCATCTTAGCCCAATCATCCATATACATGATCATTTTGCGTGATTAAGATATACTGAAGGCATGTCGAAATGTCGCAATCGTTTTAAAATAAGTTCCAAAGTGAGTCAAATTTATTCACTTTCTACATGAATCTTGGAACCACGAGTAACATAATAATGATCTCTAATATCTTGACATTAAAAATCATAATAATGTACAATGTATATGCATTACACTGTCTTCTCCTGGCTTTGTATCATATTCATCATAACTGCTTTAACATTAAATTCATAATTATAATCTTACATCATTTTGATGGCATATCCTATAATTTTCCTCTCATATCTCATATCATATTTGATATAAAATAATAGGTTTTTATATGTTTTCCAGATAGCAATCACATGCTTTTCATGCGGATATTGTTATTTTTACATTGTACACTGCTTAAATGTTGGAATAAAAATAATTGTGTGATCTTACGAGATGCAGTCTCAGCTGGTTACCTTAGTGCATCCAGCTGGCGCCGCCGCTGATCCATTTAGTGTATCCAGCCAGTGCTGGTCAACTTAGTGGATCCAGCCAGTGCTGGCCCCCTTAGTGGATACAGCCAGTGCTGTTCCCCTTAGTGGATCCAGCCAGTGCTGGTCAACTTAGTGGATCCAGCCAGTGCTGACCCCCTTAGTGGATCCAGCCAGTGCTCTTCCCCTTCGTGGATCCAGCCAGTGCTGGTCAACTTAGTGGATCCAGCCAGTGCTGGCCCCCTTAGTGGATCCAGCCAGTGCTGGTCAACTTAGTGGATCCAGCCAATGCTGGTCAACTTAGTGGATCCAGCCAGTGCCCGTCCCCTTAGTGGATACAGCCAGTGCTGATCCCCTTAGTGGATCCAGCCAGTGCTCGTCCCCTTAGTGGATCCAGCCAGTACCGGTCCCCTTAGTGGATCCAGCCAGTGCTGACCCACTTAGTGGATCCAGCCAGTGATGGTCGCCTTAGTGGATACAGTCAGTTCTGGTACTGGCTGGATCCCCTTCGTGGATCCAGCCAGTGCTCGTCCCCTTGGTGGATCCAGCCAGTGCTGGTCAACTTATTTGATCCAGCCACTGATGGTCCCCTTAGTGGACCCAGCCAGTGCTGATCCCCTCAGTGGATCCAGCCAGTGCTGATCTCCTCAGTGGATCCAGCCAGTGCTGATCCTTTCATTGTATCCAGCGAGCACTGGTCCTGATCCCCCTAGTGGATCCAGTCAGAGCTGGTCCATTTATGAATCTAGCCAGCGCTGGTCCCCTTAGTGGACTCGGCCAGAGCTGATTCACTTATTGGATCCAGCTAGCTTGCTTGTAAAGAACACATTTTTATGGTGGATTATTATGATGAAGCGACTAGAAGGTTCGTTGGGCCACCCTAGGACCATATGCATTTTGTTTGCCTTATTTTTCCCGTTTTTTTTTTAATTCCTAGAGTTTGACTGGAAACTTTTCGAATATTGAACTAACATTCTCAATCTGAATGTTGAATGTTTAATGTTGAACCAACACTGGACATTTCGTTGGGCCACCCTAGGACCCAATGTATTTTGCTCGTCTTATTTTTCCGGAAATTGTAATATTTTTTTCTCAGAGTTTGACTGGGGACTTTTCGAAAAATGTGTAAAAAACACATTTTTATGGTGGATTAGGTGATGTAACGACGAGAAAGATCGTTGAGCCACCCTAGGACCAAATGCTTTTTGTTTGGCTTGTTTTTCCGGAAATTTAAATAATTTTTTCTCAGAGTTTGACTGGGGACTTTTCGAGAAATGTGTAAAAAACACATTATTATGGTGGATTAGGTGATGTAGCGACTTGGGCCACCCTAGGACCAAATGCATTTTGTTTGGCTTATTTTTCCCGAAATTTAAATATTTCTTTCTCGGTGGATGACTGGGGACTTTTCGGGAAATGTGTAACAAACACATGTTTATGGTGGATTAGGTGATGTAGCGACTAGAAGGTTCGTTGGGCCACCCTAGGACCAAATGCATTTTCTTTGCCTTATTTTTCCCGAAATTTTAATATTTTTCCCGATTTTTTAATATTTTTTTCCCAGAGTTTGACTGGGGACTTTTCGAATATTGAAAAATGTGTAAAAAACACATTTTTATGGTGGATTAGGTGATGTAACGACGAGAAAGATCGTTGAGCCACCGTATAGCCATATGCATTTTGTTTGTCTTTTTTTTCCCGATTTTTAAATATTTTTTTCCCAGAGTTTGACTGGGGACTTTTCGAATATTGAACCAACTTTATCAATCTGAATGTTGAATGTTTAATGTTGAACCAACACTGGACGTTTCGTTGGGCCACCCTAGGACCCAATGTATTTTGTTCGTCTTATTTTTCCGGAAATTGTAATATTTTTTCTCAGAGTTTGACTGGGGACTTTTCAAAAAATGTGTAAAAAACACATTTTTATGGTGGATTAGGTGATGTAGCGACTAGGGCCACCCTAGGACCAAATGCATTTTGTTTGGCTTATTTTTCCCGAAATTTAAATATTTCTTTCTCGGTGGATGACTGGGGACTTTTCGGGAAATGTGTAACAAACACATGTTCATGGTGGATTAGGTGATGTAGCGACTAGAATGTTCTTGGGCCACCCTAGGACCCAATGCATTTTCTTTGCCTTATTTTTCCCGATTTTTAATTTTATTTCCCCAGAGTTTGACTGGGGACTTTTCGAGAAATGTGTAAAAAACACATTTTTATGGTGGATTAGGTGATGTAGCGACTAGAAGGTTCGCTGGGCCACCCTAGGTGCAAATGCATTTTGTTTGGCTTATTTTTCCCAAAATATAAATATTTTTTTTCGGTGGATGACTGGGGACTATTCGGGAAATGTGTAAAAAACACATTTTTATGGTGGATTACTTGATGTAGCGACTAGGTTCGTTGGGCCACCGTATAACCATATGCATTTTGTTTGTCTTTTTTTCCCCGATTTTTAAATATTTTTTTCCCAGAGTTTGACTGGGGACTTTTCGAATATTGAACCAACTTTATCAATCTGAATGTTGAATGTTTAATGTTGAACCAACACTGGACGTTTCGTTGGGCCACCCTGAGACCCAATGTATTTTGTTCGTCTTATTTTTCCGGAAATTGTAATATTTTTTCTCAGAGTTTGACTGGGGACTTTTCAAAAAATGTGTAAAAAACACATTTTTATGGTGGATTAGGTGATGTAGCGACTGGAAAGATCGTTGTGCCACCCTAGGACCAAATGCATTTTGTTTGGCTTATTTTTCCGGAAATTTAAATATTTTTTTCTCAGAGTTTGACTGGGGACTTTTCGAGAAATGTGTAAAAACACATTATTATGGTGGATTAGGTTATGTAGCGACTAGAAGGTTCGTTGGGCCACCCTATGACCAAATGCATTTTGTTTGGCTTATTTTTCCCGAAATTTAAATATTTTTTTCTCGGTGGATGACTGGGGACTTTTCGGGAAATGTGTAAAAAACACATTTTTATGATGGATTAGGTGATGTAGCGACTAGAAGGTTCGTTGGGCCACCCTAGGACCAAATGCATTTTCTTTGCCTTATTTTTCCCGAAATTTTAATATTTTGTTCTCGGTGGATGACTGGGGACTTTTAGGAAATGTGTAAAAAACACATTTTTATGGTGGATTAGGTGATGTAGCGACTAGTATGTTCGTTGGGCCACCCTAGGACCCAATGCATTTTCTTTGCCTTTTTTTTCCCGAAATTTCAATATTATTTTTTCGGTGTATGACTGGGGACTTTTCGAGAAATGTGCAAAAGAGGTGTTTTTATGGTGTATTGGGTGCTGTAGCGAGTAGAGGGTTCGCTGGGTCACCCTAGGACTAAATACATTTTGTTTGCCTTATTTTTCCCGATTTTTTAATATTTTTTTCCCAGAGTTTGACTGGGGACTTTTCGAATATTGAACCAGCTTTCTCAATCTGAATGTTGAATGTTTAATGTTGAACCAACACTGGACGTTTCGTTGGGCCACCCTAGGACCCAATGTATTTTGTTCGTCCTTTTTTTCTGGAAATAGTAAGATTTTTTTCTCAGAGTTTGACTGGGGACTTTTCCAGAAATGTGTAAAAAACACATTTTCATGGTGGATTAGATGATGTAGCGAATAGAAGGATCGTTGGGCCACCCTAGGACCAAATGCATTTTGTTTGGCTTATTTTTCCGGTAATTTAAATATTTTTTTCTCAGAGTTTGACTGGGGACTTTTCGAGAAATGTGTAAGAAACACATTTTTATGGTGGATTAGGTGATGTAGCGACTAGAAGGTTCGTTGGGCCAGCCTAGGACCAAATGCATTTTCTTTGCCTTATTTTTCCAGAATTTTTTTTTTTACTTCGGTGAATGACTAGCGATTTTTCGGGAAATGTGTAAAAAACTCATTTTTATGGTGGATTAGTTGATTTAGCGACTAGAAGGTTCGTTGGGCCACCCTATAACCATATGCATTTTGTTTGCCTTATTTTTCCCGATTTTTTTTCCGAGAGTTTGAATGGAGTTTTTTCGAATATTGAACTAACTTTCTCAATCTGAATGTTGAATGTTGAACCAACTTCACGCAGCTACATTAAATACTACATCAGTGAGTCAGCGAGTGACCTGTAAGCAGAGACAAAATAACACATTAAATACCACATCAGTGAGTCAGCCAGTGACCTGTAAGCAGAGACAAAATAACACAATAAATACTACATCAGTGAGTCACCTGTCAACAGGAAAAAATCACATTAAATACTACATCACTGAGTCAGTGAGTCACCTGTCAGCAGAGCGAAACATAACACATTACATACTACATCACTGAGACAGCGAGTGACCTGTAAACTGAGAGAACATAACACATAATATACTCCATCACTGAGTCAGTGAGTCACCCGTCAACAGAGCGAAAATGACACATTGATTAATACATCACTGAGTCACTGCATTTAATACATATGGTACTGTATCACTCAGTCAAACTGACTTTACACATTGCTACATCACTCAATCAAGCTGAATTGACACCTTATAGCAACACTCAGTCAAGCCGAATTAGCACATTACTGCAACACCCAGTCAAGCTGAATTCACACATCACTACATTACCCAATCAAGCTAAATTAACACATAACTGCATCACCCAGTCAAGCTGAATTCACACATCACCGCATCACCCAATCAAGCTGAATTAACACCTTACTACATCGCCCAGTCAAGCTGAATTACCACATTACTGAATTACTGAATTGGCACATTACTACATCACCTATTCAAGCTGAATTAACACATTTAGCACATGGGCATATGATTATATTCAGGGTCATGTTTGCAAACTCAGTTAATTGATGTTGCACACTTTTTGGTGATCGCAGTGGTATAATGATATAGATAAATCTTGGTGCAACTTATTTAAAACATTTTTCGTGTATTTTTCATGCGGATTACAAAATGACTACAATACAGTATAAAGAAAAATATCAATTTTCAAATTCCTGTTGGGAGTATGTCATATAGCACCTCATAATGACCAGTGGGACACATGTATTTCTTGCACGAAATTATCATGTTTATGAGCTTACATAACATTTTATGCGGCAAATAATAAGATAATGATATAATTTCACAATAATTGAACAAAATTGATACACGCCTCTTGGGCTACATAGTAGTGTTTTCTCTTTCAGTGTAGTGTACAGGGGGTATGGGAACACGAGTTTATACGTTTCTTCCACACCAATCATTATGCGACGCAAACGGATAATACTTGTTGTGTGTGCACTCCTCATAGGCCTTATTCAATTTACACTTCATTTATTATTGCAAGTTTCACGCTTGCTTGGGTAAAAGACAATGGCAACCGTCGATCGAAATGGTTCACCGTTGATATTTCAGTGAGATAGCAGTATTCGTATGGCGGCTCACGCATGCTGGTGGTTTCTTACGCAGTCGGACAAATTTTATAAACAAATTACTTCACTTGGGGTGTGGAGGCTCATTTAATATCCTTCCATCATCACTCACGTGGTCTCACACCACTGCATAGCTTTATGAATCATCTCACTAAAAAATTGTTTGTGTTATGTTCCACTGCTGTACTTGTAGGTGGTGATTTCTTGAATTTTGTACAGTGATTTTTTAAACAAGCGCCACCAACTAATGAAAGCAGATAAACCTCTGCCTCAGATAAAATGCATACAAATTTGGCCCAGTAATTACTTCACTTAGCACACTTGCGTAGTTTGTGACAGGCCTCTGGAAGGGCTTTATGAAATCACATCAGAAATGTGGTCAATATCAGCTTTGTTCTTCCTTTAACACGTTAAGAAGGCGCGAATTTTTTTTACAAGACAGTAGCTAGTTGGCTGATACCAATTTATTCATACATTGTATTGGTATGTTGCCGCTCACACCTGCCACAAATGAAGGATAATTTATGTTGTTGATATTTTCTTCATCTCAGTGACAATGCTCCCGTATCTGGATGCAGGATCTCAATGTACTCGCTACAGAAATGGTGGCATCAATGCGTTGGCCTTTTCATTTATTATCTTGCTGGCTGAACAGTCAGTCAAACTACTTTTCTATTTGGTGGGATACATTCTTCTGATGCTGCTGCATGACTGTCCACCTACAATATTACGGTTTAGCCGTTACTCATTATTCCAATATGTCGATAAGCTTCTACTTGCCATAACATAATGGTAGCGATGCACCACAACCATCTGCTTGAAATGCTAGTGATGTATGATTTATTTATTGTAGATAAAACATTTCATAGTTTCACTTTAATGAATAGATTTATTTCTCTAATAATTCGAATTTGGACAAGTCGCTGTATCTCCACATTATTTTGACTGAGTAGCCTATCTAATGTCGCATTGTTCTCGGTAAACATAGTGAAGTATTTTTTGTGATGTCATTGACGAAGGTCTGAACATCAAAACTAAAATAAGTTGCGTCATTATTTCTTCAAGTGTTTCCACTCTTACCTTTTTTCTATGATGATGAGAACATCCTACCACCATCTCGGGCTCTGATGCTAATCTCGAAGAGTGGAGTGGATATATTACTCGGCTTTTTACATTGTGTGCTTATAAGTATGGTGTAAATTTCAAAGTCCAAGTACATTCCGTAACTTACATAGTATTGCTGAAACTGTCTCAAGTTTACACTAGAAGTCACTGTTAAATACATACATCATACATATCTGTCGATGTATATTATGCTTTGGCCATGATATTATCACTCTATAGACGTAATGACTCTTAGGATGTTCGATATTTGTTCAAAGAAGTTCAAATGTGCAGACGATTGATGTGAAACAGCATTCCCTTATTAAGCACTATATTTGAAGCGACTGCAGTATGAGTATGCTACAAAGTCGTAAGGGGACCATGGCTGGTGGTAAGGGAGGGTGGGGCTAAAAGTCACAAAAAGCAGCAAAAGGAATTAGTCGGCAGTTATGTTAAGTAATTTCTACGCATTATTACTTCAGCTATTCCTTTAATAATTACTTGCATATATAGTACATGTCGTAATCACTATGCATGTATTTTGTTTTGCATGTATGTTATATAATAATCATATTAAATCAAGTAATTTAATTAATATTCTCAGTCTTGGGAAGCTATAAATCAACAACATAAAGATAAGAGATCTGCGAATCTCATAGCACGTGTCTAACTGCCTCGTGCTTAGTTATTCCTAACATGTTGACATCCACGCGTCTAGATAAATTCATAACATGTTTAGAAATATGTTTATTTAGTATATAAATACATACGCGGCTCCACGTGCGTAGCTCACTATACATGTGATGCCTCGTGTCTGAATTATCTATTGTTGTCTTGACACACGCGACTAGAAACTAATCGACTTCACGTGTCTGGATCAGACTAGAAAGCACGTTTAGAAGCTATTAATTAAAGTATATAATCTGTATAAGATTTACTTTAAATTGTATTTCGCTCGGTACTCTACGTATTCCATTTGAGTAGTCGTACCAAACATTGCCATGTTATTCTGCTGTATTTCAACTTATTAGGTATTACATATCCCAAGGATGCTCCTGCTGTAAACAAATATACTTTATATACACTTCACGAAGTCTACTTGTGATTAACCGTACGTCGTTGTTACGGGACGACCACGATACTATTACAACTGGCGAGCCTTTGCCAATTCTTTCCTAAAACATAGGGAGGAATAGTGATCTGAACCGGATCATCTGAAGCAAGCCCACATTACCGTTAAACACAAGTATGCTTCCACATGCGTTTACCATGATTACAGCAGAACATCTCAGGGCGTCCACAGAAGCCATGGGGAAACCTTGCAATCACGTATCGCATTGCAAACACGTAAGCAACGCCAGCGACGAGTACTAGTGTGACGTTCTACTACCTGAAGCCGGACCTAAACAGCAAATAGGTACCGCAGCTCACGCTATGGCATTAAAGATACAGCGACTGACTATGGAGCTGAGCAAGATAGGTGAAGCACACGGTGGAGCAAACAAGAAGAAAATACCATCTCCACATACAACACCTCAATGCACAACCACGGTTGAAAAGCCACACAACACAGTGGATTCTTTATGCTGTCGGTGGACACCAAATACGCCAGTGTACCGCCCGGTACCGTTAGAAAAAGAAGACTATTTGTGCAAAGTGCAATATTATCGGCCACCGGACCCTAGACTGTGGACAGGAAGCTGTCGCAGCAGCTTACACACCTTCACCATGTTCACGGTCGGAAAACTAGCAGCCGGGTGCCGACGAGGGGTGACTCTATCCATTGGGACACAAAGCGTTAAAGCCCTCGTCGACACCTGTGCAACTATTATCATAAGGAACGCTAAAGTTTACCACGAGGTTAGTACTCAAAATTTCAAACCTGGCTTAACCGTGACGTCCAATATTATATGCGGACTCGGAGGACGACGACTGCCTACCCTAAGTATGACTGAAATATACGTATCTAGTATAGGACACATACACGCGCTCGTAGTTCCGGACCTAGGTTATACTATGATACTAGGATCGGACGAACTACGCAGGGGTGGGGCATCTATTAACTAAACTGACGATTCTATGACCTGGCTTGGGACAAAACTACCACTCGTTCCCTGCCAAGACGGTCATAACGCAGGTAATAAACTTCTTTTTATTGCAACAGGAAATATTGTTTTTGAAGAAATTATTATTATTGAAGAAGCTCAACGACTTTTTTGACAAAATAATAATGAAATTACGGTCGTGTGAGCTCATTGAGTGTATCATTCCTACGGGTATGGCTAGACCAGAATGCCAACGTGCGTACGGGACAGCATTGAACAAAAGTAAAGAGGTTAGTAAACAGATAGACGAGATGTTAGCTCAAAACATTATACGTCCATCTGTCTCACCTTGGGAGTCACCCATAACTTTGGTACCTAAGGAAAAAGGCGAACTAAGATTCAGTGTTGATCACAGAATGTTAAATGCTGTCACGAGCAAAGACGCTCACCCCCTACCCTTAATTCAGGACATCTTCGACCAACTTCAAGGGGCCATGGTGTTCTCGACCATGGACCTTGCAATTGGGTCCCACAAGATTCCTGTAGACATATAAAAGACGGCATTTGCCTGTCATAAGGCACTATTCGAATTTGTCCGAATGCCATTCGGACTATGCAACGCTCTCGCTATATCTCAAATAACGATGGAGCAAATCCTACATGGACTAATAGGCAAGGCCTATTTTGTCTATCTTGCTAAAATTGCCAAAAAAACACAGTTAGTGACGTCAGAACCTTTCTAGGCATGACAGGGTACTACAGACAAAAAAAACACAGTTAGTGACGTCAGAACCTTTCTAGGCATGACAGGGTACTACAGACAGGTATTACATTACCATGGGCGGCACTAACTAAGCACGGGGTAGATTGGGAATGGACACAAAATCAGCAGGAAGCATTTGATAAACTCAAGTCAATCCTCCTGTCAGACGTGGTATTATCCTACCCACATACAGACATGTCATGCAAGTTGTACACATACGCGTCCAATTGCGCAGTAGGAGCTATACTAGACTAACTACTTGATAAAAATAATGTAAAAAAAGTAGTACACTATCTACTTCACACACTTCAGTGTTAAACAACGCTGGGCCATAATCTGATAATAGAGAAAGAGGCTTATGCTATCATGGCTATAGTGTACATTTTACGAAAATTACGACCATACCTATGGGGATCAGAGTTTGAGATTATTACTGATCACAAACCTCAGAAATCACTATTTCAATCTGAAATAGCTAACACCAAGTTGACGCGGTGGGCTGTTCAGATTAGTAAATTTGGCGTGCCTATACGGCATAAAGCTGGTTAAGATAACGCCAGAGCGGACATACTTAGTCGCGTACACTTGCCACAGACTGCTCTACATGGCCTCGCCCAAACTTACATCACAGAGCTGCTAGTGCCTTATACACCACCTAGAATACTGCGTTCGAGCATAGAGCAGCTTTTGGTAGTCCAAAAGTACAGACTTAAACACTTCGGTGCCAGGAGTTTTGAAACTGCGGCTCCAGCACTCTGGAAAAGTTTGGAGAGCCAGATCCGTCTGCAGAAAACCCTGACCTCTTTTAGAAGGTCGTTAAAAACTCACCAGTTTCGACAAGCGTTTGGTGACCTCACGCAGTAATTGACTTTCTTTTCACTGTCTTTCGAATGTGAAGCGCTCTGAACAGCTTACAGCTGGATACATGCACTATACAATATTTTATTCATTCATTCATTCATTCATTCATTCATTCATTCATTCATTCATTCATTCATTCATTCATTCATTCATTTATTCATTCATTCAGTCATTCATTCAATATGTACGGTCAGCTGGAATATCCCATTGGAATTTGATGGTATTCCTAAGAAAGCGCTGATTACAGAACAGAAAATTGAATTTAATGAAGCTTTGACAGATACGGATAACTACGTACTGGCAGACGGTGTTTGCTGTCTAATAAACGGCCTGGCTACGAACATGCACAAAAGCCTCGTGTAATGTTACTTAGTAGACAACATACATCGACAGGCTGGACATGGCGGGCTCAAGCGAGCCTTGTTTCATATTCAGGAGACTTATAGTACAGCAACAGACACAAAAAAAAGAGCCATATTAAGTAGCTACCTAAACCGGCGGTACAACATTTGTCCACATGTCTATAATTGTTCCTAGGGGTCTTTAGATACAGAATCTGGTTGATGACATTGCCGGTAATGGGGACGGGCTGAGAAATTGCCACTTTTGTACACCTACCCGATTTTCAGAGAAAATATTCACTAAGATATGATTTTCGCGTCATTCTCACTCTATCATAATGTTGGGGCCATTTAAATGAAATATTGTTGGATTTAGTTTTTTCTATTGATCAGGTCATATATCTGTGGGGATAAAATAGGAAAAAAGTAATTAAATTTGCACTAGCAACCCACATCTAAGAGCTATTTTGGATATTGTGAATATGTCGCAAAATGCAATTTTTCAATTTTTTTAATTTGTTTTATTTTTTAGCATATAGTTTATGACAACAGGTTCGTTTCTGCACGAAAGTCGCCATGTGCGGTACCATTTGATTCAGATACATCCCTTAAGTCTGAACTAAGTTACCAATGCTTGATTCGTCGAGTAATTAATCATTATGGCCAATTTCAAAATGGCCGCCGTAAAATCCATGTTTTTTCCAAAATGTATTATTGAACATGGTTTTTATAAATTTCGCATCACAAGCACGGTTTGAGTGTCTAATCTTACATTTTATTGTTCGTTCAAGTATTTACAAATGCTGGAATTTCCCATTTTCACATTTTCTTGCCAATTTTTAGAAGCACATGTTTTATCATGAAAACCCCCCACGATCGGTGTCATTTGGTTCAGAGTCAACCCTTGAGTGAAAATCATATGATGATGCTTGATATGTAGAGTAATTAATCAAAATGGTCACCGTGAAATCAATCCTTAATCTTCATATGCATAATTCAACATGGTTTGCTATTTTTTTATCTCAGAAACACGGTGTTTGTGTCTATTCTTATAATTTAAAGCTAAATAAATCCACTGAATATATCTATGTATATTTTAACATGTTTAAGTACTAGAATATGTTTTAAACAACCAATCCAAGATGGCCGCCTTACAAATGGCAAATAATATTTTCGAAACTTTTGAGAATAGTTCATGAGCACACGTTCTGTTCTGTACGAAAACCTCAGTGAGCGGTATTATTTGGTTCAGAGGCATATATTCAGTAAAAATCAGGTGATTAATTCTCGATTTGTCAAGTAATTAATCATTATGGCCGATTTCAAAACGGCCGCCGTTAAATAAATGCAATATTGAACATCGTTTACCTAATATTCATATTATAAACACGGTTTTGATGTAATATCTTAAAGCGACATAATCAGGCTAAAATCATAAAAAATCGGTAATTTTCTTTTGGTTTACTAATATGACCATATGATGTATATGTGCATAGGATAGAACTGTAGAAGTTTTCCTAATTTTTGTGCTGCGCATTTACCAGTTAAGCGAGATATATAGACGAAATTCGCGTATTTCTTATTTTGGAGATGCATGTCCGAAATAAGAAATCAGAAATTTTAATCTGGTCCTAAGCATATACTACAGTAGCGGCTTACATAATTATCAAGGTGGCAGTTATCACTTCTTCACTGGCCAATATCACTTTTGCTAAGATAACTTTTAAAGTGGTTGTAATCACTTCTTCGGTGGTCAAAATCACTTTTGTAGTGGTTTATATCATTTTAAAGTGGCTGTGGTCACTGATTCAGTGGCCAAGATCACTTTGTAGTGACTGACATAATTTGCAAAGTGGCTGTTATCACTTCTTCAGTGACAAAGATCACTTTTGTAGTGGCTGAGATATCTTTTACAATGTTGCGGCGGCCATCTTGAATTTCTTTTTCCCATGTTAGTATACTTTTATTGGACATGGTGAGGATTAAAAAGTATGATTAGACACTTAAATCATCTCTGTGAGATAACTGTGTAACAAACATGTTCAATAATGCATTTTACGAGAATTACCGGTAATTGATTTCACAGCGACTATTTTGAATTGATAATTATTGATTATTCAACACATCAAGCATTAATCACCTGATTTGTGTTCATGGGTACGTGTCTCTTAATGAAATGATACCGCTCATAGAGGTTATCGTACACTATTAGAGCCTGTGCTGATAAACAAAAAAAGTGAAATTTCGAACATTTTTTTCACCATTTTTTTCTGGCGGCCATCTTGTATTCGGTGGTAAATATCACATTACAACATTTGTGCAAGCATTAAAATGTAAGATTAGATACCAGAACTGTGATTGTGATGTGAAATTTAAGAAAACCATGTTTGATAATAGTGCCTACATTTCAGGAGAAATCATGGATTTTACGGCGGCCATTTTGAAATTGACCATAATGATCAATTACTAGAAAAATCAAGCATTGGTAACCTAATTCCTACTTAAGGGATGTATCTGAGCCAAATGGTACCGCTCATTGAGACTTCGTGCATAAACGAACCTGTTGTCATAAACTATATGCGAAAAAATGGAAAAATTGACAATTTTGAAAAATTGCATTTTGCGATATATCTACAATATCCAAAATAGCTCTTCGAGGTGGGATGCTACTACAAAATTTTATATTTTCTTACTATTTTATCTCCACAGATATATGACCTAATGGATAGAAATACTAAAGACAACAATATTTGATTTAACTGGCCCAACATTGTGATAGAGTGAGAATGACGCGAAAATCAAATTTAAGCGAATATTTTCTCTAAAAATTGGGTAGGTGTACACAAATGTCAAATTCTCAGCCCGCCCCCATTTCCGGCAATGTCATCAACCAGATTCTGTATCTAGAGATTTCTGAGAACAATTCTAGACATGTGGACAAATGTTGTACCGCCGGTTTAGGTACCTCGAAAATCTGGTCCCTCTGCTGCTTTACTATTATGTCTGACCTGGTATGTGTGCAGACGTGAAAAACATTCTTGACAAGTGTGAGTCTCGTAAGATTTTCAAAAATATACGTGCACACGTACTGACGGGTGCAATGCCAATACCACACTACCCACATCAGGTGGTGTCTATGATTTGGTAGGCCCTTTACCCAGCTCACGTCACGGTCATCATTATCCCTTCACACTGATGGATCATTTAACGGGCTGGGCCGATGCATACCCTATTGCATCAAAGAAAGCTGATAAGATTACAAGCTTATTAGCCAACAGTTACTTCCTCAATACGGGCTCCAGAAACCCTTATATCAGAATATGGTTTAGAATTTTGCAATATAGACGTGACAAATCTATTACAAGCAATGGGCATTTAACACCTAAGGACAACGGTATATCAACTCCAGTTTAATGGTAAGATTGAACGTTTCCACCGAGCGTTAAAAGGTACGCTTAAACGATTAATGTTTAAAGCAGACAAGCCTTGGGAGAATCAACGTGAGGCAGCGTTGGCTGCCTACCGCACGGCTGTACATTCTTCCATTGGGATGGGTCCATTCCGAGCACTGTACGTTCGAGGACTGAAGACATGTAGGCTAGATTGCCAACTTCAATCTTCACAAGCGGGCAATAATACATTGTATGACAGAGTACAGTCTTCGTTATCATGGTTATTGACGACTTGGAATACCATCCGCAGTCAAATTGCAAACAGCCGTTTTCAGAATGAGAAACGGGCATGTTGCAAGAATGAGTCAGAACTGCTGGAAGTGGGTGACACGACACTTGTTTTGAAACCTGGCCCACAATCGTCTTTTGACACAAAGTGGCAGGACTGTTAGACAGTTAAACGTGTGCGTTATCCCAC
Organism: Flabesymbios commensalis; assembly: GCA_964017125.1. Taxonomy (NCBI): domain Eukaryota; kingdom Metazoa; phylum Annelida; class Polychaeta; order Terebellida; family Flabelligeridae; genus Flabesymbios; species Flabesymbios commensalis. Next base: position 85,572,307 of record OZ024907.1, read on the forward strand.
TTATTGGTTGACCCATATTGGCTGACCCATCCAGGTCAACAAAAGGCACTTAACCGATCTCGGATCCAATAAGTCGTACCAGACGTAGATTGGAGTATGGATCAAACTTTTCACGTGTCGACCACCCCCCCCCCCCCCTTCGTGCCGAAGACGACTTAAAGATTTAGCATGTTTAGGGACACGTGCGACCTAGGGACGACGTTGACGGGACGGGATATTGGATTCCGTGGTTGAGACAAATTCGGATAAAGATGAGCATCGTAATGTCATATCCCCATTGCCACTTACAACGCTGTCGGGAGTACTGGACATTAACTTCGCACCACCTACTCCGGCCGCGTCTACTCCTACAGGAGTACCTATACGACTTATATAGTGTGGGGGGCATATGTAGCTAAACAGTAGTCCGTGGGATTTTGATGTTCAGTACATAAATCTGAATCAGAAAAAACAGGGTGTCAATTTTTTTTTCAGTTTTAGTGACACTTTCAGCACCATAGAAAAATAATGAAAAATTATCATTTTTATATAAAGTAACACACACAATTATTTTTTATGCACATCAGATAGTCTTTGTTATACCACATTTAAAATAATATTACACACACTGTTCAGAAGAGAACATTAAAGTAAGAAACTGAATTATTTTTAGATATAGTGACACTTTAAGCTTAATGAATGAAAAATAAAAACACATGATTTTTACACCACCTTAACACCATTAATATTATTAATTTTCCAGTGTATTTAAAACAAAATGTTTGGAAGATCAGGTAACGATTATTCATTTCAGTGACACTTGAGGCTCAATAAGTGAAAAATTGAAATAGCATTAATTATAACAGTGACGTAACGCCAATAATATTAGTAAAATAAAACATTAAACCAGTAAAAAATATTAGGCCTACATGATTATACTTTTCATTTCTGTATTATCTGTAGGTCCTGTCAACTATTCCAGGTGTGTCTGTTTGCCGAGAAACTCTTTAGGCCAGTGTTTTTATATTAGTTTGTTGACAGAATTGATTATTTTGAAACCTAGGGCAGGAGGACGGAAAAAACATATCAACTTATCGATCAATAACTCAGGATCGGGGGGACTGAAAAAAAACTAAATTAGCAGATCAATTCCATCGTTCGCTACAGTAGTCTTGGCTTCTGCTGCTTGATCATTTTTCTGTGATACGACACTCTGACCAACAGGCGCGTCAGCGAAAACTGTTTCAGGACGGTTTTTGGTATGCTGGGGAGAAGTTACCCGGCTAAGCCAAGCTACTCACATTGCGTGGAGCTCGGTCGCACTGACGACCATTTTTCCACAGCTGTCCGTGTAAAAAAGACAGTGACTCCGCCTACCGATAAGACGGTAGCGGTGTTGGCCCTAGTCAGCTAGCGCGCTCTGGTGATCACAGTAGAGCCAAGCTCGCTAAAACATGGCTTTCAGTGTGTCAGAGCCTTGCGATGTCATCAGGGTAGGGGAAAGTGTCATGACATGAGCTCTGCCCCTTCCCTCGTTGCACTTTCCATACCATCCAGGCGCAGTGTGGCTTTTTCATCTTCCGTAACGCTGTCTATTAGCTCACTAATAAATTCGCCAACAACACCTCCCCCCCCCCCCCGACTTCACCTTCACTAGTTTTCGACAAAGGACAGAAAGCCCGTTCTTTATTTTTACGATGAGAAAGAAAATCTGAGTGATCAGACTCCGCCATGTTGTTTGTCAGACGGCCTTGACACTCTGGCATTAGCAGGTGACCTCATTATGGACTCCAATGCGCAATACCAAAACTATACACCGCAGTTTAAATTACGCGGCACACCGCACAGTCATAACAAGTGGAGTTTATATTTTTAGTTACAGGTTTAAAAGCTATTCATCGGCAAACACAGGGTCGGCGGCAATTTAAAAAGAAGCGTTTTCATTTTTATTTTTTCAGTTGGAGGGTTTAGCTATTCACCGGCAAACACAGGCCCAGGGTCGGCGACAATAAAAAAATATGTTTTTTCAATTTTAATTTTTTTCGGATTTCGCGTTTTTGTGACTCGGCGGTTTTGTCAACCAACTAATTTAAAAAAAAATCGCCTTAGAATGGCTCCCTCCTTTTCAGGCGTTGAGGACCAAAATAACTAACCATAATATGGCAAATAATCAATTATATTGCATTAGTATTTCGGTATTCTTCTGGGTAACTATAACATCGGGCCACTCACTGCGAGACAAATATATTAAGGTAAACATATGGAAAGAGCACTGCAGGCACATATCACACCAATCCAGGTATTATTCGACTTTTACAAGGACACTTGCTTGACCGATGAATATCTTGATACAGCATACAAAGAGCCACTCCAAGAATTACAAACTGCCTGTGGTGAGATGGTAGGTCATGATGTACTACATTCTCAGATCGGTTGCTGGGTGTACTTGAGCATCACAAACTTCACGAGAAGACTACCTTGATTAGTGAAGAGCACAAAAAAGCTGTCGTCATCAGGTTCATATGTCAGTATACTGACATGGTACTTCTGCTATATCAGTTTATTTGGGCAACTCATCAGGGACTTTGGGAGTTACATTTAACTACTATTGCCCAGTTATGTAACTACTTCGTTGCCAGAGACAGACTCCAATATGCTAGAATGACATCTCTATATGTTGCAGATATGTACAGGCTAAAGGATAGCGACACGGTAAAATGGAAAGAGTTTGAAAGTGACAACTTCGGAGTAAATAAAAAAATGAAATACCATTCTATAGCATTGGAGTTGATCAAAATGATGAATGATGAAATTGAAAGGAAGCTAATGTGGAATCACCCAAAATCCTGTCGCTTTGGCTAGGTTTCTCATAGTTGCACCAGAGCTAACTAAACTGACAGACCAAGTACATCATATGTCAAATATATCCACAAACAGTGATCAAAACATCATGAACTGTAAAAGGCAGTGATGGATAGACAAGAATCTGCCACACAGACATTGATTGTGATTGCTGATTGCAACCCGTTTAATCGTGACAACACTCGCATTAGAAGCTCAATAAAATGCGCCATAATGCCTGAAAGAATTAAACAAGACATCTTGAAGAGTGAAATGATCTACGAAGCTTCACACAAGCGATTTATAGAAGAACGTATAGTGGGTCCTGCTAGTGTTTGGGAAAAAATGTCCAAGGCTAAGCTGTTGTGTTGGAAGGATGCATCTAAAATTGCGAAAAAAGCTTGTCCATCAAAAGAAGTGATTCTGAAAGAAGATATATCACTTTTAGTAAGACTATCAGTAATTGCCCGTTCTCAGCGAAAGATTGATCTTCAACATGTTATAGCAGCTTATGAATTTTCCTGCTTGCCAAGGTCCCTTTTTGCCGCAGATGGTTCTCTTCTACCAAGTACTGACAAGAGTAAACTGATGTCTAGAATTGAACATTTGCCTCACAAAGATAGCCTAGACAGTAATGTCATGGATATATCTAAAGACGGTGTGAATTCATCACAGTATTTACCCCATATAACCCCAAGGATTGATGATCATATACACCATGCCCTCATAATAGATGGCATAGCAGTAGTACATGAGTCACCAGGTCATGGTTTAAAACAATGACCGATCTAGGTGTAGAGTTTGTAAAAGCAGTTAAGAAAAGAACAAGATATTGCGATACAAGATATTTATTATTTGATCGCTATGATGTATATCTTTTAAAAAAGCCAGAAGGAGTCGAAGAAGAGGAGTTATATCCTGCTGCACATATGATATCATTTGAGAGATTCTACTTATTTGAAAATGCCATTGGAATCGTTCCTTGCTAACTCAGAGAGCAAGGATAAACTGACAGTATTTCTCGCTGTTAAATGTATTGATACAATAAGGAACAAAAGCATTGTCGTTTCTACCAAAACAGGTACCAAATCTAACGGCATAGAGATGAGTTGGTTAAATAGTAACCAAAAGGAGGCAGATACACTCTTAATCCTCCGATGATGATAGCAGATCTTCCATCAGCCCCAAAAGTAACAGTAGAGCTTGTCCAGTGTGGATGTGGTGTAACTGGGTGCTTTTTATGTTTTTAAAGAAGTATTGCATTATCATATTTAGTATGCACCACATGTGTGTCATCTTACACAGCACATCTAGTCAAATTAAACTGTGTATATAACAATAAAAACATGTAATCCGATAACTTTAATTAGCGTAATTAGTTTTTACTAATACTATAGTAATAGCAAAACAGGTCACCAGGGCAGTTGCTGGATTTGTCGTCCCATGAACGTGTTAATGGTTTATATTCTCTGTAATAATGCACTATATTGCAATACTACATGCTCTGCATTTAATGGGATTAATTGTCAGGGTGAAACTGTGTTTTTTTACTTTATTTATTTATTTATTGAGATCGAAGTGCACAAAACAAAAAACTGAGAACAGAAACCGATACAAAATTTTAATGATTATGTGTGGCTTTTATGTAAAAATGATGGTATTTTAATTTTTTACTTATTGAACGCTAAGTGTCACTGAAACTAGAAATAATAATAGACAGCCGACTTCAATTTTAAAATGTGTAACCTTTTAAACATATTGTGTTATGGTTTATTATTGATGGTATGATGTATCATACTTAAGTGGAAAAAAGAAGGCCTCAACGCGGTATATAATGTGTGGTGTTGCAGTTTATTTTTAAAGCACCATTATAGCTATTTCGTTATCGTCGTCAGATGGTAAGGGAAAAATATGAAAGACCGCACTGAAGTGCCCTATCGCGGTATGGGTGCGTGACGTAGCGATACCGCGGTATTTTTATTTTAGATACCGCGGTATAGGCAGCTGATTGCGGTGAGCAAAGAAAAAGGAAAATGAAACCTGTGGTATCAGGTTACCGCGGTACTTTGGATGAATTTTGTATGTGTTGGCGGTAAGAACCATTATACCTGGTGGTGCCGCGATACCGAGGTGGTACCGCGGTACCACGACAGTGAGAGGTCATAAGACAGGGTGGATTTTCAGAGTGGTCAACAAAATAGTACGAAAAAACTTTTGAAAAGGCAGATAGACGACAGACACGCGCTAACGCGGTACCCAGGGGTACCGCGGTACCGGGCCTCTGTCGACTTCCGTCACAATCATTCAGTGAATAGATCATTTATATATAAATAATAGATAATAAATACCAATCTCATGTTCACATGTGATGCATAGGCTTAGCTACGTTAAAATTAGAAAAAGGCTCAAAGTGAAGATTAATTTTAATTAAATATGGCAGATATATATTTTTTATTATTATTTATTATTTTAATATTTATAATGAATAGTCCATAGGGATCCTTCTGTTTATCTTCTCATCATCCTCAATGGCAGCAAGTTTGTCTTCTGTGCGTTTAAGTTCTGCAAAAAGTTCTATGTTGTCCTGGGGTTGGGCCTCCTGGACAAGATCCCTGGTGAGGGGGGGGGGGTACATAGATTGGAATAGGAAGGTCGGCTCTTAGCCAACGGTCTCCAGCCACCATTAGTGCAGGGGGGTGTTCAATATAAAACTGAGCAATTTTTTTATCACAAGTGTCAGTTGACCAACTATTGTGGGTGTTCAGAGAAAAGGCTCGTCTGCCAAGTGATCTCTGGCGGCAAACATGTTCTTAGAACCGCCGTGGGATTGGAGGAGATCTTCCCAGTGTGATCTTGATATGGATGTAGAAGCTTTGGTGGTGATGGCTCCTTCATCCTGGTCTTTGGCTGTGGCTTCTAAGTTCTAGCATGTCTAGAGGGGTAGTGGTGGTGCCGCTGGTTGCGGTACCTACCACATCGTCGCTCAGTGGCGATTCCCGACGTGTGCCAACTTTAGCATTTTTTTGCAGGCCAGTTTTCTCACCCGTTTTTATTGGAGTTAAGGTAAATTCCGGTTTTTTAATCTTTTCCTTGATTCTGATCTGCCCATTTTGTTCTTTATACTTGTAAGTTAGTACCTGTTTTGCGTCCCGGCTGGTGTTGGGTTGCTGTTGGTTGGCAAAGGGAAGGCTGTCAGCTGTCTTTACCTCATGTACCTGGAATTTGTCGTATTCCAGTTCAGAGTGACATGTTTTGTAATCAGTAATGTCTAACACAGGTGTCACGCCTGTTAGAGAAATAAAAGCAATCTCTACAGTGAACGTGCTTTTTTGAGGTGCGACGTTCTGATGTGTCGTCGCTGTGCCGAGCGACAACTGAAGGTGCGCTGGCACAGTTTGCAATCATGCTGATCAGGCATCATTCAATGGCATTAAGGCCCCAAGGCTGGATCGTCTGGATTGTATCGATCCAGGCCTGTTCAAAACTGAGTCGTTGCCAGGCTTGTCTGTGATTCGCACTGTGACGTCACAAATCTGGTGGTTAGAAGAGCTGAAATGTTGGGCTACAGGCTGCTCAGGATCCTGTCGCCTTATACTGCCGATGTGGTTACATAATCTTGTTTTTAATTCAGTGCCAGTTTGTCAAACATACTGTAGATGGCAGCGGCGGCACTCCATCAGGTAGATGATGCCAGTCGTTCTGCAATTTCCAGAAGCCCTCGTTCTGAATGATTTTCCATTGTGGAAGCTGGTGATGTTTGTGGCTGTTTTAATAATATTTTGCAGCAAAAGCAGTTACGTCCGCAAGGTTGAGTGCCCCTGGGTATCTGTGGTTGTTGGTTCGAATCTGGTAGTTGAGCTCTAAATAGAATGTTGCGAAGGCTTGGGTTGGCCTTGAAAGCGGTGCATAGGTTGGAAAGTGCTATGCGTTGACAATCCGGTGATAATTCGAGCATGGGTTTATGTTTCTTCAGTATGAGATTCCAAGGTGGGTTGGCATGATGGTAGGTGGTTGAAAGGATAAGAAGCTTGTTGGGTTCTTTACCTTCATCCGTCAATAGAAGGCCTCTGTCGAGGTCTCTAGCTCTGTTGTATCCATCAGAGACTAGGTGGTGTGGGTAACCTCTGCCAAGTAAAGCTTGAAATATGATTCTTGCATCATCTTCATACTTGATTGTCGCATGTGAATAAGGTAGAATTAATTATGTTACGTCGCTGCTTAAATGATGGTATTTCAATTTGTCACTTATTGTGCTCAAAGTCTCACTAAAATTAAAATGAATAATCGCCAGCCGATCTGCCGAGCATTTTGTTTTATATTTAACTTGAAAAAAAATAGTATCAAGCGAGTTGCGGTGGTGTGAAAACATGTGTTTTTATTTTTTACTTATTGCGCTTAAGGTGTCAGTATATCTAAATATAATATGTTTTAAAATATGTTTGTTTATCTGAACATTGTGTGTTATATTACCTTATATTACATGATAATGAGATGTGCACACAATAAAATTATGTGTGCTACATTGGTATAAAAATGATGTTTTTCTTCTCTTTTTCCATGGGACTAAAAGGGTCACTAAATCTGAAAAGGAAAATTTACACCCTATTTTTCTGATTCTGTGTCATCTTCTGAAAATTTTGATATATGGTGTATAAATACATAAATACATAAATTAACAAGAAAATCCCACGGCATCACACATGCCCCTACACTATTAGGTTAAGTGGTGATACTCGTTTGTGACCTAGAGCAAACAAGCGATGGACAGTCAGCAATACTACTACAAAATGATCTTCGCCATCACCACGGTAGTTACACTCATCTCTGGTCGTGTGGCCACACTACCAGACTGAGTGTCTTCTGTTCCTGATGGTCTACACGTCAAGGCGGACCAGTCGGCGTGTGTCATTACTGGCTACTGGATATTGACTATTACACTGGACAAACCTGTCCTTATTAATGAATTCCTGGAACAAGTACAACGTAAGATAAAAGCAACATAATTAAAATTTACATCAGTACCTAACTATACTTATGATGAGATCAACAAAGCACAGGACATGATAAAAGAGATTGGGGCTTATGATAGCCAAGCCTTTGAGTTAAGTTTATGATTCAATGGACTGATCGTTCGACATGTGTTGGACGCCACTCTATTACAGCTGACAGCAGTCGACAGTCGCTATCAGCTGATCAGGCAACAACTGTTGCAGTGGAGTGTGCGACATGTTACCCTAGAAATTGGGCGACTCACAGAGAATACATCGCCTATTGACTTGCTCCATGATATATGCTCAATTTAAATTTACCCTCAGCATCTCAATTTAGTTGCACCTAATGAATGGTATTACTAAAACTCTATGGTGACCTCTACTTGGACCGTTAATGGATGACGACTTTTGGTCGCTGCCATCTGCGCGCTCAGCGTGCATGATTTATGTTGTAAGCCTACCAACGTGTCTACGTCACGACCGTATCCAGTGGGCTTCTGCAGCGCCCTCTCTGGTATGATAACACGCATAGTGACACATACTGCTAATCGTACAGCATGTTTCAGCACAGGCTGCTCTTATACCATTCTCATTCATCAGAACCACTATCCTTCCACTAGCGTCAGCTAGTGGCTCTGATTGATTGCACTGTGAAATGTGTTCCCTTGAAGATATTCATGAGCTTGACTCAATTTTCCGGCCAGCCAATCTGGATATATTTAACAAAAAAATGTCCTTGACTTTGTAAACGAAATGTAAACAATACACTGACCCACCACGTGGCTGTCAAGCTGTTGCTGCCTGGGTCAAACTGACACTGTTTACACGCTAATTCCTATAATTGTTCTCATAATGATGGCCAAAGGTTTCATTTTTCAATAGTCATTACCAGGGCTGTTTTTCTATTGTGTTTACTGGGAATTCTCTGACATAGGGCCGTTTTGATGCAGTTCACATAGCATTATTAGATTTGATGTAGGTATTATTAGACGCCCAGACCTTTGTCTTGGTTGTCTACTGAGCCCTATCTGGCCGTCTACGAAGCACTATCTGGAAGCGACAAATAGGCCGCATTGGTCCAGCATTAGCGTCTTGTATTTCCAAAATTGTCAATGTTGGCCTATATTTAATCAGCTGCGGGCCAATGTCGCGTGTTTTTGGCTAATGCTACTTGGTAACCCTATCTCTGTGAGCAGCTCAGTCACTTGAACAGACGGCCCGCATCAAGACACACAGCTCTGTGGCAGATCGAGAGAGGTGTCGCTGTCAGTGCCCCCCCTCTTTGATACTTAGGCCTACCCAAAACAAAAACACGACCATATAAGGCCTCTATTCTATAGGCCAAAATATTTATAATTCGCCCTTTTGAAGCGTTATAATTCAAAAAAATTCGGGGAGCCGTACCCTCCTAGGCACAGCCAGTTGTAGACCTATATAACTTAAAAATCAGCCAGAGTGGACATGTTGTCTGCGATTCACAAGGAGGTGGACGATGATAGGGGAAGTTAGAAAAGATCGTTTGCAAGTAGATCGGTGATTGGCCAACATAATGTCACATTTGACACAGTTGAAAAGGGTCAAACTTGGGGTCACGGTACACCAGATTTTGATGCCCAATCAGGACGCGGCATTAAAAAAGAGATTCTCAAAACACTGTAGCAGGGCCACCTAGCTGAGAAGCAAGTGTGTATAATGCTATTATCTGAGCTGATTATTCACACTACCACACATTTCATTCTATTCCCTGATTCTTAATTTAACGGCTTAGTCCCTCTGATTTATACAAAGGTATCAATATTTGACGAATGGTGGTGGTGGATAATTGGTTTCTATTTATTGGCTGGTTTGGCAAGTCTGGTGTGCTACGTATGCGTCTGGCGTCAATATGGTGTTAAACTCTTTCGTACGAGGAAGAAGAAGCCTTCTCCAGGTACTACCTTCAACGCAGAGGCTGATCCAGAACCAGCTCCGGTCCTTGAACTTCTTCCTGTCCTCGAAACAGCTTTATTACGATTATTACATTATTACATAGTACTATATTATATTAACTCATGCTAGTTACCTTTCTAATGTAACGTATCTCTCGTCTTAAAGATAGGGAGGTGTGGAAAGGAATTTAATCGGCAGTTATGTTAAGAAATTTCTACGCATTATTACTTTAACTATTCCTTTAATAATTACTTGCATATATAGTACATGTATGTTTTCGTCTTCGTAATCACTGTGCATGTATATTGTTTTGCAGGTATGTTAATAAGATAATAATCATATTATATTAAGTAATTTAATTAATATTTTAGTCTTGGGGAGCTATTAATCAACAACATATAGATACGAGATCTGCGAATCTCATAGCACCTGACTAACTGCCTCGTGCTTATTCCTAACATGTTGACATCCACGCGTCTAGATAAATACATAACATGTTTAGAAATATGTTTATCTAGTATGTGATTACATACGCGGCTCCACGTGCGTAGCTCACTATACATGTGATGCCTCGTGTCTGAATTATCTAATGTTGTCTTGGCACACGCGTATAGAAACTAATCGACTTCACGTGTCTGGATCAGACTAGAAAGCACGTGTGGAAGCTATTAACTAAAGTGTATAATCTGTATAAGATTTACTTTAAATTGTATTTCGCTCGGTACTCTACGTATTCCATCTGAGTAGTCGTACCAAACATTGCCATGTTATTCTACTGTACGTCAACTAGTTAAGTATTACATATCCTATGGATGCTCCTGTTGTAATCAAAGATACTTTATATACACTTCACGAATTCTACTTGTGATTAACCGTACGTCGTTGTTATGGGACGACTACGATACTATTACAAGTAGAAACGAATTTATGTATATTTCATGTGTTTAATTAGACCCAGTTTGGAAATGCCAAAGCATAGGCACATATCTTAGCTAATGTCTAGTAAATGCCTTTGAAACGAACATTAAACAACACGTTGTTTTTCTTATCGGTGAGCGTGTGGCATATGGTATGGGGTTTAATGTCACAACACTGGGGCAAACAGTCACAATATATGAAGGTACAGTGGGGTTAGATCCCACAAGGAATAAAACAACTGCGGTAAAAAGTCACATTATTGACATCGACAAAAAAATGCACAGGACGTAGTAGGCCTATTTTGTAAAATTACATGTTCGCGTCCTTGCTGTTTTGTCCTTTACAACCATTTATTGTGAATTACAACCTACTTTATTGTCAAGTATGAACAGTAACATATTTTTTAAAATATATGTATTCACAGCATTCTGTTTTTCTGTTATCTTCATGCTACCCTGGAATCACTTGGCAGCTTGCAGATGACATTTTCTAATGGGTGTCTGTACAGATATTTCGCCTCAGGGTAAATAAGGACAAATATATCTACCACTGGGGCTAAAAGTCACAGCCTGTGGCTGTGACTTTTAACCCCGTGGTGTGCAGCGTAGTTCATGTTTGAAATTTCGGAATACCATTGGATTTGTGTATAAATCATTATGCATGCCAATAGATACAGTATATATGTAAAGGTTAAGCTTCAACACGACATTGAGATACCAACCTAAAATGTTGATGAAGTCTTTTTACCAATCCTGAAATCCTGCTTCAAAAGTTGACAAAAGAACACCACTTCGTTACATTTCTGTCTTTATGTACTTGAGGACTAACGGGAATGCTATGTATAGATTAGAAAATGATTTGTAAACTTGTCAGTGACGTCATATAATGGTATTTACCCATAGAGAAAAAGTAACAGGCAAGTGACTTTTATCCCCATCCTCTCCTACACTGGAATGTATGTGGGATCATCAAGCCTGCTAGTTGGTACATGGATAAGGTATAATTACATCAACATCACCCATGATTATTGTTGTGTTTACAGACACAAAGGTTTGAACACAACCTTGGGATAACAGCCAGGCCTAGTATTCGTGTATTTGATAATACGTCTATTGGCCTTGTAATGTGTTTACCAAAGGACACCTGTGAATTGACAAGCCCCATTAAATTCATAATATTCCTCCTATGCAGTCTGGTGACTTGTAGACTTTAATATCTCAGCGAAGCTTTCATGGAATAAATGATAACGTACGCTATTTGGTGAACAATTTCCTTTATGTATATCTATATCCCATAGTGCGTATATTTAACACATTATATTGACTACAAAGGGCAATCTCTGCTGTGTGTCTGGTATATATATTTTTTATTTTTTAAGTTTGTATTTGGGAATCGCTTGACTAGAATTAAAGTGCTACATGTACGCGGGTTATCAAAAAAATACGCATGCTTGCAATACAAAGCAACACCGCACTGAATCATGAATGTTTCGCTCATATAATATATAAATGCTACGAGTAGGCCTACAATTATTGCAACAATCAACGGTGAGTCACACATTATAAGGTGGTGTAATGCTTGCTACGACATAGAACTAATTTTATCGTATATCACGAGTCACACTTTTCGACGTACCACATGACATGGTTAATCAACAATTGATAAATACAAACAATGGAAGACTTACACCCCTCCTTCTTTCTGACACTTGTGATGTATGTCATTGTTCACACTGATCATTTTGAGGTGCTGCATGACATGGTTCATCAAATATATATTAAAAAATTTAATTCGAAAATGGCGTTGAATAATTGGGACTTCACAGGTCATTATGTAAAAATGCGAAAAAATGGACAAAAATGGCTTTAAAAAATTGGCACAAAAGATTTTGATGGTGCCACAAAATTAACAAAATGTGCAAACATTAAGACATTAGTGCCATTGCACTAATTACTACATACATCAGTCAAGCTGAATTATCACATCACTGCATCACCCAGTTTAAAGCTGAATTAACACATTACTGCCTAACCCAGTCAAGCTGAATTACCACATGACTTTAACACCCAGTCAAGCTGAATCACCACATTACTTTAACACCCAGTCAAGTTGAATCACCACATTACTTTAACACCCAGTCAAGTAGAATCACCACATTACTTTAACACACAGTCAAGCTGAATAACCACATTACTTTAACACCCAGTCAAGTTGAGTCACCACATTACTTTAACACCCAGTCAAGTAGAATCACCACATTACTTTAACACCCAGTCAAGCTGAATCACCACAAGACTTTAACACCCAGTCAATTTAAATCACCACATTACTTTAACACCCAGTCAAGTAGAATCACCACATTACTTTAACACCCAGTCAAGCTGAATAACCACATTACTTTACCACCCAGTCAATCTGAATCACCACATGACTTTAACACCCAGTCAAGCTGAATCACCACATTACCTTAACACCCAGACAAGCTGAATTAACACATTACTGCATTACCCAGCTAAGATGAATCTACATATTATCATGATTACTGCATCACTAAATCAAGCTGAAGTAACACATTTCTGCATTACTGCAACACTCAGTCAAGCTGAATTAACACATTACTGCATTACCCAGCTAAGATGAATCTACATATTATCATGATTACTGCATCACTAAATCAAGCTGAAGTAACACATTTCTGCATTACTGCAACACTCAGTCAAGCTGAATTAACACATTACTTTAACACCCAGTCAAGCTGAATTAACACATTACTTTGACACCCAGTCAAGCTGAATTAACACATTTCTGGAACACGCAGTCAAGCTGAATTAACACATTACTGCATCACCCGATCAAACAGAATTAACACAATACTACATCACCCAATCAAGCTGAATTCACACTATACTGCATCACTCAGTCAAACTGAATTAGCACATTACTGCAACACCCGGTCAAGCTAAAGTAACAAATTACTGCACCTCTCAGCCAAGCTGAATTAACACATAACTACAACACCTAGTCAAGCTGAATTATTACATTACTACATAACTCAGTCAAGATGAGTTAACACATATTATTGGTACTTCATCACTTATAGTTTAATGCTGGTCCACAGTCTACGACGCCGGCCCAACATTAACCCAGTATTGTGTCAAAGTTTGCTGAGCATCTTACCCAGGTCACTTCCGTCAAATCCACTGACAGTCAGAGTGTAATAGGTCACCGGTCCTCCAATAGAGAACGTACTGTATTGACCTGACCTAGTTTCTCCATGTCCTGTCAGGGTGATGCATAGCTCCTGCGCCTGCTTATTGGTCAACAAGTGCATGAAGTGCAAACCTGAAAAGATCAACGAGTACATTAAAGGGAAGACCACTGTTCATAATACGCGGCACAAGAGGCCCCCACAATGCACTGCGTCATAGACATCATAAACTACATTCGACAATCTGATTATTTTTTAAATGTATCATCACATAAATTTGTATACGTAAACACTGTTTCTACAGAATGATTTCCATCGTAGGGGCTATGCAATTTGTGATGCAATACCTAAATATATTTTAGTTAGTAACCAACGAGAATGTTTCTAATTTCAAAATAACCGACTGAAAACATGGGGTATTGTAAACATCGTATCCTAAATTGTAAAGCTATCCCACTGGAAATCGTTTGGCAGAAACTGTTTCTACGCATACAGATGTATATCGTGATCTGGTAATATTACTCAGAGTAACCCTTTAACCGCCCGTGCCGCATATATTCGGGTTTTCTTTTTTTATTAACACATTAAGTACCACATTTTAAATATGCTCAAGATAAAATGTGACATCAACCAGCAAGATTTGAAAAGAGTTGACTACCATTTTGTCAAATCTGAATAATTTTCACTCACTTGAAGTTGAGGATCGCGTCAGCGAGACACAACTTCAAGTGGGTGAAAATTCAAATTGAATAATTTGGCGGTTAAAG
>OZ024907.1:85591939-85593177 GCA_964017125.1 Flabesymbios commensalis
TCCGCAAACACAAGGCAATAAAGAGATTTAGTTTTCTTTTATGACTGTTTACAAGGAATGTACGAAGTACAATTAGAAGATATTAGACGCAAATATCCACGACAGAGCTCCACGTTCAACCAGTGTAAATTGGTTCTTTCGCCCTATGTACTCCAAGACAGGGTCGTTCTGTACATCCTTCTTTAACAGAAGATCTTGTAGCAGATTCAGTTTGGAATAACTCTCAAGGAGTTGTGCGCTTGTGGAATTCTGGTGGCCAAGCCATCAATTTTTAGCAGCAGAACCAATGATTTGTTAGAGATTTAGCAATTCTCATGTGACAAATATGTATTGCAATTGCTTTTGTGTAGATGACAAATAAATAGACCCCTATATAAAAATATAAAACAACATATAAAAAAACACTGGCTTGAAAATTCATTTAAAGTATTATTTTGGTGATTCATGGTCATAATCAAGTTTAATTTTAACTCAAGGTCATAAAATAGTCAATTCCAAGGTCAAAGAAGTGAAAATATGATTTTCAACAAACACAAATAACAGACGAAGTATAGTACTAGTACATCGTGCTTTTTTGTTATTTTGACCGATTATTCCTTGTCTGCTACTATTTTTATGATAAAATGTCATTTTCAAGGTCATTGTGTCAATTTCTAGTTCTAGGTAAGCGAAAATTTGATTTCTAGCAAATAAAGCTAGAAACAAGTGTATTTCCTTTCCTTCGTGTGATTTTGCCTGAAAAATCCATTTCTGGTATTATTTTGGTGATTTTATGTGATTCTCTAGGTCGAAAGGTCAATTTCAAAGTCAAATATGATTTAAACATATATGCTACACATTTGAGTAAGCATACTACATTGTTTTGGTGTAATTTTGACTCTGTAATCCAATTCTAGTAGAGTGACCAAAGTGAAAAGTGAAATGATCAGGTAACGAAAATTATTAAATGGTGGTGGAGAGGCATTAAAGAGTGAGGGAAAGCGATACTGATCAATGGAAATGCGTTAAAAAGCAACAGGGAGGCATTGAAGGACAAAATGGAGGCGTTAAAGGGCCATGAGGAGGCGTTAAGGACAATGAAGAGGCATTGAAGGGCATTGAGGAGGCGTTAAAGGGCATTGAGGAGGCGCTAAGGGGCAAAGAAGAGGCGTTGGTGTGGGACCAGATTTGCTAAAAGGTGGCGGGGAGACATTAAAGGGCTATGGAATGGCGTTACAAGGTAACGAGGAAGTGCTAAA